>CM069860.1:216468180-217035680 GCA_036172795.1 Pelodytes ibericus | reverse complement strand
TGAGTGAACCAGTTACTTTGTATACATAAGCAAACAAACAAGATTTTTACACGACATGTTGTTGGTGTTTAAAAATCCAGAAAATTGATCAGTAAAGAGGATTTTCTTTAAAGACTGTAACCTGAATAAAGAAAAAGAACAAAGGAGAAAAAGCAGGGCTCGTCCGGGATTTGAACCCGGGACGTCTCGCACCCTAAGCGAGAATCATACCCCTAGACCAACGAGCCAGTTATTTTAATGGATTAGTTGATAAAAAAAAAAAAATCTTTGAAAATCCTAAATAAAACAAAACACACTCGCCAAGAAGAAAGAGAAACTGGGTTAATCAGCCATTTGTAATAGTGACCTCTCACACCTGAAGCCTAAATCACACCAACAGATGAAAAAGCCAAATCAAACCAACAGATGAAACACCCAAAATCAAACCAAAAGATTAAAAAGCCAAAATCTGTTTTTTCTTTGAGATAACTTAGAATAGTGAGTGAACCAATTGCTTTGAATACATAAGAAAACAAATAAGATTTTTACATGACATGTCGTTTGAGATTAAAAATCCAGAGAATTGATCCTGAAAGAGGATTTATTTAAAAAGAAAAAAAAAAGAGCAGAAGAAGCAGGGCTCCTCCGCAATTTGAACCCAGGACCTCTCACACCCTAAGCGAGAATCATACTCCTAGACCAACGAGCCAGTTATTTTAATTTGATAAGTTGATCAAAAAATAAAAATCTCTAAAAATCCAGTCAATGTATTCGCATTAGGAGAATGTATTAGAATCCTGAATAAAACAAAACACACTTTTGACAAGAAGAAAGAGTAACTGGGTTAATCAGGAATTTGAAAAAGTGTCCTCTTATGCCTGATGCCAAAATCACACCAACCGATGAAAAGGCCTAAATTAAACCAACAGATGAAACAGCCAAAATCTTGTTTTGCTTTGAGATAACTTAGAATAATGAGTGAACCAGTTGCTTTGTATTTATAAGCAAACAAACAAGATTTTTACTCGACATGTTGTTGGTGTTTAAAAATCCAGAAAATGGATCAGTAAAGAGGATTTTTTTAAGCCTGTAACCTAAATAAAGAAAAACAACAGAGAAGAAGAAGCAGGGCTAACCTAGAATTTGAACCCAGGACCTTTTGCACCCAAAGAAAGAATCATACCCCTAGACCAACAAGCCAGTTATTTTAATTTGGTAAGTAGATCAAAAATTAAAAATCTTTGAAAATCCAGTGAATGGATTCGCTAAAAGTAGGTTATATTAGAATCCTGAATAAAACAAAACATACTTTTTGCCAAGAAGAAAGAGAAACTGGGTTAATCAGGAAGAAAAAGGGACCTCTCATGCCTGAAGAATAAATCACACCTACAGATGAAAAAGCCAAAATCACACCAACAGATGAAAAAACCAAAATCTGTTTTTTGCTTTGAGATAACTGAGAATTGAAGAAAAATCAGAAATAGACTTCAGCAGGTTCACACAGTGTGTGGCCTTTCTTGTGTCTTGCCATGCTTTTTACCCAATTTCTCGAGGGAGATCGATGTCCACATTTTATTCCCACTTACTTATAGCTCTAGATCTAACCGGGACAAGGGTCTCCAATAGGAAGGTCATTTTTTTCGAGAGCAATCTCCCCCCAGAGATTGTTCCCAAATATTTTCCCCAGCTATCCGAGAGTGCAGGTGTGGTTTTAAGCATGAAACCTTTGCAATCTAAGATGGGTGAAGAGTTCTGACAATGGTAGGTTAAACTTGTATTGGAGTTCTGGGAAGGTCAGGAAATGTTTACCTCTAATTATGTCTTCAATGCTTTGGACATTCCAATTTCCTCAGTGGGCCAAATGGATGTCTTGAATATATATAGATAGTACTTCAATTGGGGCATCCTTAGTCAAAAATGAGGTAGTCCCTAAAGATTTTCTTAGCTTGTTGACATTTTCTATCAGACCTTTCACTATAATTGATATGCTAGATATGTTCATCCTTTTATATATGTCCGTATTAAGCTTTTGCAAAAGAAAGGGGTCAAACCCCTTACTTCTAGATTTTTCTGTGTACCCAACCTAACTTGCCTTTCACTTCAAAATTCCAGGCCAAGGCATGGGCCAATAGACAAGCATAATGTAGTTTAACCAAGTTTGGGTAGCCCAATCCATCCTGGAAAATACTATTTTTCAAGATTCTGTCCGAAACTCTCGGTCTTTTTGAGTTCCATACAAACTTTAAGAATTCCCGATCTAACTCCTTCAAGACAGTTAATGGTACCCTAAAAGGAATAGATCTAAATAAATATATTAGTTTCGGAACTACATATGCCTTTATGATGTTAATGCGACTGAGCCAGGATAGCTCTAAACCTCTCCAGCTATTCAGCCTTTTTTTTTACTTCTTTTAATAATCTTGAAATTTTTTTTGTATTATATTATCTATTCTATGAGTGATCTTTATTCTTAGTACTCAATTTCTTTGGTCTCACGAGTATTCCCCAGACCACCCATTGTTAATATTTGTTCTGGTTTCTGAAAAAATGTGATAGCCTTGGTCTTAGGTAAATTTAATTTGTAATTAGAGAATGACGCAAATCTTTCCACTTCCAAAAGCATTACGGGAATTGAGTGTTCTGGAGAGGAGAGTGAGAGGAAAACATCTTCATATAGTATTATTGTGTGTTCCCTGTTTCCTATCTCAATTCCCCTGACCTCCCGGGTCCTTCTGATGAGAGCAGCCAGTTGTTCTATCATAAGTGCATACAAAAGTGGGGCAAGAGGACAGCCCTGTTGTGTACCATTTCTGATATCAAACAGATCTGAGCTAAGTGGACCAGTAATTTTGCTCTGGGGGCCGAATAAAGGGCTAGAGTACGATTCAAAAAAGGGCCCGCCAGTCCAAACACCCGCAGGGTCTCCACCATATACCTCCAATTGACTCTATCAAATGCCTTCTCGGCATCAAATGCCAAGAAGACAGACGGGAGCCCAGCCCGATGTATTTCTTCCAGTATGCCGACGACCCTGCGGGTTTTGTCCTCACACACCCTCCCTAGCATGAAGCCCACCTGATCTGGATGAATCAGTTCCCGTATAACTAGATTCACTCTCTGTGCCAAGATTTTCAAGAAGATCTTAACGTCTTGATTGATAAGCGATATTGGGCGGTAGTTATCTACTTTAGTTATTTTTTAGTTACATACTTTTCAGTATGGGCGAGATACAGGCTTCCAGCATTTCTTAAGGGAATGTAGTATTTACATCTATTCCATTAAAAACTCTCTCTAGGACCGGGAAGACCAGAGGATCAAGTATTTTATAAAGCATAGTAGAGAAGCCATCCAGTCCCGGGGCTTTTCCTGTCTTGAGAACTTTTATTGCTGTTGAGATTTCCACTTGTGTGAATGGTTGATTCAATATAGACAGCTTCTCTGGTGACAGTCGGGGAAGATGCAGACTTTCTAAGAAGTCTAGGAGTTCTCTTTCATTTCGTTGGGACTCTGGAAGATTATAGAGAGTTTTAGAAGACTGGAATGCATTGCCAATCTCAGTTGGTGACAGACAAATCCTATCCTCTTAAATAGAGTTGAGCGGACACCTGGATGTTCAGGTACGGCGGGTTCGGCTGAACTTCGTAAAAAAGTCCGGGTTCGGGGTAGAACTTGACCCCGATCCCCATTGCTGTCAATGGGGACCCGAACTTTTGGCCACTAAAATGCCTCTAAAAAAGTCCTGGAAAGGGCTAGAGGGCTGCAAAATGAAGTAAAATGTGGGTGAGTGTCCCCATTCATACGAATAGGTCAATTGACCTATTCTTATGAATGGGGACTCTATTTCGGTTTATAGAAGAGCAATAGCATTACATGTGTTCCATAAACCGAAAGTCTATAAACCGAAAGACATGCGTTATTATTATTCAGTATGCTCTTATTTTGAAGGATGGAGAAAAGAGAGAGAAAAAATATTTTCTCTTTTTCCCCTTTTTCCCTCCTCTCCTCTCCCACAAACACAACCCGAATAGTCCATTAATATTCAGTAATCTCGTCTTATCAGTATCTTTAACAGTAAAGAGTAACAAATTTAAGTCATTTGTGTGTATCGTAATAATATACTTATAATTTACCTATAAAAAAAGTGGTCACACCGTGTATTTTAACAGTGGGGGGCTGTGTAATATTATCTTATCACAAAAAAAAGAAAGAAAAAGGATATATAAATATAGTGTAATAGTTTCAACGCCTTATCTTTCTCTTGTGTTTATCCTGAGTGAAGGAGAAGGGAAAAAAAGGGGGGGGGGGATTATATATATATATATGTCATGATCTACCACAGAGTAGATCTCCTGAATATCCTATTCTACTCACCTGTCCACCTTCTCCGGTAGCGCGCACACTCCACTGCTAGAGTGGAGGCGCTTCCCCGATGACGTCACGCCCCTCGAGTTTACATCAGACACAGGAACATTCAAAAGGGAGAATCACCATGCACTCCTTGCTTGGTGATTCTCGTGTTCCTAGCCTAGCGTCTTTGGATATCTTCTTCGTTATTAAAGTTACTGACCCTGGACTTCCTCCTGACCACTCTCTGCTTGCCTTTGCCCCTCTGACCTGGTCTGTATTATCGTATGCTGATTTTTCTGGTGACCCTGACCCTGGCTTGTACCTTGACCATCCTAAATCCTGCATTTAACCACCTCCCTGCTGGATTACAATTACTACTTGTGTCTGCATTTTAACCACCTCCCTGCTGGATTACAATTACTGCTTATGTCTGCATTTACCTATCTTACTGCTGATACTGCTTGTGCCTGCATTTCACCGCCTCCCTGCTGGATTCCAATTTACTACTTGTGTCTGCATTTTAACCATCTTGCTGCTGGAGTAAAAACACTGCATGTGCCTGACTTTAACCCTCTTGCCGCTGGATTACAAATATTGTGTGTTCCTGTATTTGATCACTTTGCTGCTGGATTACCATTACTGTATGTACCTGCATATGACCATATCGCTATTGGATTACTAGTGACCTGGTCTTCTCTACTTCTCGATCAGCTATATCAGGTTCGTACCTACAGTGTGTTATCCTTGTTACTTTTATATCTATTTTTCGTGTCTGCACTGAGGTCTCTATCAAGCTCCCAGTATTCCTCACAACATGTGTGTGGACCTTTTCCACCACCCTTTTAACAGTAGTGATAATTAGAGTTGAGCGGATGTTCGATGTTCGAGTTTGGCAGGTTCGGCCGAACTTCGAAAAAATGTCCGGGTCCGTGCTCGATCTTGACCCCGAACCCGAACCCCAATGTCAATGGGGACACGAACTTTTGGCCACTAAAATGCCTCTAAAAAAGCCCTGGAAAGGGCTAGAGGGCTGCAAAATGTGAGTAAGAGTGTCCCCATTCATAGGAATAGGTCAATTGACCTATTCGAATGAATGGGGACTCTATTTCGGTTTATAGAAAGCCAATAGCATTACATGTATTCCATAAACTGAAAGTCTATAAACTGAAAGACATTCTAAGAAAAGCTTTTAAAGGATCTATTGAGACAAAATGTGAATTTCTCTGGTCCCTAAGACTAAATACATTTAACAAAGGCTGAAGGCCAAATAAGGATGATCTTTCATTAATATTGGGCCATCCTGAGGATCAGTGATCCCATAGGGGATGTAGTTTCTGTTATTAATCGATATTCACATTTTGCCTCACCACTCTTAATCTTCAACAGGCCAGATCATCAATTTCATATCTGCCTCACTTAAACCCAACAGGGAACAAACAATAAGAGATAGAAAAAGGAAAAGAGGAAGAAAGCGAGTAAGGAAAAAAAAAAAGGTATTTCTGTCTCTTCCCCTTTGCAAAAAAGAAATAAAGTGAAGAGAAAGACGGCAAGATCTGAAGCCTTAAATGGTGCTCAAGTCAGTAAGCCCCAATTTTGCATTTGTTCCTGATACGAATCCTGGAATACCCCCGATTTTCAGATTCTGTCTTCTAGACCTATCTTCTATGTCTGCGATCTTCAAGCTCATCTTACCGAGGTCTGCATCTAAGTTGACTTTTTGTCACTGTGAATCAGTGACTTTTTGTTGAAGCAGTATAATCTCGTTAGCCTGTGATGGCAGTGTTGGTTTTATCTGGAGTATTTCTGCTTTGTAGTCAACTCAATTCTGATCAAGATGTGTTTTAATTCTCAGCTATAATGCCTCTAGAGCTATTGAAAGATCTGTTTGTTATATATTTCCAGTTGATTGATCCTTCCCAGTGTCTGACCTGGATTCAGGAGAAGACTTATCTGAAAGCGTTGATATGCTCATCTGACTCCGAGGAGAATACAATGCGTTTGTAGATTGTGGTTTTGCTGTTATTGTGGTGTTTTTAGATCTTTCTGATCTTTCAGTTTTGTCTGAGCGCCCAGGTTTTTCAGGCTTTTCAGCCTTATCCCCTTTAGGTGGCATGGGAATGGCAAATGCTAAGCATTTAGTTAATACATCAGATCTATACATGCAGAGTACTTCCAAACCTTGTCTCTTCCTGCCCCTCGGTTGTCGGGCATTTCAATTGGTCTGTTCCTTTAATATGCAGTGTTTAATAGCGGTTTAGATGATAAGATTTATATATGCAGAATATTTCCAACCTGATCCTCCTCCTCCTTAGTCGTCAGCCGTTTCAATTACGCTAATCCCTTAACATACAGTTTTAGGAAGTGATTTCAATTTGCATATCAGTATCACAGGAATATAAATAGTTGGGAATGTACAATGTGATACAAAAAGACAAAATGTACTTATCTGTAGTCAGTTCTTAGTGGCAAAGCATGTGGTCAGAATTTGGTTGGCTGCCGTCAATACTTGATATCGGTTTTCAACCCTTTTTTGGATAATTTTCTGTGAAATGCTTTATTGCCTCATCTGCCAATGGTAGTTGTAGAATTTCCCTGGAGGTTAGGCAGCATGTACATTTTCAGTTCAGGCCCTTCAAGCTTCAGACCCTCTGGAAATCGTGGAACTTGTGGCGGTATAAGTCTGTCAGGACTAAACAGTTCAGCCAGTACTTCTATGTCTCCACCAATGCTGTATAGCAGCCCCAGGTCCTTTATTCCAGCAGGGACCGTGTAGGTATGTCGCCAAGTACACTGTGCTGTTCAATCGACGGGCATTGATAGCGCCAAATTGCCCGTTAAAGGTAGCCAAAATGTTATAGCTCGATGTTCCGAGCAAGTCTTATCCTACCATAGGGGATGTTCTTCGAGTAGTTCACCACGCACGTGGATCATGAGGTCCGCCATTAGATGCCACCAGTCGCTCCTCCTCTTACACGCGTCAACGTAACTACGTCATCACATCCGCCTTCCTGCAAAAAGGATTGTGCATTTTTAACTTCAGAACTGAAGAAAGCCTTTATTCGGGATTCTTATACAACCTCCTTTTAGCGAATCCATTGACTGGATTTTCAAGGATTTTTGATGTCACAGTAAAGTCTTTTTTCTGATCTTTCTTCAAAGATTTATATAACACATGACTTTCGATCAACTGTTGGTTTGATTTTAGCTTTTCATCTGTTGGTGTGATTTCGGCTTCAGGTGTGAGAGGTCCCTTTTTCAAAATCCTTATTAACCCCAGTTTCTCTTTCTTCTTGGTGAAAATGTGTATTGTTTTATTCAGGATTCTTATCCAACAAAGCCTGCAAAGAGGCAATTAAAATGGCTAAATTGGAAAATAAGAAAAGGATTGCTAAGGAGAGTAAAACTAACCCAAAAATGTTTTCTAAATATATAAATGGAAAAAAGCTAAACATGGGATTGGCTGACACAGGAAAAAGTGCTTAAGCATTTAAACTGTGTTAAGATAGACAAGGCCCCAGGGCCAGATGGTATACACCCAAGGGTCTTTAGAGAGTTAAGCATAATTCTGGCCAGACCACTATTTATGATCTTTAGGGATTCTTTCAGTTCAGGTATAGTGCCAACAGACTGGCGAAAGGCGGATGTCATTCCAATATTTAAAAAGGGATCAAAATCTCTGCCCGGTAATTATAGGCCAGTGAGCTTGACATCTGTAGTGGGGAAATTATTTGAAGGATTGCTAAAGGTGTACACTCAAGAATACATTTTGAATCAAAATATAATTAGTAAAAGTCAACATGGTTTTGTGAAAGACAGGTCTTGTCAAACAAACTTAATAACATTCTATGAAGAAGTTAGTAAAAATATAGATCTAGGTGTGGCAGTTGATGTGATCTATTTGGATTTTGCTAAAGCATTTGATACAGTTCCACACAAAAGTTTACTCTACAAATTGAGAGAAATAGGCTTGGGGGCAAATGTATGTATTTGGAATGAAAATTGGCTAAAAGATAGAACGCAGAGGGTTGTTGTAAATGGAAAATCCCCAAATTGGACAAGGGTATTGCGCGGATTACCTCAGGGGTCTGTTTTGGGCCCTCTTCTTTTCAATTTGTTTATCATTGATCTCCCACGTTGTGCTGAGAGCCATGTCTCCATATTTGATGATGACACTAAATTAGGTAACGTAATAAAGACTAATCTTGATGTTTTTTCTTTGCAGGAAGATTTGGACAGAGTGGGGGACTGGGTAGTATAGCGGCAAAAGAGGTTCAGTATAGACAAATGTAAAGTTATGCATTATGGGAAAAATAATAACAAAGCAGCATATACTTTAAATCGTATTTCCCTGGGAAAAACTACTAATGAAAAGGATTTAGGAAAAATTGCAGATAACAAACTAGGCAAAAGTGCCCAATGCCAGTCAGCAGCTGCAAGGGCCAATAAGATATTGGCATGTATAAAACGAGGTATAGATTCACGGGAGGAGGATATCATCTTGCCTCTTTACAAATCAATGGTAAGACCTCACCTTGAATATGCAATACAGTTCTGGGCACCAGTCCTTAAAAGGATATTAAGGAACTAGAAAAAGTGCAAAGGAGAGCTACAAAATTAATAAGGGGATTGGAGGATCTTCGATATGAAGAGAGACTTAAAAAAATTGCATTTATATACGTTAGAAAAAAGGCATCTCAGAAGGGATATGATAACATTATATAAATTTGTGCAGGGCCAATATAAAGAGCTCTCCAGTGACCTGTTCACTAACAGAAATGTACAAAGAACAAGAGGTCACCCCCTGAGACTGGAAGAGCAAAGATTTCATAGACAACAAAGGATTATTTACGGTAAGGACAATAACGTTATGAAACTCACTGCCAAGAGAGGTAGTGCTATCAACCACAATAGATGCATTTAAAAATGGTCTGGATGTTTTTTTTTTTAATTTTTTTAGAAAAGTAGAACATACAGGGTTATTAATAATAGAATAAGCGTTAATAATAGAGCTTATTGATCCAAAGAGAAATCTGATTGCCCCTTGGAGTCAAGAAGGATTTTCCCCCCTGGGAGGCAAAATTTGAAATAGCTTCCTTAGGGGTTTTTGCCTTCTTTTGGATCAAACGCTGGAATGATAGGGTTGAACTTGATGGACTTGTGTCTTTTTTCAACAGAAATTACTATGTTACTATGTTTATATACAACCTCCTTTTAGCGAATACATTGACTGGATTTTCAACTATTTTTGACTTTTAATCAACTTACTGCCAATGTAAAACAACTGGCTCGTTGGTCTAGGAGTATGATTCTCGCTTTGGGTGCGAGAGGTCCCGGGTTCAAATCCTGGACGAGCCCTGCTTTTTCTCCTCTGTTCTTTTTCTTTATTCAGGTTACGGCTTAAAAAAATCCTCTTTACAGATCAATTTTCTGGATATTTAAACACCAGCAACATGTCGTGTAAGAACTCTTGTTTGTTTTCTTATCTATACAAAGCAACTGGTTCACTCGTTATTCTAAGTTATCTCAAAGTAAGACCAGATTTTGGCTTTTTCATCGGTTGGTGTCATTTTGGCTTTAGGTGTGAGAGGTCCGTTTTTCAAATTCCTGATTAACCCAGTTTCTTTTCTTCTTGGCAAATGTGTGTTTTGTTTTGTTGAGGATTCTTATACAACCTCCTGTTAGCGAATTCATTGACTGGATTTTAAAGGATTTTTTATCGTCACTGAAAAGTCTTTTTCTGATCTTTCTTCAAAGATCTAAAAAAACCTTACTTTCAATCAACTGACACAACTAAAACAACTGGCTCGTTGGTCTAGCGGTATGATTCTTGTGTTGGGTGTGAGAGGTCCAGGGTTCAAATCCCGGACGAGCCCTGCTTCTTCTCCTCTGTTCTTTTTCTTTATTCAGGTTACAGGTTTTAAAAAAATCCTCTTTACTGATCCATTTTCTGGATTTTTAAACACCAACAACATGTCGTGTAAAAATCTTGTTTGTTTTCTTATGTATACAAAGCAACTGGTTCACTCATTATTCTAAGTTATCTCAAAGAAAAAACAGATTTTTTCATCTGTTGCTGTGATTTTGGCTTCAGGCATGAGAGGTCCCTTTTTCAAATTCCCGATTAACCCTCTTTCTCTTTCTTCTTGGCAAAAGTGTGATTTATTTTATTCAGAATCCCAGCAGGTCAACCATTGACTGGTACTGTACATGTTACATGATGCTCTCTCGTCTTTTGTTTTTCCTTATTGAGGGTACAGGCTTTAAAAAATACTCTTTACACATCTATTTTCCAAATTTCTACAGTAGACACCAACAACATGTTGTGTAAAAATCTTGTTTGTACACAGTAAAGGAAGAGAGTATATTTAAAAGAAGAAAAACTACCACAACTAGAGGACATAGTCTTAAATTAGAGGGGCAACGATTTAAAAGTAATATCAGGAAGTATTACTTTACTGAGAGGGTAGTGGATGTATGGAATAGCCTTCCATCAGACGTGGTAGAGGTAAACACAGTCAAGGATTTTAAGCATACGTGGGATAGACACAAGGCTATCCTAGATATAAGACCGGGAACGGGGGACTAATAAAAGTACTCAAAAAAAATTTGGCAGACTAGATGGACCGAATGGTTCTAATCTGCCGACACATTCTATGTTTCTATGCTGTGCTATCAGCAGATACATTGGGGTCAGGCCTTCATATAGTGTAACATCCCATTCAGGGCCATCTTTAACATTCATTGGACACTGGGCAAGCATTTGCTTGGGCCCTCTGGACCACGCCCCTCATCCCCGACATACAATCACACCCTACACCCTAATCCCTCCCTGCAAATATATATATATATATATATATATATATATATATATATATATATATATATATAAATTGTTGGTTTTTATAATATTTACATTAAATATGTATATGTATATATATATATATATATATATATATATATATATATATATATATATATGTATGTGTGTGTATGATGAAGTTATATGAAATATCATATAAACCAGCCATATGATATATATTATGTAAATTTGATAGAACTATTATATAAAACCAGCCATATATATTGACAGACAAAAAATGAGCATATACTGCACCTTAAAGTGACAAAAGTGAGCAGCACCTGAAAACAGCTAGTGTTTCACTAGTAGCAAAATGTGCAAACAAAACAAGATAAAGTGAACCTGTGCGCTAAAAAACACTCTATTCACTAAAACATTACCCTTTTTAGAAAGACGAATTGTCTCCAGTAATATGCAAAGGGAAAAATAAAAGAGATAATAATATAGTGTAGTATCTCTTTAAATGAGTCAAAAAAGTGCAAAAAATATATAAACTGCACACTCACATGTCCCTGAGCAATAAACTGCTCAGGAAAAATGTAATTGAAGGAGCCCAGCTGGGCCAGGTATGATGTATCCAGTGGTTCCCGATAGAATGATCACATGGGGAGAGAAGGTAGGAATACAGGTGTCAAAACTTTAATAGACAGCAATAAAATCAATAGTAAGATCTTACATTAAAATTTCTTTAAAAGTCCTTAACAGCAATATCTTGAAAAAAGCTGCAGTCCCCCTCTCTTCACAACGCGTTTCCCCTCTTCCTCCAGGCTTTTTCAAGTGTCTTTCAAGGGTAATGTTTTAGTGAATAGAGTGGTTTTTAGAGCACAGGTTCAGCCATATATATTATATAAACCAGCCATATATATATTATATAAATATTATATAAACCAGCCATATATATATTATATAAATATTATATAAACCAGCCATATATATATTATATAAATATTATATACCCCAGCCATATATATATTATATAAATATTATATAAACCAGCCATATATATATTATATAAATATTATATAAACCAGCCATATATATATTATATAAATATTATATAAACCAGCCATATATATATTATATAAATATTATATACCCCAGCCATATATATATTATATAAATATTATATAAACCAGCCATATATATATTATATAAATATTATATAAACCAGCCATATATATATTATATAAATATTATATAAACCAGCCATATATATATTATATAAATATTATATAAACCAGCCATATATATATTATATAAATATTATATAAACCAGCCATATATATATTATATAAATATTATATAAACCAGCCATATATATATTATATAAATATTATATAAACCAGCCATATATATATTATATAAATATTATATAAACCAGCCATATATATATTATATAAATATTATATAAACCAGCCATATATATATTATATAAATATTATATAAACCAGCCATATATATATTATATAAATATTATATAAACCAACCATATATATTATATAAATATTATATAAACCAGCCATATATATATTATATAAATATTATATAAACCAGCCATATATATATTATATAAATATTATATAAACCAGCCATATATATATTATATAAATATTATATAAACCAGCCATATATATATTATATAAATATTATATAAACCAGACATATATATATTATATAAATATTATATAAACTAGCCATATATATTATATAAATATTATATAAACCAGCCATATATATATTATTTAAATATTATATAAACCAGCCATATATATATTATAAATATTATATAAACCAGCCATATATATATTATATAAATATTCTATAAAACCAGCCATATATATATTATTTAAATATTATATAAACCAGCCATATATATATTATATAAATATTATATAAACCAGCCATATATATATATTATATAAATATTATATAAACCAGCCATATATATATTATATAAATATTATATAAACCAGCCATATATATTATATAAATATTATATAAAACCAGCCATATATATATTATATAAATATTATATAAAACCAGCCATATATATATTATATAAATATTATATAAACCAGCCATATATATATTATATAAATATTATATAAACTAGCCATATGATTGATCTAACATATGGCTCAGGTTTATATAATATTTAACATTATATTCAGGGGGCATCTGGTGCTCTAACATACTCAATGTGTGAGGGGGCAGAGCATTCCCCCCTCGTGCGACACAGACTGATGCATCCAAATTCAGGACGGCTAAGAGGTGTGGCTACCGCTGTCAATGTCACGCAGACAGAATGTTGGGGGCACCTGTACTATGTGATCAGTGCTGTTTTCTAGTTTGTCTAACTTAGTATGTAGTTCCCTTCTATGCTCTGTACCTAGTGTTATGTAAATAATTGACAATATATAAATAAATGGTAATGTAATGTACCGTATTTGCTCGATTATAAGACGACCCTGATTATAAGACGACCCTCCAAACTTTGGATATTACTTTAAGAAAAAAACTAAAAGCCTGAATATAAGACTACCCTATAGGAAAAAAGTTAAATTTGTATATATTCACATGTAAATTGCTTTTTTAATAAAAAAATTATATCAAAAAATGCATTTCTTGTTTTTATTTCCTTTTTATGTGCCAATGCTGCCTCTCTCTTTCCTTTGCCCCCAGCTTTGTCTCTCTCCACCTCCCTTTGACTCCCCCTCGCCTCTGTCTCTTCCCCCCTTGTTGCTCTGTCCCCCCCCTCCCTCTGTCTCTCCCCCCTTGTTGCTCTGTCTCTTCCTCCCTCCCTCCTCTTGTTGTTCTGCCGCCCATCCCTCCCCCTGTCTCTCTGCCCCCCTCCCTCGCCGTCTCTCTGCCCTCCATCCCTCCCCTGTCTCTCTGCCCCACATCCCTCCCCCTGTCTCCCTGCCCCCCATCCCTCCCCCTGTCTCCCTGCCCCCTTACATGTAAATAGATCCCTGGTGGCTAGTGGGGGCAGCGGGGGATGTCTGCACGATACGTGCACACATCCTCCATGCTGCCCGACACGGCAGTCTATTATGACGGACAGCTGGTCCGTCATAATACACTGCCGTGTCGGGCAGCATGGAGGATGTCTACACGTATCGTGCAGACATCCCCCAGCTGCCCGATTCACCCTGGTGGCTAGTGGGGCAGCAGAGGATGTCTGCGCGATGAGCGCAGACTCCCCTACTGCCTCCCGGCACGATCGCTGGGACTTCTGTGACGAAAGCGGAAGTACCCGGCTTCATCATAGAAGCCCCGGCGGACGTGCCGGGCGGCAGCAGATGAGTCTGTGCTCGTCGCGCAGACATCCTCTGCTGCTAGAGAGGGGGATCCAGGTCCCCTGCAGCTCTGCTGGGGACCTGGATCCATGTCTTATAGTCTGACCTCAATTTGAGGTCAGATTATAAGAAGACCTCGAAAAAATTCTGAAAAAAACCTCGTCTTATAATCGAGCAAATACGGTATTAGCTGTAATGGAAGTGCACGGGCAGATGCGTTGGGGCGCCCAGGAGTATGTTGGCCCGGAGCAGCTGCCCCGTTTTCCCCACGTTAAAGATGGCCCTGATCTGATCCCATTGTGTGAATAGGTCAGTTAGAGATCAGGAAACTAAAAATCCCCTCTTTCTCTTTTAGTTGTTAATGGATCTGCTGCGTGAAATAAGGTACTTTCAATATGGTTGGAATTTGGCATTTTAGTGGGTGGATATGATTAGTGGGAGTTTAAGACGTGATCCATCAAATTGCTCTAAATGATTTACTTAATAATTCAGCAGGTTATGGGCTCATGATAAGATGCTTAAATGATTAATTCTGGCAAATAATGAACTTCTGTTTAATTGAAAGATTATATCAAATGCAGACATTTTTATAGAAATGCTTTAATGAAAGAATTGAAATAAAGTACATTACTGAGCCCCCTTTTGCTCTGTATAGCTCTATCATGAAGGAAGAACCCAAGATTCTAAACAACATGTCTGCCCCTGAAAGAGCTATACAGAGCAAAGATATAAACCTAAGCAAATATCTAGGACTAATGAGGTCCCTATAATCACTGAATTCAAGGAATGCAGTAGAAAGATTAAAAATATAGTGAGAAAGTTCTGGTTGGTACTTTTGAAGGATGAGTCGCTGCAAACAATAATTGGGAAAGACGCAAGGGTGGTCTTCAGGGGGGCTCCTAACTTAAAGCAACAGTTGAGCACGATCTTTGTCGATGCAAATAAGACTAACAGCAAATGGGGTAGAACATTTATAAATAACACCAGAAGATCCTATGGATGTGATACTTGGCAGGTGTGCAAAGATAGCAGCACTATGAGTATCCAATCATTTTGCCTCCCACCATAATAAAAATACATCATTGCTTAAAAATATGGGCATTAAAAAGATCCCCAACTATTGGATGGATGGGGACAAAATGCAAACCCTGGGGAAGACAGGAATGATATGAATATTTAACCCTGACACTTTGATTCCTAATGGTTTGAATTCAGACTTTGAACTGCATCATTTTCTGTAGTTTTATGTGAGTCCTGTAAAGTTATATTTAATCATTTCTAGTTTATGTTTCAGATTCACTCCTGAGGATTGATTCGAGGTTTCTGAAACATATCTGTTCCGTTCTCCTTTCCCTAATATATGTGGACATGTTTCTTACACTTTATATAGATTTCATAAAATAATAAAGAAGTTATCCTTCTGAATCTTGTGTTTGGATCTCTTTATCTCTCTCAGTCATTGTGGTCACCCTATGAGCCTTCAGCCCTTATTAGCCTCTTCTTGAATGATGGGTGGTTATAAATTGTAATTGTGTAAGTTGGTTGAAAATGGGGCACAGCAAGAGACTGGAGCGGTAATACTGGGGGTTGTGGTGGGTCAGGAAAATGGAGGGGTAATACTGGGAGTTGTGGTGGGGCAGGAGACTGGAGGGGTAACATTGGGGGTTGTGGTGGGGCAGGAGCATGGAGGATCAGCAATAGTGACCTAGGAAAGGAACTTACCGCTATCTTTAGTCTCTGCTCCTCCATCCACTGGCGCTAAGGAGCTCAGAATATAATATGCATACTCTCCAATACAGGAGTTGCGCTTGGTGATACTATAAGTCACTCCTATGACTCTCAGCCATACAGTAACAGTTGTGACTCATCACGCAATGATGCAGCTGGCTGACACTAATCGGGGGTGGCAGGAGCTATCAGGGTCCACATAAGACATATCAATGAACAGAATAAAACCTTCTGCCCCCACACACCATGTGCCCACCATGTATTTATATATGTATAATAAGGGTTTGTCCCACATCCATCCCATAGTGACCTCCCTGGAAACTGGCTCATCCCAAATAACAATATGAACAGCATGGTTGAAATGCTGGAATTGGCTTGGGGCTCAATGCAACTAGTCCCATTGCACCACTACAATGGACAAGACACAATTATGAATATAAGTGATGTCTGCACATGGCCATCTGGGCAATCCTTTACAAACGAGCTCTCATCAAGCTGGAGTAGATCCTCAGAAATTCTCTGAATTTATCATCTGAGTCCTCTAAAAATGACTTCTAACGTGAGGCTTGTTTTAGCTTTCCGTGCAAAGTCTACATCTGGCTTCATCAAGCTCCTCATTGGGAGAAGTTTAATTGGCTTGAGGCTCAGTGCAGCAAATCACAGTGCTCCACCTTTGGGAAGAAGACATCATTCTTCAAATAGGCAATGCCTGCCAACTGGTGGTCTGATTTTGGCAGGCGGGGCCCTGACCAAGCTGGTTTAGAATACTTATTTTCCTTCCACACATGCTTTTATAATCAGTCTGTATCCTACAATAAAAATGCTCTTTGGAGAAATACATATGGTCTGATCCTCTCAGATGCACTGCTCTAGTCTGGTGCTTATGTATACAAAGCAACTGGTTCACTCATTATTCTAAGTTATCTCAAAGAAAAAACAGATTTTGGCTTTTTAATCTTTTGGTATGATTTTGGCTTTTTCATCGGTTGGTGTCATTTTGGCATCAGGCATAAGAGGACACTTTTTCAAATTCCTGATTAACCCAGTTACTCTTTCTTCTTGTCAAAAGTGTGTTTTGTTTTATTCAGGATTCTAACACATCCTCCTAATGCGAATCCATTGACTGGATTTTCACAGATTTTTATTTTTTGATCAACGTGCCAAATTAAATAACTAGCTCGTTGGTCTAGGGGTATGATTCTCGCTTCGGGTGCGAGAGGTCCCGGGTTCAAATCCCGGACGAGCCCTGTTTCTTCTCCTTTGTTCTTTTTCTTTATTCAGGTTACAGTCTTTAAAAAAATCCTCTTTACGGATCAATTTTCTGGATTTTTAAACACCAACAATATGTTGTGTAAAAATCTTGTTTGTTTGCTTATGTATACAAAGCAACTGGTTCACTCATTATTCTAAGTTATCTCAAAGAAAAAACATATTTTGGCTTTTTTATCTTTTGGTTTGATTTTGGCTTT
Source organism: Pelodytes ibericus (assembly GCA_036172795.1). NCBI lineage: Eukaryota > Metazoa > Chordata > Amphibia > Anura > Pelodytidae > Pelodytes > Pelodytes ibericus. The sequence goes on along the minus strand of CM069860.1, from coordinate 217,017,999 downwards.
TTCATCGGGTGGTGTCATTTTGGCATCAGGCATAAGAGGACACTTTTTCAAATTCCTGATTAACCCAGTTACTCTTTCTTCTTGGCAAAAGTGTGTTTTGTTTTATTCAGGATTCTAATACATCCTCCTAATGCGAATCAATTGACTGGATTTTCAGAGATTTTTTTTTTTTGATCAACTTATTAAATTGAAATAACTGGCTCGTTGGTCTAGGGGTATGATTCGCGCTTAGGGTGTAAGAGGTCCTGGGTTCACATCCCGGACGAGCCCTGCTTCTTCTCCTCTGTTCTTTTTCTTTATTCAGGTTACAGTCTTTAAAAAAATCCTCTTTACGGATCAATTTTCTGGATTTTTAAACACCAACAACATGTCGTGTAAAAATCTTGTTTGTTTGCTTATGTATACAAAGCAACTGGTTCACTCATTATTCTAAGTTATCTCAAAGAAAAAACAGATTTTGGCTTTTTCATCCTTTGGTGCCATTTTGGCATCAGGCATAAGAGGACACTTTTTCAAATTCCTGATTAACCCAGTTACTCTTTCTTCTTGTCAAAAGTGTGTTTTGTTTTATTCAGGATTCTAATACATCCTCCTAATGCGAATCCATTGACTTGATTTTTAGAGACTTTTATTTTTTGATCAACTTACCAGATTAAAATAACTGGCTCATGGGTCTAGGAGTATGATTCTTGCTTAGGGTGTGAGAGGTCCTGGTTTTGAATCCCCAATGAACCCTGCTTCTTCTCCTCTGTTTTTATTCTTTTTAAATAAATCCTCTTTCAGGATTCATTTTCTGGATTTTTAATCACAAACGACATGTCATGTAAAAATCTTATTTGTTTTCTTATGTATTCATAGCAATTGGTTCACTCCCTATTCTAAGTTATCTCAAAGCAAGACCAGATTTTGCCTTTTTCTTCTGTTGGTTTGATTTTGGGAGTTTCATCTGTTGGTTCGATTTGGCTTTTTCATCTGTTGGTGTGATTTAGGCTTCACGTGTGAGATATCCCTTTTTCAAATTCCTGATTAACCCAGTTTCTCTTTCTTCTTGGCGAAAGTGTGTTTTGTTTTATTTATTATTCTAATACAAACCTCCTTTTAACGAATCCATTAACTGGATTTTCAAAGATTTTTTTATTTTTTATCAACTAATCCATTAAAATAACTGTCTCGTTGGTCTAGGGCACGGGAGTCCAACATGCTGCCCGCGGGCCAAATGCGGCCCGCCCGCCTGAGAGGTGCGGCCCGCTTGAGAGTGGCAGCGGTAGCCACACCTCTGAGCTGTCGAACAAAGTGTGCACCGGGATGTCACTGACACCCGGTGCTTCAACTAAGTCAGAGCACGAGGGACTGAGCTTTCTCCTCTCACGCAGGGGAGAAAGCTCCGCCCCTCGCACTATGACCCCGATGGAGCACCGGGTGTCAGTGACATCCCGGTGCTCAGATGACGAATGGGAGACCACATATGGGATAATCCCCCTCCCTGGAGATACAGGTAAACGAGCAGGGAGGGGGAACAAACCATCTAACATGCTGGGTGGGGGGTCTTAAAAAAAACAAGCAATGTCTATTCGTGTGGAAGTGGGACTGTGTGTGAATGTGTGTGGAAGTGGGACTGTGTGTGGAAGTGAGACTGTGTGTGAATGTGTGTGGAAGTGGGACTGTGTGTGAATGTGTGTGGAAGTGGGACTGTGTGTGGAAGTGAGACTGTGTGTGAATGTGTGTGGAAGTGGGACTGTGTGTGAATGTGTGTGGAAGTGGGACTGTGTGAATGTGTGTGGAAGTGGGACTGTGTGTGGAAGTGGGACTGTGTGTGAATGTGTGTGGAAGTGGGACTGTGTGTGGAAGTGGGACTGTGTGTGAATGTGTGTGGAAGTGGGACTGTGTGTGAATGTGTGTGGAAGTGGGACTGTGTGTGAAAGTGGGACTGTGTGTGATTGTGTGTGGAAGTGGAACTGTGTGTGAATGTGTGTGGAAGTTGGACTGTGTGTGGAAGTGGGACTGTGTGTGAATGTGTGTGGAAGTGGGACTGTGTGTGAATGTGTGTGGAAGTGGGACTGTGTGTGATTGTGTGTGGAAGTGGGACTGTGTGTGATTGTGTGTGGAAGTGGGACTGTGTGTGAATGTGTGTGGAAGTGGGACTGTGTGTGAAAGTGGGACTGTGTGTGAATGTGTGTGGAAGTGGGACTGTGTGTGGAAGTGGGACTGTGTGTGAAAGTGGGACTGTGTGTGATTGTGTGTGGAAGTGGGACTGTGTGTGGAAGTGGGACTGTGTGTGAATGTGTGTGGAAGCGGGACTGTGTGTGAATGTGTGTGGAAGTGGGACTGTGTGTGATTGTGTGTGGAAGTGGGACTGTGTGTGATTGTGTGTGGAAGTGGGACTGTGTGTGATTGTGTGTGGAAGTGGGACTGTGTGTGATTGTGTGTGGAAGTGGGACTGTGTGTGATTGTGTGTGGAAGTGGGACTGTGTGTGAATGTGTGTGGAAGCGGGACTGTGTGTGAATGTGTGTGGAAGTGGGACTGTGTGTGAATGTGTGTGGAAGTGGGACTGTGTGTGAATGTGTGTGGAAGTGGGACTGTGTATGGAAGTGAGACTGTGTGTGAATGTGTGTGGAAGTGGGACTGTGTGTGATTGTGTGTGGAAGTGGGACTGTGTGTGAATGTGTGTGGAAGTGGGACTGTGTGTGAAAGTGGGACTGTGTGTGAATGTGTGTGGAAGTGGGACTGTGTGTGGAAGTGGGACTGTGTGTGAAAGTGGGACTGTGTGTGATTGTGTGTGGAAGTGGAACTGTGTGTGAATGTGTGTGGAAGTGGGACTGTGTGTGGAAGTGGGACTGTGTGTGAATGTGTGTGGAAGTGGGACTTTGTGTGATTGTGTGTGGAAGTGGGACTGTGTGTGATTGTGTGTGGAAGTGGGACTGTGTGTGATTGTGTGTGGAAGTGGGACTGTGTGTGATTGTGTGTGGAAGTGGGACTGTGTGTGATTGTGTGTGGAAGTGGGACTGTGTGTGAATGTGTGTGGAAGTGGGACTGTGTGTGAATGTGTGTGGAAGTGGGACTGTGTGTGAATGTGTGTGGAAGTGGGACTGTGTGTGGAAGTGGGACTGTGTGTGAATGTGTGTGGAAGTGGGACTGTGTGTGAATGTGTGTGGAAGTGGGACTGTGTGTGATTGTGTGTGGAAGTGGGACTGTGTGTGATTGTGTGTGGAAGTGGGACTGTGTGTGATTGTGTGTGGAAGTGGGACTGTGTGTGATTGTGTGTGGAAGTGGGACTGTGTGTGAATGTGTGTGGAAGCGGGACTGTGTGTGAATGTGTGTGGAAGTGGGACTGTGTGTGATTGTGTGTGGAAGTGGGACTGTGTGTGATTGTGTGTGGAAGTGGGACTGTGTGTGAATGTGTGTGGAAGCGGGACTGTGTGTGAATGTGTGTGGAAGTGGGACTGTGTGTGAATGTGTGTGGAAGTGGGACTGTGTGTGAATGTGTGTGGAAGTGGGACTGTGTGTGGAAGTGAGACTGTGTGTGAATGTGTGTGGAAGTGGGACTGTGTGTGATTGTGTGTGGAAGTGGGACTGTGTGTGATTGTGTGTGGAAGTGGGACTGTGTGTGAATGTGTGTGGAAGTGGGACTGTGTGTGAAAGTGGGACTGTGTGTGAATGTGTGTGGAAGTGGGACTGTGTGTGAATGTGTGTGGAAATGGGACTGTGTGTGAAAGTGGGACTGTGTGTGATTGTGTGTGGAAGTGGAACTGTGTGTGAATGTGTGTTGAAGTGGGACTGTGTGTGGAAGTGGGACTGTGTGTGAATGTGTGTGGAAGTGGGACTGTGTGTGATTGTGTGTGGAAGTGGGACTGTGTGTTATTGTGTGTGGAAGTGGGACTGTGTGTGATTGTGTGTGGAAGTGGAACTGTGTGTGAATGTGTGTGGAAGTGGGACTGTGTGTGAATGTGTGTGGAAGTGGGACAATGTGTGAATGTGTGTGAAAGTGGGACTGTGTGTGAATGTGTGTGGAAGTGGGACTGTGTGTGGATGTGTGTGGAAGTGGGACTGTGTGTGAATGTGTGTGGAAGTGGGACTGTGTGAAGATGTGTGTGGAAGTATGTATTCACATGTAAATGTGTGTGCATTGAATGTGAGTTTTTTTATTGCTGCTGTCTTACTGGGGAATCTGTGATACACTCACACTGCATGTTATGTGATGTATATGTCCACACGTAATGTATGTGTATACATACATACATACATACATTTACTTTCAAGGAAACATGAATGCTGCCCATGCACAAATAAATTTATGGTGAAGTGTCCCACGGCAAAACAAACTTGGACACCCCTGGTCTAGGGGTATGATTCTCACTTTGGGTGCGAGAGGTCCCGGGTTCAAATCACGGTCGAGCCCTGCTTCTTCTCCTCTGTTCTTTTTCTTTATTCAGGTTACAGTCTTTACAAAAATTCTCTTTACTGATCAACTTTCTGGATTTTTAAACACCAACAACATGTCGTGTAAAAATCTTGTTTGTTTTCTCATGTATACAAAGCAAATGGTTCACTCATTATTCTAAGTTATCTCAAAGAAAAACCAGATTTTGGCTTTTTAATCTTTTGGTTTGATTTTGGCTTTTTCATCTGTTGCTGTTTTTTTTGGCTTTAGGTGTGAGAGGTACCTTTTTAAAATCCCAGATTAACCCAGTTTCACTTTCTTCTTGGCAAAAGTGTGTTTTGTTTTATTCAGGATTCTAATACATCCTCCTAATGCGAATCCATTGACTGGATTTTCACGGATTTTTTATTTTTTATCAACTAGTACTTTAAAATAACTGGCTTGTTGGTCTAGGGGTATGTTTTTTGCTTCGGGTGCGAGAGGTCCTGGGTTCAAATCCTGGTTGAATTCTTCTTCTCTTTTTTTTTTCTTTATTCAGGTTACAGGCTTAAAAAATCCTCTTTACCGATCCATTTTCTTGATTTTTAAACACCAACAACATGTTGTGCAAAAATATTGTTTGTTTGCTTATGTATACAAAGCAACTGGTTCACTCATTATTCTAAGTTATCTCAAAGAAAAAACACATTTTGTCTTTTTCATATTTTGGTTTGATTTTGGCTTTTTCATCGGTTGGTGTGATTTTGGCTTCAGGTGTGAGAGGTCCCTTTTTTTTTTCTTTTGAAATCTCTTTATTATCTCTTTATTATCAAATTTTAAATACAATACAATAATGAAGTAAGGAAATGCTAGCAGAATGCTTGGTTGCATAGGGAGAGGTATTAGCAGTAGGAAGAGGGAAGTGCTCATGCCATTGTACAGAGCACTGGTGAGACCTCACTTGGAGTATTGTACGCAGTACTGGAGACCGTATCTCCAGAAGGATATTGATACTTTGGAGAGAGTTCAGAGAAGGGCTACTAAACTGGTTCATGGGTTGAAGGATAAAACTTACCAGGAAAGGTTAAAGCATCTTAACATGTATAGCTTGGAGGAAAGACGTAACAGGGAGGATATGATAGAAACATTTAAATACATAAAGGGAATCAACACAGTAAAGGAAGAGAGTATATTTAAAAGAAGAAAAACTATCACAACTAGAGGACATAGTCTTAAATTAGAGGGGCAACGATTTAAAAGTAATATCAGGAAGTATTACTTTACTGAGAGGGTAGTGGATGTATGGAATAGCCTGCCAGCAGAAGTGGTAGAGGTAAACACAGTCAAGGATTTTAAGCATGCGTGGGATAGACACAAGGCTATCCTAGCTATAAGACCGGGAACGGGGGACTAATAAAAGTACTCAAAAAATAAAATTGGGCAGACTAGATGGACCGAATGGTTCTTATCTGCCGACACATTCTATGTTTCTATGTTTCTATAATAAAACTAACACATTACAATTCATTCCAACCCGCCCCCTCCCCACATTGAGCTCGAACCTTAGCAATGCTTTATCCATGATGTTCTATCTACGATGGTTTAACTGCCGCCCTCTACTGGGAACATTTGGTACCATTTCCCCCATAAAATATCATATCTATCCCTTTTATTATGAGCAAAATAATAACCCTTCTCCATCTGACTTTGATGTTTAACTTGGTTGATTACTACATTGATGTTAAATGTCTCTTGTTTCAGCCAGCTCCTCGCCACAACCATTTTTGTGGCCAGGAGGCATTGAAGAGCTACATATTTATCTTCTTTCTGGAGCATGTGACAGATCCATATTTAATAGGGCTCTTGCGGGGGTGGGTGGTATGATAGTGTCAGTAAGGGCTGAAATGATAGCAAATATATAATTCCAGATTTCCCTATCTCCATCACAGCCCCACCACATATGCATATATGTACCTTGTGCTTTCCTGCATCTCCAACATATTGAGGATGAGCTGGAGCTAAACTTAGCAGTTCTCACAGGGACCCAGTACCACCTGAGTAAGACTTTACTATGTAGTTCCACGAGGTTCAGGCATTTTGCAACCTTGTGGATACTATTCCACCCCTCCAGCCAAAGATCCTTTCTAATAATCATATCTAAATCTTTTTGCCAAGCATTAAAGGCTGGGTTTTTTGGGGGAGAATCCAGTTTTCCCATTACCTGATACCATTTTCTAATGCTGTTTTTTTATAGGGACATTATTTAGCTGTTCTATAATCAATTTTTTAATGTTATTTGTCCCCCAGTGATACAAGTGAGTCCCCACATATTGCCCGATTCTGATCAGCAACAACCATTCTGATCCTTTAAGCTTAAATTCATTTATTAACTGTGGAATGGACTTGAGTCCATTCGGAGTAAACAAATCCCTTATTTTATAGTTCTCAATATCATACCAGCTTCTCAGATCAAGTTGGGGGATATTGCCCATTACAACACTCAACGGGGAGGACCAAATCACTTTATCTCTAAGACCCATTTTCCTCTTAAACCCTAACCACAAATCTGTACAGTTTTGCGTGATCACTGCCATATTTCCTTCTTTTAACTCCATCACTCTTTTTTGATGATACCATAATATATTCTCAAGATTAGTCATACCAATAAGTTCTTGTTCTATATAGTACCAATCTTGTAGTTTAATATGAGAGTATTGCATCTTTATTGTATGATCTAACATACTCACTAGGGAATAACTTTCAATGCTCGGAACACCGAAACCCCCCTCATTATGATTAGTACTCAACAAATTTCTTGATGTCCTCGGTTTCTTGTTTAGCCAGATAAATGAGTCTATCTCCTTCTGGAGTTGTTTAATCATACCCATTGGTAGTTTAAAAGGCAGCATCCTCAGTAAATACAGCCATTTGGGCATAACATAAGATTTTACTATGTTCATTCTGCCCATCCATGACACGAATAACCCCTTCCATTCCTGCATTTTTTTTTAGAAAACTCCTTATATAAAGGATCATAAAATCTGCTGCAAATCTCCCGGTATTATGATACCTAAATATTCCAGACCACTGGTCTTCCACTGAAAATCATAATTACTCCTCAGGATCTCTATCTTATGTTCCGGCATGGCAATCCTCATTGCCTGAGAATTTTTTATGTTGAGTTCATTGTTTGAAAACATTCCATAGTCCTCTATCTCTCCCAACAATGGGCCCAATGAGCGTATAGGATCATACAGAGACACCAGGATGTCATCAGCGTACAAACTCAACTTATTGTCTAGGTCTCCAATCTTAATACCTTTAATTTCAGGGTTGTTATGGATCCTGGCAGGTAATGGCTCTAAGGACAGTCCACATAGCAGGGGAGCCAGTGGGCAGCCCTGCCTTGTTCAGTTGTGTATATGAAACCAATCAGATTGAAATCCCTGTCCCGCGACTCTAGCCACCGGCGAGACATACAGGGCCATGACAAAGTCAATGAACCCCTCCCCCATTCCAACGGCTCGAGAACCTCTGAGCGAAAGACCCTTCCGACCATGTCAAAGGCCTTTTCAGCGTCTAACGACAGGAAAAGTGAGGGAATATTTCTTGATGACACATAGTCTATCAAATTAATCACTTTCCTGGAGTTTTCACATGATAATCGCCCCGGTGACAAAGCCAGATTGATCTCTGTGGATAAGGTTCGCGCAAAATAATTTAAGCCTATTGGCCAACACAGCAGAATAAATCTTAGTATCCGTGTTTATAAGGGAAATGGGTCTATAGTTCGCTATTTTAGTTGCGTCCTTCCCTAGTTTGGGTATGGGCATAATTGTTGCTCTCAACATATCTTCAGGAAACCTTCCTCTCTCTCTGATTTCATTAAAGGTATCAGTGAGCCATGGAGTAAAAAAATCTGCCACTTTTTTTTATAGAAAATTGCTGGGAACCTGGAGCCTTATGAGATTTTAAAATTTTTATAGCAGTTCCTATTTCCTCATCCCCAAATGGGGCCTCTAAATGAGATCTCTGTTCCTCACTCAGTTTAGCCAGGTCTGACCCCCTCAGTTATTCTCTAATCTGTGTTCTGTCTTGCATCTGATTGGGGATATTATTAAGTTTAGCATAAAAATCCCTGAATGCCTTTCCCACCGACTCTTTGCTAAGGAATTGTTTACCTCCTTCTTCTATCCTAAAAATCCTTGAGTGAAGATTGCGTCTTTTCAATTGGTTTGTGAGCATTCTATCTGCCCGATTGCCAAGGTAGTAGGCTTTGTGTTTCATTCTGAGTATATTTCTATTCACTTTAATTATTTGTTGCTATTCAATTTCCTTCCTCACTCTATATATTTGATCGGTTATTTGGGCATTCAGGGATTCTACATTACTTTTCTTTAATTTGCTCAATCTAATAGGCATATCTGACAGATTTTTATTATGTTTCTTCCTCCTATATGCTTCTTCTTTTATAAAGTGTCCCCTGATAACACATTTATATGCTCCCCAGACACTTCCCAAGCTCACCTCTTGGTCCAAATTTTCCTGAAATATCTTAGATGCATCTATGATTTCGTTTATATCCTCCTTTGTAGCCAAAAGAGACTCCTTCAGTCTCCAGTATGTTTCTCCTCTATAATATTTGTTCTTTATTTCTAATATAACGGAGTCGTGATCAGACCATGCCACACTTTCTGTGATGATCTTCCCACAGTCTTTAACAGATTCCGCTTTAGTTAATATCATATCAGATTGATGCCTATGGGTATCAAAAAAAAAAAGGTGTAATCTTTGTCTTCTGGTCTAATTGTTCTCCATAAATCATAGAGCGAAAACCTGCCAAGAATGTCTTGAAATGCTTTAGCCATAGCCGTCTCCCCAAATATGATCTATCAATATAATTATCTGCAACACAGTTAAATTGCCCAAACATAAAAAGGTACCCTGGACTTACTTCTGTACCTTCTGTATAATCCTATTTGAAAAACGGGTCTGACCTAGATTTGGAGCATATATGTTTAAGATAGAGAATATCCTATCCTCAATCTTACATATCACCAGTGAGTATCTTCCAATAGAGTCGCTCATATTGTGGATTAGTTCAAATTTGATCTTATTTGAAATCAGCATAGCCACCCCACATATCTTTTTCATTTCCAGGGAAGAGTGTCCCACTACCAAATATTTTTTACTGTCTAATTGGGCTACATCTTTGCTGTTAAGATGAGTTTCTCGTAGGCAACAAATATCAATGCGTTGTCTATATAAAAAGTCATTGAGTAATGCCCGTTTTTGTGGCGAATTGAGTGCCTGTACGTTCAGGGTGGCTACCCTTAAGAATTTATCCATCACCGGGATGCCTGGATCTTGTCCGAGGTTCGAGCTCCCCTATACTCCCTCCCCCACCCCCTCCCTATATCTCCCATCAAAAAATAACCCCATACATAAATCAACCACCTGGCGATAGGAATATATCCACTCCCTCCTTTGCCTTTAAGATGAATATTTCTTCATGGAAAATTATTCTTTCTTAATGTGTTAGCTTTCCATTATACATCCATTAAACATCCATTATACAACTATATTCCCTTCTCCCAGCCCATCCTCCTCTTCCTCCCCTCTACTAGATGATTTGAGTAAAACATAGTAACATAGTAATTTAGGTTGAAAAAAGACACATGTCCATCAAGTCCAACCCTTCTACCAATCATTCCAGCGTTTAATCCAAAACAAGGCATAAACCCCTAAGGAAGCTATTTCAAATTTTGCCTCCCAGGGGGGGAAATTCCTTCTTGACTCCAAGGGGCAATCAGATTTCTCCTTGTATCAATAAGCTCTATTGTTCATGCTTATTCTATTATTAATAGCCCTGTATGTTCTGCTTTTCTAAAACAAAACATCCAGACCATTTTTAAATACCGTATTTGCTTGAATATAAGACAAGGTTTTTTTCCGAGCAAATGCTCTGAAAAATACCCCTCGTCTTACATTCGAGGTCGTCTTATAATCTGACCTCGAATCGAGGTCAGACTATAAGACAGGGATCCAGGTCCCTAGCAGAGCTGCAGGGGACCTGGATCCCCCTATCTAACAGCCTGGGGATGTCTGCGCGATGAGCGCAGACTCCCCCTGCTGCCGCCCGGCACGACCGCCGGGACTTTTATGATGAAGCCGGGTCCTTCTCATAGCGCAGACATCCTCCGCTGCCCCGCTTGCCACCAGGAGAATCGGACAGCTGGGGGATGTCTGCACGATACGTGCAGACATCCTCCATGCTGCCCGACACTTCCGTCTATTATGACGGACCAGCTGTCCGTCATAATAGACGGAGATGTCGGGCAGCATGGAGGATGTCTGCACGTATCGTGCAGACATCCCCCAGCTTCTCCCACTAGCCACCAGGGAAAGAATCAAGGTGAGGGGGAGGGAGGGGGGGATAGACAAGGGGAGGGAGCGGGGAGATATAGATAAGGGGGGGAGGGAGGGAGGGCTGAGATAAAGACAAGGGGAGGGAGGGAGGGAGGGGGAGATATAGACAAAGGGAGGGAGGGAGGGGGAGATATAGACAAGGGGAGGGGGTAGATATAGACAAAGGGAGGGAGGGAGGGGGAGATATAGACAAGGGGAGGGAGGGAGGGAGGGGGAGATATAGAAAAGGGGAGGGGGTAGATATAGACAAAGGGAGGGAGGGACAGAGAGAAAAGGGGAGGGGGGATAGAGAGAGTCAAGGGGAATGGGAAGAGAGAGAAATTAGTTTGGGGGGAAGGTAGAGAGAGACAACGCTGGGGGGGGGGGGGTTAGAGAGAGGCCGCATTGGCACATAAAAGGAAATAAAAACAAGAAATGCATTTCTATAATATCAATTTTTTATTAAATATTAAAAAGCAATTTACATGTGTACAAGTTAAACTTTTTTTCCTATAGGGTAGTCTTATATTCAGGCTTTAAGTTTTTTTCCTAAAGGAATATACAAAGTTTGGGGGGGTCGTCTTATAATCAGGGTCGTCTTAAAATCGAGCAAATACGGTACATCTATTGTGGTTGATAGCGCTACCTCTCTTGGCAGTGAGTTCCAGAACTTTATTGTCCTTATCGTAAAGAATCCCTTCCTTTGCTGTCAATGAAATCTTTGCTCTTCCAGTCTCAGGGAGTGACCTCTTGTTCTCTTGAGCTCTTTATATTGGCCCAGCACAAATTTATATAATGTTATCATATCCCCTCTGAGCCGCCTTTTTTCTGACGTATATAAATGCTATTTTTTTTAAGTCTCTCTTCATAACTTATATCCTCCAATCCCCTTATTAATTTTGTAGCTCTCCTTTGCACTTTTTATAGTTCCTTAATATCCTTTTTAAAGACTGGTGCCCAGAATTGTACTGCATATTCAAGGTGAGGTCTTGCCATTGATTTGTAAAGAGGCAAGATGATACCCTCCTCCCGTGAATTTATACCTCGTTTTATACATGCCAATATCTTATTGGCCCTTGCAGCTGCTGACTGGCATTGGGCACTTTTGCCTAGTTTGTTATCTACAATTATTCCTAAATCCTTTTCATTAGTAGTTTTTCCCAGGGAAATACCATTTAAAGTATATGTTGCTTTGTTATTATTTTTCCCATAATGCATAACTTTACATTTGTCTATATTGAACCTCATTTGCCACTTTACTGCCCAGTCCTCCACCCTGTCCAAATCTTCCTGCAAAGAAAAAACTTCAAGATTAGTCTTTATTACCTTACCTAATTTAGTGTCATCAGCAAACACAGAGACATGGCTCTCAGCACAACGTGGGAGATCATTAATAAACAAATTTACAAAAACAGACCCCTGAGGTACTCCGCTCCATACCCTGGCATTACATGCATTCCATAAACCGAAAGTCGTTCATTATGTCGGTTATGCAATGTATGTAATGCTATCGGTATTCTATAAACCGACTCTATCTCGGTTTATAGAATGCAAATAGCACGAATGGACGAATGGACGAATGATTTTCGTTTATTAACCATTCGTTCATTCGGCTTTTGTTAGTTTAGCATTTTAGTTATTCATTTTTCGGACGAATTGACGAAAATGCATTCGTTCGAAAACGAATGCACATGTCTAATGATCAGCTGTTATTTGCATTTTGTTTTAGAATGCTTTTGGTTTAAATGTATTGTTTTATAGTGCTGCAGGGTTATTTGATAATCTGTTTTTATTTCTTGCTGGGACCTGCCATTAATAGACAGGAAGTTGGTTTCATAAATACTTTAGGACCCCTGGGAGATATAAATGATGGGGGGGGGGGGGAGGGGGGTTCACCAAAACACCAAGTGCATGTTTCTTTTTTTTTTTTGGCTTAGTTTTTTTCTTATAAAAAGTTAAAGTACCATACTAAGAGCTCTTACTTCATCCTCACAGATCATGAGTTGAGTGTTACAGCCAATCTCCTGCGGGTTCCTTTGAGGCAGATCCGTATACCCTGTCTCTAGATGCTCTCTTCCTTTCGGCACATGGTGTCTCCAAAATTGAGTCCAACTGTGAGATGCCCCCTCTGGAGTACACAAATAATGGCAATACTGGAGCCAAGGTGAGGGAACCAAGGAGGACCTCAAATAACCTCACATGGGCATTCTATAGGTCTTTGTTAGTAAAGCACTTCCCTCCACGTCCATAAACCATGCTCTTGACTTGTTGTTGCAGAAATGTATCACCAGCAAAATCATCATTATTAAATTCAATGCTGTAAATTTTTCCTTACCTCCTCATATACAATATTCTCTGTGATCATCCAGCAAGTACCATGTCCCACAGCAGATGGGAATATCCTTGTACCAGTGAATCCTTGCATGGTGACATCCTCCTGTCTCCAGTAGGAAGGTTATAGCTGATGGGTCCGGGACCCTTACTGGGGTATACTAAATGATGAATATTAGAAGAAAGCCCCAGTGTGGCTGTATCAGAAATTCTCCCGTTCTTCAGACGACTTATTCTCCTTATTGGTCATTCATGAATTTATGAGATTTTTCTTTGTTTTTAATCTCTGCCTCTCCTCCATTCCCCCTCCCAGGTATCCCTGGTTGCCAGACACAAATTTGAGCAAGATGTGGAGCTTCTCACATACTATGCTGAGGTGAATAAACCTAGTGTTGTGCTGGAGGCTGATGCAGGCGAGCAAATCAGTTGCAAGTGCAAATTCTATAAAGGTTCTCAGCACTTCAAATTCATTGTTACTTATATTACTTCACCAAAGTAAAACAATATTTCCACTCTGGGTCTCTGGGTCAACGTTTCAACTCTGGGTCTATAGGTCAATGTTTCCACTCTGGGTCTATGGGTCAATGTTTCAACTATGGGTCTGTGGGTCAATGTATCAACCCTGGATCTGTGGGTCAACGTTTCTACTCTGGATCTATCGGTCAACGTTTTGACGCTGTCTCTATGGATCAACATTTTGACTGTGGGTCAACGTTTCAACCCTATTGGTCTATGGGTCAACATTTTGATTCTATGGGTCTATAGGTCAACATTTAAAGTGTGACAAAGACCCATAGGGAAGAAATGTCATTTTTGCTTTGGAGTGCACCATTATTGAGTTATGAGGAGAATGCTGGCTTCAATATTGGATTAATCAATAACAAGAGTCCTATTAAGAGTACATTTTTGCTTCTCCGAATATTCATTACATAACGGGAAAGGATTATTATTATAGTTAATATAAGAATATTTTCTTATTTTTCTTGTTTGTGGCACATGAGAATCAGAGGTGATTTTTTCTGGGAGTAAATGTGATGCCTGCTTTTAAACACCAAAAGACTTGGGCTGACTTGGGCTCAATTGGTTAGCACCCAGGGTGTGGGGGTAAATGTAAATGATGACCAGCCTTTCCAGAGGACACCAACCCTTAGGGGGGTGCCAAAGGTTAGACTCCTTAAAACCATTATCACGGGGGAAGGGGGTGGGGGTGATGGAGTGGGTTCTGCCCTTCCCCCTCCCCCCAGGCTGCTCTCTCCTTGGCTTCTCTTTTTTAAAAATGTTTTCTCCCCCAACGATTATGTGGATGTCCGCCCCGGGGATTGTCTCTTACATTTGTTGTTCTGGAAGTGCTTCTCCTGGGTGGATATGTTGGGCACCTTATGTTTAATCCAATATGAATAAAAAAACAATCCAATCATTTAATGTTAAAGGTTTGACGTCCATAAATAAGAGATCAGATCTGTTTAATGATCTAGAGAGATGATAGGACAATAAACAATTACGATAATTGATATGTATACACCAAATGAAAACAACACCTATTGATGGGCCTCAATGAGAAATTTGCAGAGGGAACAATAAAAATGGGTGGAGATCTAAATTGTGCACTAAATCCACTATTGGATACGTCAACTGGATCCTCCACATTACGTTACTCAAGGATTAAAAACATTTTAAAAAATTGGAGAATTACAACTGGTTTATGTGTGGAGAATATTTAATGCTAATAAAAGAGAATCTACATATTACTCTCCACCACATAAGAGATATTCACAAATAGATTATTTGTTAATATCAAATAAGGATTTACATTTAGTTAAAAACATCAATATTGACCCAATGTTATGGAGCGATCATGTATCAGTCACCATGGATCTGACTGTTCCATCTCTGTCCTGTAGGAAAATGCAATGGAAATTTAATGAATCAATTATGAAATCAAGTCAAAATTGGAATGATATAAAAAAGTAATTGGTCAGTATTGTATAGAAAGTCTGACACCATAGGTACCCCTGGTCACAGTATGGGAGGCGCATAAGGTAGTGGTTAGGGGCAGTGGCGTCCCGAGGGGGGGGCGGGAGGGGCAGACCGCACCGGGTGACACCTCCAGCGGGGGTGACACCCGTGCTGCCGGCACCCCCCGCCCACATCGCGCTCCTTAACTTTTTTTTCTTTTTTCTGGCAGCCGCATCCGCTTGACGGGGCCGCCTGAAAAAAGTAAAAAAAAAAAAAAAAAAATCACAGCAACCGGATGGGCTCTGGCTGGCACTATATTACTGGGCATCTGGCTGGCATAATATTACAGGCATCTGACTGGCACAATATTACTGGGCTCTGGCTGGCACTATATTACTGGGCATCTGGCTGGCACTGTATTACTGGGCTCTGGCTGGCATAATATTACAGGCATCTGACTGGCACTATATTACTGGGCTCTGGCTGGCACTATATTACTTAGCATCTGGCTGGCACTATTTTACTGGGCTCTGGCTGGCACAATATTACTGGGCTCTGACTGGCACTATATTACTGGGCATCTGGCTGGCACTATATTACTGGGCATCTGGCTGGCACTATATTACTGGGCTCTGGCTGGCACAATATTACAGGCATCTGACTGGCACTATATTACTGGGCATCTGGCTGGCACTATATTACTGGGCTCTGGCTGGCACAATATTACAGGCATCTGACTGGCACAGTATTACTGAGCATCTGGCTGGCACTATATTACTGGGCTCAGGCTGGAACAATATTACAGGCATCTGACTGGCACAATATTACTGGGCATCTGGCTGGCACTATATTACTGGGCTCTGGCTGGCACAATATTACAGGCATCTGGCTGGCACTATATTACTGGGCTCTGGCTGGCACAATATTACTGGGCATCTGGCTGGCACTATATTACTGGGCTCTGAGTGGCACTATATTACTGGGCTCTGGCTGGCACAATATTACTGGGCATCTGGCTGGCACTATATTACTGGGCTCTGAGTGGCACAATATTACTGGTATCTGACTGGCACAATATTACTGGTATCTGACTGGCACAATATTACAGGCATCTGACTGGCACACTATTACTGGGCTCTGACTGACACAATATTCCTGGTATCTGACTGGCACAATATTACAGGCATCTGACTGGCACACTATTACTGGGCTCTGACTGACACAATATTCCTGGTATCTGACTGGCACAATATTACTGGGCTCTGTGTGGCACAATATTACTGGTATCTGACTGGCACAATATTACTGGTATCTGACTGGCACACTATTAATGGGCTCTGAATGGCACACTATTCCTGGTATCTATAATTGTACAATTTTCAAACATTGAAAAAATTGTGGGTGTTTTCTTACATTTTTATTATGGGTGCCACACTCAGGGTCCGCCCTGGGTGCCAAATGCTCTAGGTACGCCCCTGGTTAGGGGACAGATGATCAGTCTGGGAGCACATCTCAAAAAACTATATAATGAAAAATATATAGCTCTTAACAAAGAAATATAAAATATTGAACAAAAACATAAACTAAATATGGATCCAGAAACATATAAGAACCTAATTAAACTCAGAGCTGAGCTGAGTGTAATAGTTAATACTAAATTGCAGAAGAAATATAATATAGTAAAAAGTAGATTCTATGAATATAGAGACAAAGCAAGTAAATATTTAGACAGTAAAAGAAAAATACTCAACAAACTACATTTACAGAATCAATGAAAAGGAGATGTGCAATCAGACGGATCAAATATAAGAAGCCTTCGAGAAATATTATCAAAAGTTAGACAACATAAAGGAGGCGACAGAACACATAATACCTCAAGTTCAGAACCTAGATATAAAGGAATACTTGGAGAATAATATGACAAAAACATTAACATAGAAACAGCTAATAATCTGGGAATCTAAAGAATAGAGGGGACCAGACTTAGAAGCTCACCCATCAAGCAGTACATCTGGCCAGAATAATTAACTGGAATAATAACAAAAAGAATATAAATTGTGGAAAGACCTAGAACAAGAATTATTTAGTGTCCCAACTGATTTAGTGCCCTGGCTAGATAAGAAGCAGAACATATTACTTGATAGAAATCATATAGTCAATAGCACAATAAATATCTTTAGAAAAATACTAGCAAAAATGATTTGATACAAAAGATCACCATACGTTCCCCACTTACATATAATAAGGACTTTAAAACTGGACTTGAAAAGGGACTTTTTGAGGGTTTCTTCCCAACACAGACTCCATATCCAAGAATAGGCCACATTCTGTTTGATACAAAGGGAGAAAGGGTGACGGATATAACAAAACTAGGACAAGCGATTTAACTGACTAATATACAGATCCTTTTATTATATAAATGCCCTTAGACAAAAAGGAGGAGAGTTTGAAAAAAATGACAAAGATAGAGGAAATGTGTTGGCTACAAAAAAAAATATTTCTCAATACATTTCTAAAATATACAAAAGCATTAGTGAAGCTAACCTGGAGGTAAAACCTTATTTCATAAAAAAAAATGGAAGGAAGACTGTAATCTAGAATTAACTAAATCTGAGTGGAAAAAATGATTGAGATTGCTGCCCGATGGTCATTATCAACCCAAACCCAGGAGAATGCTTTTAAAATATTAATAAGATGGTATAGACACACAGTGACTCTTCATAAAATATCACATAAAAACACAGATAGGTGTTGGAGATGCCTATACCAGAGGGAGGATTGTATTGAGTTTCTTTTTCTTCTCTCTGAGAATGTGACTTTTTTAATACTTAAGAAACAGTAGATATTATGATATTATATGATGAAAATGTATACTATGTATTAGTATAAATTTGGGATGTGAACATTTGAATAATGAATAAAGAAATGTTAAACAAAAATAGATGGTTAGTGCTACATCCTCCAGCACAGCAAGAAAAGTGCCCATCCATCCAGGGGATCTAAAAGATATACTGAATACTAGCTATGTAAAAACTGCCAATGAAATATCAGTGTAATGATCCATAATTAATAATAACAATATCATTATTATTATTATAGTGTTTAGTTATGGTATCTATAACAATAACTACAATATATGATAATATCCATGACAGTAATAATCTGATATCAGAACTACTTGCTCTGGCCCCCAATGAGTATTATAGGGGCTGGGGGCCATTGCCTAGCTCCTAGCCTCAATTATCATGGGGGTGCAGGGCTAGACCCTTTATTGAGTAGACCCTTATTTTTATACAGCACCTTTCTTCACAAAGCAGTTAGAATGATAGATCTGATCAGACTGGCATTATATAACCCATCATCCCTCACACAGTGATAAGAGTTAGATAATTAAATGAGCAGGACTAATGATGTCTCACCATGGACCTAAAGTTTCCAGTCCCCTATCTGTGTTTCCTATGCCAAGCAGTGGGTGAGTAGTTACACTGTGTACCTCGGTCTTCAAAGAGGATGGGATTTAACAATAGGGTATCTGTGTTCCCCAGTTTTTCCCCCATCCTATGTTTTGGGGGCTTTCTTAAAACAGCAGGGTGTCTCACTGTCTATTACTGATCCAGAACATATGCTCGTTACACAGTTCTGTGGGTTTGGGTAAAAATGCTTCTCTATGCACATTGTATTATTGTGATATCTAGAATTCAGGGTGAGTGGTTGGGTGTCCAGACCCAGTGAGGTTGCTGGAGAAGGTAACTTGCATGAAGTGGCAGGAGAAGGTCTAACTCAGGAGGTCCCAGGACAAAGTTACTAAAAAGAGATTGCAGGACAAGGTCACTTTTAGTAGGCTACAGGACAAGGTCTCACTCAGGAGGTCACAGGAGAAGGTCAATGTCAATAAATCACAGGACAAGGTCAATTTCAGGAAGCTGCAGGATGTCACATTCAGAGGGTTTCAGGACATGGTCACTGTCAGGAGGTCCTAGGACGAAGTTACAGATAGGATGTCACAGGAGGAGATCAATGTCAGGAAATCTCAAGAGAAGGTCACTCACTGCCTTGGGCAGAAGGAAGAGGCTCCTGACAGGAGGAGACTTTATACAGGGAGAAGAGAGACTTGTTTACAACCAAGGCTGATGGAGATCATTGGTTGAGCCAGTTGGTGATATAAACATAGTGTAAAATAGACAATTAATGAATCAACTGATGTGTAAATTCAATGATGGGCCACATGGTTCTCGCTGAATGATCACCTCCACCAACAGCCCCCAGAGTCTTTTCAATTTGCAAACTTAATTTGGCCCCATTTTACATAAAAGTCATTATATTAATGATGCATTGATTAGTCTTAGGCCACGCCCAATGCAGGTTCCTGTTTATCTGTAGTTTCAGGAACCCCAAGAGTAAACTAACCTTGTTTTTAGAGATGAAGAGGAGACCATATCCATCGAAACCAGGAACTGTGTAAGGCAGCTGATGAACAGATTCCAGAATTGGAGAGAGAAGCGGCGACGACAGCGGCAAAATAATAATTCAGCATCTGAACGGTAAGTCATTTAAACTGTAAATTGTATTAGTTGTCCCTCCCACCCAAGCGATGTGGTCATCTCGTACTCCGGGAGGAGGATGGGAGGTCTCCTGTTACCCTATGGATGATGACTTGTGTGGTAAGGAGAGCTCCCAGCTGGTAGGCAGTAATTGGGGTCCCAGGGCCAGTTATGTTACACCCCAGCATGTTATATAAAGACTGTGGGATGGAATGTTATCACACAGGGTGAGAGGATTGTAATGGGATCTGGAGGCCTCAGAGCCTGAGATCTGCTTATAGAAACATTAATAATGAATGGGAATTTACATACAAACATAGAATGTGTGTGCATTTAGGCTGTGACGGGAGATATATCAAGCTATCTGAGATCGTGATTACGTCATTCTTCTCTTTCCAGGCCAGAAAAGAAGAAGCGCTGCTGCCGACGGTAAATATTATTACGCCATTAAACTCTCTGTATTACACTCTGACACTGGGCGCCCTGCTCTGTATTATTATACAGTCAGGTTACATCTGTGATAGCACAAGGAATATCACAGTGACACACGTAGGGGGTCTGACACCCCCTCGCTCCCCCACCTGAGGGATCCGGCAGCAGAAGGTTTTGGTCTCCTTGGTTCACACAGTCGCTCAGGGTGATAAGTTGGTATATAGCGCAGGGTCTCACAGGTGACCTATGGTGGGGATAGTAACAGAGGCAAAGAATTGACCTATGGTGGGGATAGTAACAGAGGCAAAGAATTGACCTATGGTGGGGATAGTAACAGAGGCAAAGAATTGACCTATGGTGGGGATAGTAACAGAGGCAAAGAATTGACCTATGATGGGGATAGTAACAGAGGCAAAGAATTGACCTATGGTGGGGATAGTAACAGAGGCAAAGAATTGCCTATGGTGGGGATAGTAACAGAGGCAAAGAATTGACCTATGGTGGGGATATTAACAGAGGCAAAGAATTGACCTATGGTGGGGATAGTAACAGAGGCAAAGAATTGACCTATGGTGGGGATAGTAACAGAGGCAAAGAATTGACCTATGGTGGGGATAGTAACAGAGGCAAAGAATTGACCTATGGTGGGGATAGTAACAGAGGCAAAGAATTGACCTATGGTGGGGATAGTAACAGAGGCAAAGAATTGACCTATGGTGGGGATAGTAACAGAGGAAAAGAATTGACCTATGATGGGGATAGTAACAGAGGCAAAGAATTGACCTATGGTGGGGATAGTAACAGAGGCAAAGAATTGCCTATGGTGGGGATAGTAACAGAGGCAAAGAATTGACCTATGGTGGGGATAGTAACAGAGGCAAAGAATTGACCTATGGTGGGGATAGTAACAGAGGCAAAGAATTGACCTATGGTGGGGATAGTAACAGAGGCAAAGAATGCTCCATATCATTATCCAGCCATTAATTCACTGTACCTCAAGCAGCAGCATATTGGTTGGAGGCAAACCCATCAAGACCTGATAATCAGGCTGTGCTGGTACCTCTCACCCCTCTGGGGAGACATCTCACAGGCAGGGGGGCTTTGTATCCCACCCCAGCCAGGTAGACTGCCGAATGCTTTTCAGTCTCCAGGTGGTCTCTTGGGAGGATTTCTACACTTTACCCACCATATATACATGTATATGTTACATAAATATATAACTAGTTACAACCAGTTAGGACTGTACCGGCAGTGGCAGAGAGAAAAGAGTCGTGGAGCAGACCAAGTAGACAGCTCAGGAAAGGGGGAGGAATGTACCATTAATTTCCTGAGGGATCAGGTCTTCATATAGTGTAACATCCCATTGTGTGAATAGGTCAGTTAGAGATCAGGAGACTAAAATCCCCTCTTTCTCTTTTAGTTGTTTCTGGATCTGCTGCGCAAAATAAGGTGCGTTCAATATGGTTGGAATTTGGGCTCACGATAATATGCTTAAAGGATAACTGCGGCAAATAATGAACTTCTGTTTAATTGAAAGATTATATCAAATGCAGACATTTTTATAGAAATGCTTTAATGAAAGAATTGAAATAAAGTACCTTATTGAGCCCCCTTTGCTCTATCATTAGGGAATGGACATGTTGGCTCACATGAAAGAAGATCTGACCCAAGAAAATATCAGTCCACTGATAGAGCTACACAGATCTAAAGATTTTAAACAACATGATCACCCCCTGATAGAGCTATAAAGATCAAAGTTTTTAAACAACATGTCCTCCCCCTGATAGAGCTATATAGATCAAAAGATTCTAAACAACATGATCGCCCCTTGATAGAGCTATAAAGAGCAAAGATTCTAAACAACATTTCCGCCCCATGATAGAGCTTTGCTGGGCAAATATTAAAAACAACATGTCCTCCCCCTGATAGAGCTATATAGAGCAAAGACTCAAAACAACATGTCTGTCCTTTAGATATAGCTATACAGAGCAAGAAGGGCTCAAAGTACTTCACTTAAATTCTATCATTAAAGCAATATTTCAATTTATTGCTGATATGTGTCCTTTTAATGGGTAATTTTTTATAAAAGCTTTATAAAACCTCCTACAATATAAACCTTAGCAAATATGTAGGACTAATGAGGTCCCTATAATCACTGAATTCAAGGAATGCAGTAGAGAGATTTTAAAATATAGTCAGAAAGTTCTGGCTGGTATTTTTGAAGGATGAGTCCCTGCAAACAATAATTGGGAAAGACCCGAGGGTGGTCTTCAGGGGGGGCTCCTAACTTAAAGCAACAGTTGAGCAAGATCTCTGTCGATGCAAATAAGACTAACAACAAATGCATTAGAACATTTATAAATAACACCAGAGGATCCTATGGATGTAATACTTGGCAGGCGAGCAAATATACCAGCACTATGAATATCCAATCATTTTGCCTCCACCATAATAAAATATTATAGATATTTAACCTTGACACTTTGATTCCTAAAGGTTTGAATTCAGACTTTGAACTGCATAATTTTCTGTAGTTTTATGTCCTGTAAAGTTATGTTTAATCATTTCTATTTTATATTTCAGTTTCAGTCTTGAGGAATGGTAGAAGGTTTCGACATCTGTTCCCCATTGCATTTTATGTATATTTTAAGAAATAATAAATAAGTTTTCCTTCTGGAACTTGTGTTTGGATCTCTGTATCATAGTGGTCACACTATGAGCCTTCGGTCCTTATTAGAAGTTGGGGACAGGCACGGAGATATCCTGGTAGCGGCATGAGCACAAACTTGGTGACCCTCTTCTTGAATGATGGGTGGTTATGCCAGAGGCGTCATTAGGGTTGGTGTCATCCGGTGCGGTAACTCATGGTGTCACAACTCTAGATTT
This sequence comes from Pelodytes ibericus, assembly GCA_036172795.1. Lineage (NCBI taxonomy): Eukaryota > Metazoa > Chordata > Amphibia > Anura > Pelodytidae > Pelodytes > Pelodytes ibericus. The sequence goes on along the minus strand of CM069860.1, from coordinate 216,995,087 downwards.
CCTCCAATACCATGCTAAACAGATTGCTTAGTAATGACAGTCAGATGGACCATAAAATATGCCACATACATGAGCCCATTAACTATGCCACTCACAGCAGCCCCTTAATTATGCCACACACAAGCACCCCATACTTATGCCACACATGGGGCCCAATAAATATGCCACAGATGGAACCGCCATTAATTATGCGACACACAGGAGCCTCACAAGGTGACACTTGTACAATTCTAAAGCAATAAATATCTATACACACAGAAACCTCTCTCTATCTCTCTCTCTATAACTAGTTGCATTTATACGTATTTGAATTTTTTTATATTACAGGGCCTTGCCAAACTATTGGCATTTTTCGTGTTTTGTTGCCTCACAACCTGGAATTAACATGGATTGTTTGAGGATTTGCATCATTTAAATTACAGAACATGCCCACAACTTTAAAGATGTTTTTTTTTTTTATTGTGAAGCAAACAACAAATAGGACAAAATAACAGAAAAAATCAGTGTGCATAACAATTCACCCCCCTAAAGTCAATACTTTGTAGAGAAACCTTTTGCAGCAATCACAGCTCCAAGTCGCTTTGAATAAGTCTCTATGAGCTTGCCACATCTTACCACTGGGATTTTTGCCCATTCCTCCTTGCAAAACTGCTCCAGCTCCTTCAAGTTGCATGGTTTGCGCTTGTGAACAGCAATCTTTAAGTCTGACCACAGATTTTCTATTGGATTGAGGTCTGGGCTTTGACTAGGCCATTCCAACACATTTACATGTTTCCCCTTAAACCACTCAAGTGTTGCTTTAGCAGTGTGTTTGGGGTCATTGTCCTGCTGGAAGGTGAACCTCCGTCCTAGCCTCAAATCACGTACAGGTTTTGCTCAAGAAGCAATCCATCTTTCCCTCAACTCTGACCAGTTTCCCTGTCCCGGATTCTGAAAAACATCCCCAAAGCATGATGCTGCCACCACCATGTTTCACTGTGGCGATGGTGTTCTTTGGGTGATGTGTTGGGTTTGCGCCAGACATAGTGTTTTCTTGATGGCTGAAAAGTTCAATTTTAGTCTCATCAGACCAGAGCACCTTCCTCCATACATTTAGTCTCATCAGACCAGAGCACCTTCCTCTATACATTTAGTCTCATCAGACCAGAGCACCTTCCTCCATACATTTAGTCTCATCAGACCAGAGCACCTTCCTCCATACATTTAGTCTCATCAGACCAGAGCACCTTCCTCTTTACATTTAGTCTCATCAGACCAGAGCACCTTCCTCTTTACATTTAGTCTCATCAGACCAGAGCACCTTCCTCTTTACATTTAGTCTCATCAGACCAGAGCACCTTCCTCTATACATTTAGTCTCATCAGACCAGAGCACCTTCCTCCATACATTTAGTCACATCAGACCAGAGCACCTTCCTCCATACATTTAGTCACATCAGACCAGAGCACCTTCCTCCATACATTTAGTCTCATCAGACCAGAGCACCTTCCTCTTTACATTTAGTCTCATCAGACCAGAGCACCTTCCTCTTTACATTTAGTCTCATCAGACCAGAGCACCTTCCTCTTTACATTTAGTCTCATCAGACCAGAGCACCTTCCTCTTTACATTTAGTCTCATCAGACCAGAGCACCTTCCTCTATACATTTAGTCTCATCAGACCAGAGCACCTTCCTCCATACATTTAGTCTCATCAGACCAGAGCACCTTCCTCCATACATTTTGGGAGTCTCACACATGCCTTTTCGCAAACTCAAAACGTGCCATTTTGTTTTTTGTTGAAAGTAATGGCTTTCTTCTGGCCACTCTGCCATAAAGCCCAACTCTATGGAGCGTATGGCTTATTGTCGTCCTATGTACAGATCCTCCAGTCTCTGCTGTGGAACCCTGCAGCTCCTCCTGGGTTACCTTAGGTCTCTGTGCGGCCTCTCTGATTAATGCCCTCCTTGCCCGGTCCGTGAGTATTGGTGGGCGGTCGTCTGTTGCCAGGTTTGCTGTCGTGCCATGTTCTTTCCATTTGGTTATGATAGATTTGATGGTGCTCCTGGGGATCATCAAAGATTTGGATATTTTTTTATAACCTAACCCTGACTTGTACTTCTCAACAACATTGTCCCTTACTTGTTTGGAGAGTTCCTTGGTCTTCATGGCAGTGTTTGGTTAGTGGTGCCTCTTGCTTAGGTGTGTATATGTAATGATAGACCATGTGACACTTAGATTGCACACAGGTGGACATCATTTCACTAATTATGTGACTTCTGAAGGTAATTGACCTTCTGAATTCTGAAGGCACCAGAGCTTTTTATGGGCTTCATAACAAAGGGGGTGAATACATACGCACATGCCAATTTTCTGTTTTCTATTTCTAAAAAATAGTTTTATGTATATATTTTTCTCATTTCACTTCACCAACTTAGACTATTGTGTTCTGATCCATCACATAAAATTCAGATTAATAAAATATTGAACTTAAGGCTGTAATGTAACAAAATGGGTAAAAAGTCAAGGGGGTGAATCCTTGTGCAAGGCACTGTATATTCAACTATTATCATATATAATAAAAATTGTATTCCTTGTTTTTAGTCCCTTCCTCTGCACTCACATTGCACCTAAAGGACTTAACACAGCATCATACAGTACCCACAGAACTTGCCGTGCATCTATATTGCACCCACAGCACTTGGCTTGCACTTATATTGCACCTACACGATTTGGCATGCCACAGTGTCAATGCCCCACAGAACATACCACAGTGCCATTTTTTCCCCACAGAACTAGCCAGTGTCACTTTCCCCATAGTACATATTATGTTTCCCCACAGACCATGCTACAGCATCACTTTGCCAATTAAAATAAACAAATTTTCCCTTTAGCCAGTGCTAGTTTGCCCATAAATATGTCAGAGCCAATTTGCCCAGTAATATGCCAGTATTATTTTGTCATTAATAAGCCACCATTTGCCCAATAAGCCCAAACAATTTACCTAATAATTTGCCAGTATTATTTTGCCATTTAATATGCCACAGCCATAAATATGTCAGAGCCAATTTGCCCAATAATATGCCAGTATTTTGTCATTAATAAGCCACAGCCAATTTGCCCAATAAAATGCCAGTATTTTGTCATTAATAAGCCACAGCCAATTTGCCCAATAATGCCAGTATTATTGTGCCATTTAATATATGCTAGTATTTTGCCATTCAACATGCCATTATTTTGCCATTTAATTTATGCCAGTATGTTGCCATTTAATATATGCCAGTATTTTTCAAATATATTTTATTAAAGAGATATTTTTACAATAACTTTTACAATGATAGAGAAAATACCATATTTTTTATATATAAAAAGAGTATATATAAAAAGAGTAAATATCAATGTATCTAGGCCATATTTAAATCAATGATGAAAGTATTGATCACTTTATAGTCAGTTTTCATTGTGATAACATATTGGTATGAATTAATTATGCAATTAAATTACAATGTTTACAAAAAAAAAAAAATTGGGAGGAGGGGCAAAAATAGGGGGAAGGGGAGTGCATCCATCCACAATGACTGTAACCAATTCTAGTATACACAACATTACACAACAATACCTAGTTCTGATAATCACATAATAGAATAAACATATTTTGTTGTCAAACAATTTTTCAAATACTTTTCTTTGTACAAGCAATCAAAAATTCTCTTTTAATCTTTGTTTCCCATTTGTCCCAGTAGTGTCTAAGGTTATATAACTGCAAATAAGGTTGTCTGAGAGCCAGTTTGTACCCCTTATTTTATAGTATATAATTAAAAACGTATTTAATAGTAGGGATTATTGGTGACCTCCAGTATCTGGGGATTACCGTACTATGAGCTAAAAGGATATGGCCATTTATAATTTTATATATTTTATTAATAGTATCAGGGAAGAATTTGAATAAAGCCAATTCTGAAGGTAGTACAGGAATATTAGAATTTACTTTTTGGATTAATTTATGTTTTTGCTGCCAAAATTGTGTGAGTTTAGGACAATACCAAAAAACATGTGAAAGCGAGACAATAATTCCACAGTTTCTCCAACATTTGTCTATAATGTGGGTAAATGGGTATATAATGGGTAAATACCATCTATAAATTATTTTGAAATGGTTTTCCCAATGATTGGAGCATTGTGTAATTCCTTTAAGAGCTGGTACAAATTTAAGCCATTCTTCCAGGTCGTGACATTCACCCATATCTTTTTCCCATTCAAGCATGTAATCATCTTTTAATCTAGGTGTGGGCATTAGATAAGAGTAACATTGAGATATAGTACCATGTTTATTAGGATTATATTAGTATGTTTTTTCAAGATCAGATAATGCATTTTCTGTATATTTTTGATCTAAATTTTGAATGGAAAATGTATCTTTTATTTTATTAATAATTAATTTGTGTTCTATTTGCATATTATCTTCTAGGCTGAATTTATCTTGAAGTCGCTTAAAAGACATTAAAGAAAAAGTCATTTATATTTTGAATTGATTTAGTGTGCCAGTTATTGAAATGTAAATCAGGAAAATCTAGTTTTAACAGCGGCATTACTCGCGACCACCCAGAGGATGGGCCGACTACTTTAAACACAGTATCCCTTTGATAAGCAATAGTTCTCAAGTAGTATAGTATTTTAGGTAAGATGTTTATTTTAATAGATGTAATTTTGACCTAACTAGGAAAGTTCCAACTTATTCAAATTTAGTTTTCAAATCATCCAGATCACACCAAGGAATGTGTAGATGTATAGCCTGTGTTTTTCCTGTATTGAGTCTGTAAAATGAGACTTCTCCAAAATCCTTTAGTATAGAATTTAGGGAGTCGATTATTAGGATAATATCATCCGTGAAGAGAACTATTTTATATTCAGTCATTTTTACTGTAATTCCCTTAATCTCTGGTGTTTTCCTTCTTAATGCGGCCAGTGGTTCCATCACTAGAGCAAATAATATAAGGGACAATGGGCAACCCTGTCCAATTCCATTATTTAATGGAAAAATAGAGTTGAAACCTGTAGCAGAAACTTTTGCAGTCACGTTTTGATATAATACAAAGTTTGCATTAACAAGGGGGGTGGGTATGTTACATTTGAGCAGAATTACCCTCAAATAACCCCAATGGGCCCTATTGAATGCTTTCTCTGCATCTAAGAAGAGGAGTAGAGAAGGCGTTCGATTTGCTTTAATATGATGGATTAGGTGGATATATCTCCTTGTACCATCTGGGGCTTGTCTCCCTGCAATGAAACCCACTTGGTCTTTATCTTCTACTATAGGGACAATTTGTGTCAATCTATCAGCACAAATGTTACAATGGATTTTGATATCATTATTTTTTTAAAGAAATCGTCAGAAAGTTGGCACCGCGGTCCTGACTCTTTCCTGGCTTCAGCAGAGTGATGATTTGTGCGCACAAGGACTCCCCTGGCATCTTTCCTTCTGTCCAGAATGTATTAAATAAATTAGTTAGATATGGCAAAAGTATTTTGGAAAATAGTTTGTAATATATCATGGTAACACCATCTGGTCCTGGTGCTTTAGCACCTAGAATTTTGTGTATAGCTGCTAATACCTCTTGTTGGGATCAGGTTGAATTTCAAAAAAATTCATTTATCTGGGGCAACCTGGGGTAAGTCAATTTTGTCTAAAAAGGATTTTATTTTTTCTATATTGGGTTGTATGGTTTTTGGATCAGAAGCCAAATTATATAATGATTTATAATACTTTGCAAATTGGTTACTAATTTCAATTGAATGAGTAATGTTTTTACCACCCTCTCTCAACAAATATGCAATTCTTGATTGCACTATTTTCTGTCTAAGTTTAGATGCCAGCAGAGGGAGGAAGCATTATTGCCTTTTGAATAATATACAGTGGATATAAAAAGTCTACACACCCCTGTTAAAATGTCAGGTTTCTGTGCTGTAAAAAAATGAGACAAAGATAAATCATTTCAGAACTTTTTCCACCTTTAATGTGACCTATAAACTGTACAACTCAATTGAAAAACAAACTAAAATCTTTTAGGAAGAGGGAAGAAAAAATTTAAAAATAAAATAATAATGTGCAGGCAGAGACTCTGTTGCCAATATAGAAGTTCAATAACCCCACTCAGGGCCAGTTACTATAATGCCTTGATGTCTAGACATTAAATAACATCTAAATACAATTCCCAATTCACTGGTCCCATATTGGAGGGCACCATGCCACTCCTATATTGAGCTGCCCTGTGTGGGCAAAAGCTTTTAGAAGTGATCACTGATCCCTTCCGTCTCCCCGTTGCTGTTGTTAGACTGCCCCTAGAGGCCAAAATGCATAATTTTACACATAGGATCTCATTTTCCATTTATCTGTCCAATTACCCAATTTGTCCAAATCCTCTTGCAGTGAAGATACATCTAGTTCAGACTGTACTACCCTACTTATTTTTGTGTCATGATTTGATGAAAATAATGGTATCTAAAAAAGCCCTTCTAATGCTGATGGCAAACAATGTGCAATGTGTGTGGGTAAAGTAAGTGAGAAAGAAGAAAATTACAGCTAAATACAAACACCACATGAATGTTAAAATAGCCCATGTCTCCAAGGGTAAGACAAGGACAAAAAAGTGCACAAATAGATTGCCTCAATGAAATAGATGTTAATAGATGGTTAGTGCTTCATCCATCTGCATAGCAAGAAAAGTGCCCATCCATCCAGTGGATCTATTAGATATACTGAATACTAGCTGTGTAAAAACTGCAACAGAAATATCAGTATAATGAACCATAATAAATAATAACAATATAATTATTATTATTATAGTGTTTAGTTATGGTATCTATAACATTAACTACAATATATGATAATATCCATGACCATGAGTAAGAATCTGATATCAGAAGTACTTGCTCTGGCCCCCAATGAGTATTATAGGGGCTGGGGGCCATTGCCTAGCTCCTAGCCTCAATTATCATGGGAGTGTAGGGCTACTTGCCATGGCCGCACCATGAGTATTATTTGGGCCAGGGAAAAAATAATTATTAATTTCAAATCACCAGTTGTTAACAGGCGATTGTAAATTCCCAAAATTAAGCTGTTTAATGTGATTGTTTGTCAATTTCGGGCGAGATGGGTCTACGTTGAGTAGACCCTTATGTTTATACAGCACCTTTCTCCACAAAGCAGTTATAATAATAGTTCTGATCAGACTGGCATTATATAACCCATCACCTCTCACACAGTGATAGGAGTTAGATAATTAAAGGACTAATGATGTCTCACCATGGACCTTTCTTATTTACAGGAAAAGATTTAGAAAGTTCTCCCGTCCCCCATCTCTTCCCTCCATCTCAGGCAGTGGGTGAGTAGTTACACTGTGTACCTCACAATAGGGTATCTGTGCCCCCAGTTTTTCTCCCATCCCATGTTTTGGGGACTTCCTACAACCAGCAGGGTATCTCACTGTCTATTTCTGATCCAGAACAGGAGCTCGTTACACAGGTCTGTGGGTTTGGGTAACCATGCTTCTCTCTGCTCATTGTATTATTGTGATATCTACAATTCAGGGTGAGTGGTTGGGTGTCCAGACCTAGTGAGGTTGCTGGAGAAGGTAACTTGCATGAAGTGGCAGGAGAAGGTCTTTCTCAGGAGGTCCCAGGACAAAATTACTGAAAAGAGATTGCAGGACAAGGTCACTTTTAGTAGGTCACAGGACAAGGTTTCTCTCAGGAGGCCACAAGAGAAGGTCAATGTCAATAAATCACAGGACAAGTTAGGATTTCCCAGGAGAGGGAAAAGAGATCACAGCACAAAGACACTCTAAAGCCGTCACCAAGCTGCAGGAGGTCACATTCAGAGGGTTTCATGACATGGTCATGTACTAGGACAAAGTTACAGATAGGATGTCGCAGGAGGAGCTCAATGTCAGGAAATCTCAAGAGAAGCTCACTCACTGCCTTGGGCAGAAGGAAGAGGCTCCTGGCAGGAGAAGACATTATACAGGGAGAAGAGAGACATGTTTACAACCAAGGCTGATGGAGATCATTGGTTGAGCCAGTTGGTGATATAGAAAGAAACATAGTGTAAAATATCCAATTAATGAATCAACTGATGTGTAAATTCAATGATGGGCCACATCCCGCTGAATGATCCCTTCCACCAACAGCCCCCAGAGTGAATTTGGCCCCATTTTTTCATAAAAGTCTTTATATTAATGATGTATTTATTAGTCTTAGGTCACGCCCCAATACCTGTCCTTGTTCATCTGTAGTTTCAGACACCCCAAAAGTAAACTAACCTTGTTTTTAGTGATGAAGAGGAGGCCATGACGATCGTAACCAGGCAGCTGATGAACAGATTCCAGAACTGGAGAGAGAAGCGGCGACGACAGCGGCAAAATAATAATAATTCATCAGCTGAACAGTAAGTCATTTAAACTGTAAATTGTATTAGTTGTCCCTCCCACCCAAGCGATGTGGTCATCTCGTACACCGGGAGGAGGATGGGAGGTCTTCTGTTACCCTATGGATGATGACTTGTGTGGTAAGGAGAGCTCCCAGCTGGTAGGCAGTAATTGGGGTCCCAGGGCCAGTTATGTTACACCCCAGCATGTTATATAAAGACTGTGGGATGGAATGTTATCACACAGGGTGAGAGGATTGTAATGGGATCTGGAGGCCTCAGAGCCTGAGATCTGCTTATAGAAACATTAATAATGAATGGGAATTCACATACAAACATAGAATGTGTGTGCATTTAGGCTGTGACGGGAGATATATCAAGCTATGTGAGATCGTGATTACGTCATTCTTCTCTTTCCAGGCCAGAAAAGAAGAAGCGCTGCTGCCGACGGTAAATATTATTACGCCATTAAACTCTCTGTATTGCACTCTGACACTGGGCGCCCTGCTCTGTATTATTATACAGTCAGGTTACATCTGTGATAGCACAAGGAATATCACAGTGACACACGTAGGGGGTCTGACACCCCCTCGCTCCCCCACCTGAGGGATCCGGCTGCAGAAGGTTTTGGTCTCCTTGGTTCACACAGTCGCTCAGGGCGATAAGTGGGTATATAGCGCAGGGTCTCACAGCTGACCTATGGTGGGGATAGTAACAGAGGCAAAGAATTGACCTATGGTGGGGATAGTAACAGAGGCAAAGAATTGACCTATGGTGGGGATAGTAACAGAGGCAAAGAATTGACCTATGGTGGGGATAGTAACAGAGGCAAAGAATTGACCTATGGTGGGGATAGTAACAGAGGCAAAGAATTGACCTATGGTGGGGATAGTAACAGAGGCAAAGAATGCTCCATATCATTATCCAGCCATTTATTCACTGCACTTTAAGCAGCAGCATATTGGTTGGAGGCAAACCCATCAAACCTGATAATCAGGCTGTGCTGGTACCTCTCACCCCTCTGGGGAGACATCTCACAGGCAGGGGGGGTTTTGTAGCACACCCCAGCCAGGTAGACTGCCGTATGCGTTTCAGTCTCCAGGTGGTCTCTTGGGAGGATTTCTATACTTTACCCACCATATATACATGTATATGTTACATAAATATATAACTAGTTACAACCAGTTAGGACTGTACCGGCAGTGGCAGAGAGAAAAGAGTTGTGGAGCAGACCAAGTAGACAGCTCAGGAAAGGGGGAGGAATGTACCATTAATTTCCTGAGGGATCAGGTCTTCATATAGTGTAACATCCCATTGTGTGAATAGGTCAGTTAGAGATCAGGAGACTAAAATCCCCTCTTTCTCTTTTAGTTGTTTCTGGATCTGCTGCGCAAAATAAGGTATGTTCAATATGGTTGGAATTTGGAATTTTCTGGATATGAATTATTTTCTATTTTTTTTTTTTTAATTTATAATTCTTTATTAGCTATATTGTATCAAAAAAAACACACCATTCACATATATACAGAAAAAAGAAGAATAATCGTATACATTTAACATACATACATATATATGCATTCCTCTCAGTGTTTGATCGTATATAACACAGAAGACAAATACACAACATAAGAGCTAAACATACAAATCTTCAAGTATTCCCTTCCCGTCTCTCCCCCCCAGCTCCCATCCACCATGCTGCCATAGCAGCTATCGTCACTCTCTCTCCCCCCACCCGTCCGCGTCGAAGAGGCAGAAGAGGAGAGAGCGAGGAAGTAGAGGAGAGGTCAAGGGGTGGGAGAAAGGGGAAGTCTCTCCCTTGCGGTGCAGGCGGTGGTGGAGGGGGAAGGCTCTCTCTCAGGTACAACGCCCAAGGGTCCCCCACTAATCTTTGGCAGGTTAATCCATACTCTCTGATACACTTCGCTGTTTATGCCATATAGAGCTTTCTCTGACCCAGCTTGAAATACTAGCTGGGTCACAACCTCTGTCCATACTGGTGGCGTTGAGTTTTTCCATGCTCTGGCTATGCATAGTTTCGCAGCAAGAAAAATGTTTATCAAAAAATATTTCTTATACTTTTCTACCTTGGGGAATCCAGTGTGGAATAAAAATAGCTGAGGTGTCAAAGTAATGTTAGGGTCTATTACTTCTTGTAAGGTTTTTAATATTTTATTTTTAATTAATGATAAAGATGTACAATGCCACCAGATATGCGATTGAGATCCCACCTCCAGGTGACAGCGCCAACAGATGTCACTCGTGTCTGCCCTATATTTTGCGACTCGGGCCGGTACCAGGTACCACCTATATATCAATTTATAATATTGTTCCTGTAGTTTAATGCAGTGTACTGCCTTCCTGGTAGTCTGCCACGCTAGGTACCATTCTTGATTGGATATTTGGAAATGCATTTCCTGTTCCCATAACATTATTGGATTTGGTTTTTCAAAGTTAGAGTGAGTGATAACAAGTTTTCTGATTTTAGAGTATATATTTTTGGAGATTACAGTACTTATGAAATTATCCCAGTGATCAGGTTCAGAGGGGGGATGTCCACGGAGGAAGTGTCTAATTCTTATGTTTCTTATTTTCTTAATAATTCAGCAGGTTATGGGCTCACGATAATAATGCTTAAAGGATAACTGCCGGCAAATAATGAACTTCTGTTTAATTGAAAGATTATATCAAATGCAGACATTTTTATAGAAATACTTTAATGAAAGAATTGAAATAAAGCACCTTATTGAGCCCCCTTTGCTCTATCATCAGAAAGTTCTGTCTAGTACTTTTGAAGGATGAGTCCCTGCAAACAATAATTGGGAAAGACCCGAGGGTGGTCTTCAGGGGGGCTCCTAACTTAAAGCAACAGTTGAGCAAGATCTTTGTCGATGCAAAAACACCAGAAGATCCTATGGATGTGATACTTGGAAGGTGTGCAAAGATAGCAGCACTATGAGTATCCAATCATTTTGCCTCCCACCATAATAAAATCCACCAATGCTTAAAAATATGGGCATTAAAAAGATCCCCAACTATTGGATGGATGGGGACAAAATGCAAACCCTGGGGTAGACAGGAATGATATGGATATTTAACCCTGACACTTTGATTCCTAATGGTTTGAATTCAGACTTTGAACTGCATCATTTTCTGTAGTTTTATGTGAGTCCTGTTAAGTTATATTTAATCATTTCTATTTTATGTTTCAGATTCACTCTTGAAGATGCTAGTGCATTTTATGTAGATTTTAAGAAATAATAAATAAGTTTTCCTTCTGGAACTTGTGTTTGGATCTCTATATCTCTCTCAGTCATTGTGGTCACACTATGAGCCTTCGGTCCTTATTAGAAGTTGGGGACAGGCACGGAGATATCCTGGTAGCGACATGAGCACAAACTTGGTGACCCTCTTCTTGAATGATGGGTGGTTATGCCAGAGGCGTCATTAGGGTTGGTGTGACCCGGTGCGGTAACTCATGGTGTCACATCACCAGATTTTGTCAGATGTATTGAACAGTAATCTCGAGACTGGTACATATGAATAAAGCAGAAGACAAGGATAACAAGATGGATGCCAGCAGCCTCCATTTTGTGTCAGTTTATGGACATCCTTATGTGTGTTAAAATCTTATTCTGTGTCCCTGAAGCTAAAAGAAAATCTTACACATTCCTAACTCTGTTATCTAGTATCACTGGAACAGATAAAGTGGGCATTGTTTGTGGTTTATGACTCTCAATGTATTTCTGAAGACACAGCTGTGTCTATATACATACAAGAGGTGAAGGGGGGCTTCTCTTCAGCTTGCTAGACCACCAAAAATGACAGACACAGACACACTGAGATTACTTGGATTTTAGATTTGAAGAATATAATAAGGGTTATTATAAACACACCCAGTTGATTCACATCGCTCATTAAAATATATATAATTTTATCACATCTTCACTAATAAATATTTAAAGTATAATTAATGCTACATATTAATTAGAATATTGTTTTTATTGTTTTATTAGTGCGGTAAATATTTCATTATACATTTGTATTTAATGTGCAATGATACGAATAAGAATATGATACATATTTACTCTAATTTCAAACTGTATTAACACTTTTAGACATTTAAACATATACATTGTCATATATTAAACTCACAATCCAGGTGTTGCTATAAATCATGACATCATCTCATTTAAATTAAATACACCCATCCATTCAATTGGCTAGAAGTTACAGAAACAGGGTGTGAGTCTGAGATAAGGTTTGGTTCATAAGTTGATATTGGAGGTGTAGAGGGGGAACCTGAGATACCTGAAAAGACCTGGGGAGACTGATTCTGGGAAAGCTGCCACTAGTGGGGTGAGAGATGGGAATGTTTTAGAAACGGGCTGAGTCTCTCTCCTTCTGGGGAGAACTCAGGAATATGAGGCTTTTAATAGCACATGTTCACTATAACAATAGACATCTCCATACACATAGTATTGAGCTAAGTTCAGGAGTAACTCCCATCACTCAATTCTTCAATGGAAGGAGTCTCAACTCCAAACCAACCTCTCCCGGTAATGTATAAATGTGGTAATTTGTTTCTAGCATAATCTCATTTTTATGGATGTCATTAGCATATATATTTGGGTAAATTAAATTTAAATCCCACAATTGCTGGGATCTATATGTTTTAGCCGGGTGTTTATCTGTCATCCTTTCTGCAGAAGGATGCCAGAGGAATATCCTAGAGATATTACCAAGAACCATAAGTTCTTATAGTCTAGCTAATTACCCAAATATGTCATATCTAATCTCTAGAGATTATCTAAAATTCTCATTCTTAAAGTCTAAGCTAGAATACATACATTATCATTTACCAAGCAGATTAAGAAATCGCCACCTTGAGTAGTTATATGATTTAGTAATATTACCTTACCTAAGCAGAGTATATGTTGGTAATTTGTAAAAAAATTATGGTGTACTATCATTAACCATTTTAAATACTAATCATTGTAGGTTGTATCTAAATAGAAACATAGAAACATAGAATGTGTCGGCAGATAAGAACCATTCGGTCCATCTAGTCTGCCCAATTTTTTTTTAAGTACTTTTATTAGTCCCCCGTTCCCGGTCTTATAGCTAGGATAGCCTTGTGTCTATCCCACGCATGCTTAAAATCCTTGACTGTGTTTACCTCTACCACTTTTGCTGGCAGGCTATTCCATACAACCACTACCCTCTCAGTAAAGTAATACTTCCGGATATTACTTTTAAATCGTTGCCCCTCTAATTTAAGACTATGTCCTCTAGTTGTGGTAGTTTTTCTTCTTTTAAATATACTCTCTTCTTTTACTGTGTTGATTCCCTTTATGTATTTAAATGTTTCTATCATATCCCCCCTGTTACGTCTTTCCTCCAAGCTATACATGTTAAGATGCTTTAACCTTTCCTGGTAAGTTTTATCCTTCAACCCATGAACCAGTTTAGTAGCCCTTCTCTGAACTTTCTCCAAAGTATCCATATCCTTCTGGAGATACGGTCTCCAGTATTGCGTACAATACTCCAAGTGAGGTCTCACCAGCGCTCTGTACAATACTCCAAGTGAGGTCTCACCAGCGCTCTGTACAATACTCCAAGTGAGGTCTCACCAGTGCTCTGTACAATACTCCAAGTGAGGTCTCACCAGTGCTCTGTACAATACTCCAAGTGAGGTCTCACCAGTGCTCTGTACAATGGCATGAGCATTTCCCTCTTCCTACTGCTAATACCTCTCCCTATGCAACCAAGCATTCTGCTAGCATTTCCTGCTGCTCTATTGCATTGCCTACCTACCTTCAAGTCCTCAATAGTCTTTTTCCCTAAATGGGGTCCCTTACCCTCATTTTCATTTGTAAAAACTGAACAAAAATATTCATTAAGGCAGTCTGCTAAGCCTTTATCCTCTTCTACATAGCATCCTTCTTTTGTTTTTAATCTAACTAATCCTTGTTTTACTTTCCTTTTCTCATTTATGTATCTAAAAAATGTTTTATCCCCCTTTTTCACTGACTGGGCTATAGTCTCTTCTGTGTGTGCTTTGGAAGCTCTAATAGCTTGCTTTGCCTCTTTCTGCCTACTCTCATAGATCTTTCTATCTTCCTCACTCTGAGTATTTTTATAATTACTAAATGCTAGCTTTTTATTTGTTACTATTTTAGCCACCTCTGCCGAGTACCACAGTGGTTTCTTACATTTTTTGCTCTTGCTGACAAGCCTTATGCAATTTTCTGTTGCCTTCAGTAGTGTAACTTTTAGATAATCCCATTTCTCCTGGACTCCATTTAAATTGCTCCAGTCTGATAATGACTCCTTTACACCTAATCTTATTTTAGAAAAGTCTGTTTTTCTAAAATCTAAAACTTTTGTTTTTGTGTGGTGTGACTGGGTCACTGTTCTCATATTAAACCACACTGTAACCACAAATAAAATGCATGGCCATCTTACGGTCAGAAATGTACTGCATAATAAAGTATTCTACATGCATGTTGATATAGGTACAGAGCTGCATATTTAATGTTTTGTCCTACTTACTTATGTTATAAGTCATACATGTGAATTATGATTAACATCTATTGATACTGTATTTTGTTGTTATGCTATTTTGCTTACGGTTTGATCTTTATTCTATATCCAATAAATTCATTATTATTTTATTAATAATTGTTGCATTGTATTTACTTTTGTAAAAACGTCATCCAAACTCTCTCATACAGAACTAATTCTTCATATGGGTATTTTTAGTCGGACCCATATATATGAATCATACCACACCAGAGCCCCACAAATCATACCACACCAGAGCCCCATAAATCATACCACACCAGAGCCCCATAAATCCTACAACACCAGAGCCCCATAAATCCTACCACACCAGAGCCCCATAAATCCTACCACACCAGAGCCCCATAAATCCTACCACACCAGAGCCCCATAAATCATACCACACCAGAGCCCCATAAATCATACCCCACCAGAGCCCCATAAATCCTACCACACCAGAGCCCCATAAATCCTACCACACCAGAGCCCCATAAATCCTACCACACCAGAGCCCCATAAATCCTACCACACCAGAGCCCCATAAATCCTACCACACCAGAGCCCCATAAATCCTACCCCACCAGAGCCCCATAAATCATACCCCACCAGAGCCCCATAAATCCTACCCCACCAGAGCCCCATAAATCCTACCCCACCAGAGCCCCATAAATCCTACCCCACCAGAGCCCCATAAATCCTACCCCACCAGAGCCCCATAAATCCTACCCCACCAGAGCCCCATAAATCCTACCCCACCAGAGCCCCATAAATCCTACCACACCAGAGCCCCATAAATCCTACCCCACCAGAGCCCCATAAATCATACCCCACCAGAGCCCCATAAATCCTACCCCACCAGAGCCCCATAAATCATACCACACCAGAGCCCCATAAATCCTACCACACCAGAGCCCCATAAATCCTACCACACCAGAGCCTCATAAATCCTACCCCACCAGAGCCCCATAAATCCTACCACACCAGAGCCCCATAAATCATACCACACCAGAGCCCCATAAATCATACCACACCAGAACCCCATAAATCATACCACACCAGAGCCCGATAAATCATACCACACCAGAGCCCCATAAGTCATACCACACCAGAGCCCCATAAATCCTACAACACCAGAGCCCCATAAATCCTACCACACCAGAGCCCCATAAATCATACCCCACCAGAGCCCCATAAATCATACCACACCAGAGCCCCATAAATCCTACCACACCAGAGCCCCATAAATCATACCACACGAGAGCCCCATAAATCATACCCCACCAGAGCCCCATAAATCCTACCCCACCAGAGCCCCATAAATCCTACCACACCATAGCCCCATAAATCATACCACACAGGAGCCCCATAAATCATACCACACCAGAGCCCCATAGATCATACCCCACCAGAGCCCCATAAATCCTACCACACCAGAGCCCCATAAATCCTACCACACCAGAGCCCCATAAATCCTACCACACCAGAGCCCCATAAATCCTACCCCACCAGAGCCCCATAAATCCTACCCCACCAGAGCCCCATAAATCCTACCACACCAGAGCCCCATAAATCCTACCACACCAGAGCCCCATAAATCATACCACACCAGAGCCCCATAAATCATACCACACCAGAGCCCCATAAATCATACCCCACCAGAGAGCCATAAATCATACCACACCAGAGCCCCATAAATCCTACCACACCAGAGCCCCATAAATCCTACCACACCAGAGCCCCATAAATCCTACCCCACCAGAGCCCCATAAATCCTACCACACCAGAGCCCCATAAATCATACCACACCAGAGCCCCATAAATCATACCACACCAGAGCCCCATAAATCATATCACACCAGAGCCCCATAAATCATATCACACCAGAGCCCCATAAATCATACCACACCAGAGCCCCATAAATCATACCACACCAGAGCCCCATAAATCATACCACACCAGAGCCCCATAAATCCTACCACACCAGAGCCCCATAAATCCTACCACACCAGAGCCCCATAAATCCTACCACACCAGAGCCCCATAAATCCTACCACACCAGAGCCCCATAAATCCTACCACACCAGAGCCCCATAAATCATACCACACCAGAGCACCATAAATCCTACCACACCAGAGCCCCATAAATCATACCACACCAGAGCCCCATAAATCCTACCACACCAGAGTCCCATAAATCATACCACACCAGAGCCCCATAAATCCTACCACAACAGAGCCCCATAAATCATACCACACCAGAGCCCCATAAATCATCCCACACCAGAGCCCCATAAATCATACCCCACCAGAGCCCCATAAATCCTACCACACCAGAGCCCCATAAATCATACCACACCAGAGCCCCATAAATCCTACCACACCAGAGCCCCATAAATCCTACCACACCAGAGCCCCATAAATCCTACCACACCAGAGCCCCATAAATCATACCCCACCAGAACCCCATAAATCATACCACACCAGAGCCCCATAAATCCTACCCCACCAGAGCCCCATAAATCATACCACACCAGAGCCCCATAAATCATACCACACGAGAGCCCCATAAATCATACCCCACCAGAGCCCCATAAATCATACCCCACCAGAGCCCCATAAATCCTACCACACCAGAGCCCCATAAATCATACCACACAGGAGCCCCATAAATCATACCACACCAGAGCCCCATAGATCATACCCCACCAGAGCCCCATAAATCCTACCACACCAGAGCCCCATAAATCCTACCACACCAGAGCCCCATAAATCCTACCACACCAGAGCCCCATAAATCATACCACACCAGAGCCCCATAAATCATACCACACCAGAGCCCCATAAATCATATCACACCAGAGCCCCATAAATCATATCACACCAGAGCCCCATAAATCATACCACACCAGAGCCCCATAAATCATACCACACCAGAGCCCCATAAATCATACCACACCAGAGCCCCATAAATCCTACCACACCAGAGCCCCATAAATCATACCACACCAGAGCCCCATAAATCATACCACACCAGAGCCCCATAAATCCTACCACACCAGAGCCCCATAAATCCTACCACACCAGAGCCCCATAAATCATACCACACCAGAGCACCATAAATCCTACCACACCACAGCCCCATAAATCATACCACACCAGAGCACCATAAATCCTACCACACCACAGCCCCATAAATCATACCACACCAGAGCCCCATAAATCCTACCACAACAGAGCCCCATAAATCATACCACACCAGAGCCCCATAAATCATCCCACACCAGAGCCCCATAAATCATACCCCACCAGAGCCCCATAAATCCTACCACACCAGAGCCCCATAAATCATACCACACCAGAGCCCCATAAATCCTACCACACCAGAGCCCCATAAATCCTACCACACCAGAGCCCCATAAATCCTACCACACCAGAGCCCCATAAATCATACCCCACCAGAACCCCATAAATCATACCACACCAGAGCCCCATAAATCCTACCCCACCAGAGCCCCATAAATCATACCACACCAGAGCCCCATAAATCATACCACACCAGAGCCCCATAAATCATACCACACCAGAGCCCCATAAATCCTACCACAACAGAGCCCCATAAATCATACCACACCAGAGCCCCATAAATCATACCACACAGGAGCCCCATAAATCATACCACACCAGAGCCCCATAAATCATACCACAAAAGAGCCCCATAAATCCTACCACACCAGAGCCCCATAAATCATACCTCACCAGAGCCCCATAAATCATACCACACCAGAGCCCCATAAATCCTACCACAACAGAGCCCCATAAATCATACCCCACCAGAGCACCATAAATCCTACCACACCAGAGCCCCATAAATCATATCCCACCAGAGCCCTATAAATCATACCACACCAGAGCCCCATAAATCATACCCCACCAGAGCCCCATAAATCATACCACACCACAGCCCCATAAATCATACCCCACCAGAGCCCCATAAATCCTACCACACCAGAGCCCCATAAATCATACCACACCAGAGCCCCATAAATCATACCCCACCAGAGCCCCATAAATCATACCACACCAGAGCCCCATAAATCCTACCACACCAGAGCCCCATAAATCATATCCCACCAGAGCCCCATAAATCATACCCCACCAGAGCCCCATAAATCATACCACACCAGAGCCCCATAAATCCTACCACACCAGAGCCCCATAAATCATATCCCACCAGAGCCCCATAAATCATATCCCACCAGAGCCCCATAAATCATACCCCACCAGAGCCCCATAAATCATACCACACCAGAGCCCCATAAATCCTACCACACCAGAGCCCCATAAATCATACCACACCAGAGCCCCATAAATCATACCACACCAGAGCCCCATAAATCATACCACACCAGAGCCCCATAAATCATACCACACCAGAGCCCCATAAATCATACCCCACCAGAGCCCCATAAATCATACCACACCAGAGCCCCATAAATCCTACCACACCAGAGCCCCATAAATCCTACCACACCAGAGCCCCATAAATCCTACCACACCAGAGCACCATAAATCATATCCCACCAGAGCCCCATAAATCATATCCCACCAGAGCCCCATAAATCATACCCCACCAGAGCCCCATAAATCATACCCCACCAGAGCCCCATAAATCATACCACACCAGAGCCCCATAAATCCTACCACACCAGAGCCCCATAAATCCTACCACACCAGAGCCCCATAAATCCTACCACACCAGAGCACCATAAATCCTACCACACCAGAGCCCCATAAATCATACCACACCAGAGCCCCATAAATCATATCACACCAGAGCCCCATAAATCATACCACACCAGAGCCCCATAAATCATACCACACCAGAGCACCATAAATCCTACCACACCAGAGCCCCATAAATCCTACCCCACCAGAGCCCCATAAATCATACCACACCAGAGCCCCATAAATCATATCACACCAGAGCAACATAAATCATACCACACCAGAGCCCCATAAATCCTACCACACCAGAGCCCCATAAATCCTACCACACCAGAGCCCCAAAAATCATACCACACCAGAGCCCCATAAATCCTACCACACCAGAGCCCCATAAATCCTAACACACCAGAGCCCCAAAAATCATACCACACCAGAGCCCCATAAATCCTACCACACCAGAGCCCCATAAATCCTACCACACCAGAGCCCCATAAATCCTACCACACCAGAGCCCCATAAATCCTACCACACCAGAGCCCCATAAATCATACCCCACCAGAGCCCCATAAATCATACCACACCAGAGCCCCATAAATCCTACCACACCAGAGCCCCATAAATCATACCACACCAGAGCCCCATAAATCATACCACACCAGAGCCCCATAAATCATACCCCACCAGAGCCCCATAAATCATACCACACCAGAGCCCCATAAATCATACCACACTAGAGCCCCATAAATCATACCACACCAGAGCCCCATAAATCATACCACACCAGAGCCCCATAAATCATACCACACCAGAGCCCCATAAATCATACCCCACCAGAGCCCCATAAATCATATCCCACCAGAGCCCCATAAATCATACCACACCAGAGCCCCATAAATCATATCCCACCAGAGCCCCATAAATCATACCACACCAGAGCCCCATAAATCATATCCCACCAGAGCCCCATAAATCATACCACACCAGAGCCCCATAAATCATATCCCACCAGAGCCCCATAAATCATACCACACCAGAGCCCCATAAATCATATCCCACCAGAGCCCCATAAATCCTACCACACCAGAGCCCCATAAATCATACCACACCAGAGCCCCATAAATCCTACCACACCAGAGCCCCATAAATCCTACCACACCAGAGCACCATAAATCATATCCCACCAGAGCCCCATAAATCATATCCCACCAGAGCCCCATAAATCATACCCCACCAGAGCCCCATAAATCATACCCCACCAGAGCCCCATAAATCATACCACACCAGAGCCCCATAAATCATACCACACCAGAGCCCCATAAATCCTACCCCACCAGAGCACCATAAATCATACCACACCAGAGCCCCATAAATCCTACCACACCAGAGCCCCATAAATCATACCACACCAGAGCCCCATAAATCCTACCACACCAGAGCCCCATAAATCCTACCACACCAGAGCACCATAAATCCTACCACACCAGAGCCCCATAAATCATACCACACCAGAGCCCCATAAATCATATCACACCAGAGCCCCATAAATCATACCACACCAGAGCCCCATAAATCATACCCCACCAGAGCCCCATAAATCCTACCACACCAGAGCCCCATAAATCATACCACACCAGAGCCCCATAAATCATACCACACCAGAGCCCCATAAATCATATCACACCAGAGCCCCATAAATCATACCACACCAGAGCCCCATAAATCATACCCCACCAGAGCCCCATAAATCCTACCACACCAGAGCCCCATAAATCATACCCCACCAGAGCCCCATAAATCATACCACACCAGAGCCCCATAAATCATACCACTAGCAGAGCCCCATAAATCATACCACACCAGAACCCCATAAATCATACCACACCAGAGCCCCATAAATCATACCACACCAGAGCCCCATAAATCATACCACACCAGAGCACCATAAATCCTACCACACCAGAGCCCCATAAATCCTACCCCACCAGAGCCCCATAAATCATACCACACCAGAGCCCCATAAATCATATCACACCAGAGCAACATAAATCATACCACACCAGAGCCCCATAAATCATACCACACCAGAGCCGCATAAATCCTACCACACCAGAGCCCCATAAATCCTACCACACCAGAGCCCCAAAAATCCTACCACACCAGAGCCCCATAAATCCTACCACACCAGAGCCCTATAAATCATACCCCACCAGAGCCCCATAAATCCTACCACACCAGAGCCCCATAAATCCTACCACACCAGAGCACCATAAATCCTACCACACCACAGCCCCATAAATCATACCACACCACAGCCCCATAAATCCTAACACACCAGAGCCCCAAAAATCATACCACACCAGAGCCCCATAAATCCTACCACACCAGAGCCCCATAAATCCTACCACACCAGAGCCCCATAAATCATACCCCACCAGAGCCCCATAAATCATACCCCACCAGAGCCCCATAAATCATACCACACCAGAGCCCCATAAATCATACCACACCAGAGCCCCATAAATCATACCCCACCAGAGCCCCATAAATCATACCCCACCAGAGCCCCATAAATCATACCACACCAGAGCCCCATAAATCATACCTCACCAGAGCCCCATAAATCCTACCACACCAGAGCCCCATAAATCATACCCCACCAGAGCCCCATAAATCATACCACACCAGAGCCCCATAAATCCTACCACACCAGAGCCCCATAAATCCTACCACACCAGAGCCCCATAAATCCTACCACACCAGAGCCCCATAAATCATACCTCACCAGAGCCCCATAAATCCTACCACACCAGAGCCCCATAAATCATACCCCACCAGAGCCCCATAAATCATACCACACCAGAGCCCCATAAATCCTACCACACCAGAGCCCCATAAATCATACCCCACCAGAGCCCCATAAATCATACCTCACCAGAGCCCCATAAATCATACCACACCAGAGCCCCATAAATCATACCACACCAGAGCCCCATAAATCCTACCACACCAGAGCCCCATAAATCCTACCACACCAGAACCCCATAAATCATACCACACCAGAGCCCCATAAATCATACCCCACCAGAGCCCCATAAATCATACCACACCAGAGCCCCATAAATCATACCACACCAGAGCCCCATAAATCATACCACACCAGAGCCCCATAAATCATACAACACCAGAGCCCCATAAATCATACCTCACCAGAGCCCCATAAATCATACCACACCAGAGCCCCATAAATCATACCTCACCAGAGCCCCATAAATCATACCACACCAGAGCCCCATAAATCCTACCACACCAGAGCCCCATAAATCCTACCCCACCAGAGCCCCATAAATCATACCACACCAGAGCCCCATAAATCATACCACACCAGAGCCCCATAAATCATACCACACCAGAGCCCCATAAATCCTACCACACCAGAGCCCCATAAATCATAAATAAAAAACAAAAAGTGTGTGCCAGCGGAAGATCATCCGGGATTTCCAATAATGCTATCAAAGTAGATGTCCAGGAAAAAACGTAATTTTATTCGAAGTCCAAAAAATATAAAACCATAAACAGAAGGGTGAAAAAAAGCAACAAAGGATTAACTCACCCATAAATCATACCCCACCAGAGCCCCATAAATCCTACCACACCTACTATTAGACTCCACCCATTCTGACAACATGACTACTATTAGACTCCTCCCATTCTGACCACATGACTACTATTAGACTCCTCCCATACTACTGACCACATGACTACTATTAGACTCCTCCCATTCTGATCACATGACTACTATTAGACTCCACCCATTCTGATCACATGACTACTATTACACTCCTCTCATTCTGACCACATGACTACTATTAGACTCCTCCCATTCTGACCACATGACTACTATTAGACTCCACCCATTCTGACCACATGACTACAATTAGACTCCTCCCATTCTGACAACATGACTACTATTAGACTCCTCCCATTCTGATCACATGACTACTATTAGACTCCTCCCATCCTGATCACATGACTACTATTAGTCTCCATCCATTCTGACCACATGACTACTATTAGACTCCTCCCATTCTGATCACATGACTACTATTAGACTCCACACATTCTGACCACATGACTACTATTAGTCTCCATCCATTCTGACCACATGACTACTATTAGACTCCTCCCATTCTGACCACATGACTACTATTAGACTCCACACATTCTGACCATCAACGGAGCTTTCATGAGAGATAGAATCTATCTCTCAGAAGGGTGCGGTCAGGGATTTTAGAAGAGGAAGCTCTGAAAACATTGAGTGGAGTTTCTGCAAATGCTGGCTGCAGGATTCACACTTACCCCAAAGCCAACAAAGGTCGCCCATCCTATGGGGATATGATATTGGTCATTCTATGTTTCATTGTGTCTTACCAAATTTTTTATAAAAATAACATAAAAGGAACTTATCCCTTCCGACAAAGAAAGCACCAAAATCACAGGATTCCCAACAAAAGTCTTTGTTAATTGAAGGACATCACTGTACAACAGGACACTGAATGACTGACATAAAGACAATGGCTCGGTGGATGTGTTATCCCCCTTAAACGAATTTGCGGCTTTATTCTCCGTTTTTCGGAGTTACTGTGGACAAAAGGTTGCTCTGGCAACGGAGGACGCTTTACCTCATCGCATCCGTTTACACGTCAGACAAGTAGGAGTGGCTACTACACGGAAGACGCTTAAAGAAGGGGATTTACTCCGATGCCGGCAGTTCTCTTTTTCCTCCTGATGAAGCCGTGTTGAGCACGGTGAAATGCGTAGAGGTGACAACAGATCGTGTTCCAGCGCTACATTTCCCATCACCCGTTTGGATGAAAGCTCCGTTGATGTTAATGTCTTCAGGAGCATTTCTATGACTTTTACATCGACTGTCTTGTGAGTTTTTTCAGTGTTAGGGGCCAGTATCTGTTGTATACATACTGGTCCTGCACATGTATATACCTCCTTTCATTGCAGAATACTATTAAAGCTGTTTTTACGGATCTACCAGTTTCACTTGATGTGATTGACACTCACGTACGTTTGTGAGTGCATCCATTTATACTTCTCTATTACACTGTAACAGTGTGCCATTATTGCACTATTGTATTTTGTTTTATTCAAAGGTACCCACTCTTTCGCGCCCATCTGCTTTTTATCTTTGTTATTGCCATTTTAATATGCCAGGATATTGCCCCCAATATGCCATTTTAATATGCCAGATATTGCCCCCAATATGCCATTTTGATATGCAGGATATTGCCCCCAATATGCCATTTAATATGCCAGGATATTGCCCCCAATATGCCATTTAATATGCACGATATTGCCCCTAATATGCCATTTTAATATGCCAGATATTGCCCCCAATATGCCATTTTGATATGCAGGATATTGCCCCCAATATGCCATTTAATATGCCAGGATATTGCCCCCAATATGCCATTTAATATGCCAGGATATTGCCCCTTAGTATGCTCGTTATGCCACCCTCCTCCCCCCCCCTTCCCCAGAACCCAGAACTTACCTCGTTCCTGCTCTGTCCCCCGGTGCTCTGAAGGTGCGTGGCTGTGAGGGAAGCGTTGTGAGCATCCCTCCAGCCGCGCGAAACAATAAAGTTTGTTTAAAAAAAAACACACTTTATTGACCGCGCGGCTGGAGGGAAGCTCACAACGCTTCCCTCACAGCCACGCAGCTTCAGAGCACCGGGGGACAGAGCAGGAACGAGGTAAGTTTTAGATTTTTTTTTTTTCATTATATTGGCGTATAACACGCACACATCATTTTCCCCCTGTTTTCAGGGAGAAAAAGTGCGTGTTATACGCCGATAAATACGGTATATATTATATATCATACAAACATGGCATAACATGGTAAAATCAGCAGTAATTGCTAAAACGATCTGGAGTAAAACATACACAAGACTTGCACCGGAGTAAAGAGAAGCTGTTCCGTAGCTATGGATTCCAACCGCAGAACATGGGTAACCCTACTTACAGTGGAAGAGTTAGGTAGGATGTGATAAACCAGCGCACAAGGGAGGGGGGCAGTTATTACGTCTGGGTAGGCCGTTTGTGCCTGGGGTGGGATCACTTTATTCGAACCAATCAGAATATATCTGGATCATATCCTCCAGCCATTTGTTAAAAGGATACCCTCGTATTTAAAAGACACAGTCAGTGTTTTGCACATTCTTAAGGGAATTACCTGGGAAAATGGAATGTGGCTAGTTACTAGGGATGTGACATCACTCTATATAGAACATAATAAGGGCTGCGAAGCAGTTACATAGTAGTTTAGGTTGAAAAAAGACTTGTGTCCATCATGTACAACTAGCTTCCTGCTAGCTGCTCTCCGGGTCATGCTCCCGCCCCCGCATGGAGAGAGACCGGGCTACCGGCGATATCATATAAACTGCGAACCGCCGACCTCTCACCCTCGGCCTGGCGTGATGACGTAACTCTCGCGTGACGCCGCCGGAGGGCCGCAGCCGGAAGTTGGTGCCCGAGCGGGTGGGGCCTGCTAGTGGTTGCCTAGCAACTAGCTGTGCTGTAGATGCGCTCGGAGGCGTCTATTAATGCGGTGTGAGGAGGCACAGTGCGCCCGTCACCTCGGACCCCTCAACCCCCTCTCACCTCGGACCCCTCACCCCTGTCACCCCCCCCCTCAACTCCCTCTCACCTCGGACCCCTCACCCCTGTCACCTGGGACCCCTCACCCCCTCTCACCTCGGACCCCTTACCCCTGTCACCCCCCTCTCACCTCGGACCCCTCACCCCTGTCACCCCCCTCTCACCTCGGACCCCTCACACCTGTCACCCCCCTCTCACCTCGGAACCCTCACCCCTGTCACCCCCCTGTCAACTCGGACCCCTCACCCCTGTCACCCCCCCTGTCACCTCGGACCCCTCACCCCTGTCACCCCCTCTCACCTCTGACCCCTGTCACTCACCTATGACCCCTCACCCCTGTTACCCCCCTCTCACCCCTTCGTCTCCCAGTAATGACGTTCTCTCTCTGGATCCCTCCATGGAGGCCATAACAAGGCGCTGTCCTGCTCTATCCCTCTGATATCCCTAGGGGGCGCTCCATCATCAACACAAACATCCATTATACAGAATAACAAACAAATGCCTTGTATACCAGATATATGTGTTTGTGCTGTCTCCTACTTATGACCTCACTGTGCAACTTAATATGCAAATTACAAGTGCTTAGCCAATTGTGTAGTTTGTGGAGAGCAATAAAAAGAGGGGGTTGTAGGAGATCCTATGCTTTTGATCTTATCCTATAACATATTATAAATATATATATGTATAGTGAAAAACCCCCCCACACATTTTCTTACATTTATTGATTTTTTTACTCTACAAAAACTAATGAACAAGATGCTAAAAAGATTCTACCATTTCTCCTGAGTACAAGGATAGGTTTGTTAGGTTGTTTGGAGGCTAAAATGGCAAATTTTTTGGTTTTCCAAATTTTTACCTGCGGTGCCCATCTTTAATTTGTAACATGTTGAAAGCCAGCCAGTGTATTTTACCCCATCAAACCATATTTTTTTTAACCCCTAGGCTATTTCAAATAGTGGTATTTTAACACTTTCCATGCACCAATTCTACCACCAGCATTTGTCAATTATCTTTTTTCCACATACATTGTACTTTTGACATAAATTCACAAATTTTGTTATGTGTAACTGCCAAACAGCACCCCAATATGTGTTCAGCAACATCTCCCAAGTACAGAGATACTACCCATCCATGGGTTTGTCAGCATGTTTTGGGGTTAAACTGGCACATTTTAGAGGTGCGCTTTTTGATTTTCCAACTTGGAATTTTAACATGAACAAAACAAAGAAGGGGTTAATAGCTCTTAAAAGAGCCTTTGTAGTAATAAATTACAGTAAACAAATGGACCTCAAAAAAATGTGCTGCTGTGCAAGATCACTGCATACACAGTGATCCATGGCAGGGAAGGAGTTAAACACAGGGAATGGCTTTGAATACATTTTATTAAATGTAATGCATTGAATACTCCCTCACTAAAACTATAGTGAAGACAAGGAGTCAGATCTACACTTGTCATATATATATATATATATATATATATATATATATATATATAAAAATCCAAAAGAAAGCAAGCACTCACAGGACTTAATGCCAAATAGGTCGAAATTTTTACTTACTCATACAGGTATGTTGTACAAATGAGCATAAAATCGACATTTCGGTCCACACCGTGGACCTTTATCAAGACTGTCTTGATAAAGGTCAGCGGTGTGGACTGAAAACGTCGATTTTATGCTCATGTGTACACAGGGGCGTACCTAGAGCATTTGGCACCCGGGGCGGACACTGAGTGTGGCACCCCCCCCCCCCCCAATAATAAAAATGTAAGAAAACAACCACAATATTTTCAATGTTTAAAAATTGTACAATTATAGATACCAGGAATAGTGTGCCAGTCAGATACCAGGAATATTGTGCCAGTCAGATACCAGGAATATTGTGCCAGTCAGATACCAGTAATATTGTGCCACTCAGAGCCCAGTAATATTGTGCCAGTCAGATACCAGGAATATTGTGTCAGTGAGAGCCCAGTAATAGTGTGCCAGACAGATGCCTGTAATATTGTGCCAGTCAGATACCAGTAATATTGTGCCACTCAGAGCCCAGTAATATTATGCCAGTCAGATACCAGGAATATTGTGTCAGTGAGAGCCCAGTAATAGTGTGCCAGTCAGATACCAGTAATATTGTGCCACTCAAAGCCCAGTAATATTGTGCCAGTCAGATACCAGTAATATTGTGTCAGTGAGAGCCCAGTAATAGTGTGCCAGTCAGATGCCTGTAATATTGTGCCAGTCAGAACCCAGTAATAGTGTGCCACTCAGAACCCAGTAATATTATGCCAGTCAGAGCCCAGTAATATTATGCCAGTCAGTGCCCAGCAATAGTGTGCCAGTCAGTGCCCAGTAATATTGTGCCAGTCATATTGTGCCAGTCAGTGCCCAGTAATATTGTGCCACTCAGAGCCCAGTAATATTGTGCCAGTCAGATACCAGGAATATTGTGTCAGTGAGAGCCCAGTAATAGTGTGCCAGTCAGATGCCTGTAATATTGTGCCAGTCAGAACCCAGTAATAGTGTGCCACTCAGAACCCAGTAATATTATGCCAGTCAGAGCCCAGTAATATTATGCCAGTCAGTGCCCAGCAATAGTGTGCCAGTCAGTGCCCAGTAATATTGTGCCAGTCAGTGCCCAGTAATATTGTGCCACTCAGAGCCCAGTAATATATTGCCAGTCAGTGCCCAGTAATGTGCCAGTCAGTGCCCAGTAATAGTGTGCCAGTCTGTGCCCAGTAATAGTGTGCCAATCAGTGCCCACTAATAGTGTGCCAATCAGTGCCCACTAATAGTGTGCCAATCAGTGCCCAGTAATATTATGCCAGTCAGTACCCAGTAATAATGTGCCAGTCAGTGCCCAGTAATAGTGTGCCAGTCTGTGCCCAGTAATAGTGTGCCAGTCTGTGCCCAGTAATAGTGTGCTTGTCAGTGCCCAGTAATAATGTGCCAGTCAGTGCCCAGTAATATAGTGCCAGCCAGAGCCCAGTAATATAGTGCCAGTCAGATACCCAGTAATATAGTGCCAGCCAGAGCCCAGTAATATAGTGCCAGTCAGTGCCCAGTAATATTATGCCAGTCAGTGCCCAGTAATATAGTGCCAGTCAGTGCCCAGTAATATTATGCCAGTCAGTGCCCAGTAATATAGTGCCAGTCAGTGCCCAGTAATATTATGCCAGTCACAGTCCAGTAATAGTGTGCAACTCAGAGCCCAGGAATATTGTGCTCGTTTAAACCCACCCACCTCCCCCCCTTCCCCATCACTTACCGAAGCAGGTCTGTCTGTGGACCCCGACGCCTCCTCCGTGCAGTCTTCTCTTCCCTCCTGCACGGAGGAGGGAAACACAGTCGCCGGATGTGACGTATCGTCACATCCGGTCGCTGTGTTTTTTTTTTTAAACCCGGCGGCCGCATCCAGGGGATACGGCCGCATGAACAAAAAAAAAAAAAAGGTAAGCAGCGCGGGGGGGTGCCGGCAGCATCGGTGGCACCCCCCTACTCAGTGGCACCCGGGGCGGGCCGCTCCCCCCGCCCCCCCCTTAGTACGCCACTGTGTGTACAACATACCTGTATGAGTAAGTAAAAATTTCGACCTATTTGGCATTAAGTCCTGTGAGTGCTTGCTTTCTTTTGGATTTTTGTGTACTGTAGCTGCACAGCACCCGGGCCATGAATTGTGACGATCGCCTGTAGCTGAGTGCATCATATTTTGGATTTATATATATATATATACACTTGTATGTTAATAAATATTGCCTTTGGATGATAAATGCTCATCACATGGAAATTTGAGAGATTTCTAAAGAAAAGTTGTTTTCTAAAAAAAAAAACCTCCAATTGTATTCCCTGTAAGAGCCTCATCTCCTGTCTCCAATGAGTGATTTCCCTCCTGTATAAAGCAATATTCCTCTTGCCTTGTTACTTCTCCAAAATCAGCCTTATTATCCCCATAACCATATGCATTGTCCCTAGTTTAATCTAATTACTTCTCCCTTCCCAGATAAATAGCCATTCCTTTATCAGCCATGCTGCTTGGAGGAAGCCCAAGGCTAAAGGGCGAAACGCGTCAAGCATTCTCTCTACCATACATCTGTTTACCCTGCTGGTTGTTATTGGTTGATTTGTTGCATCCAGTCCACCATTAAACTCCCTGTATAAACTGGTTGACCTGGGAGCTTCTCGCCCATTATTGCTAAGTAAGAAATCTACGTTTTATTAAATGTTCTACTTTTGTTATCTTCTAATTTGGTGTATTCTTTCAGAGGTACCGGTGAATTTCGGCAAACCAAGTTAAGCCTGATCATTTCTCTACATCTCATTGGGGAACATTGGGGGTTATAAGTCCTAAAGTAATACATATTGCACTATATATATATATATATATTCTCTCTTGTTTAATGTATTTTTATGAAGCTATATGAAAGACCAGCAATACGACTTACACATAAGGTTCTACTTCAATTTCTTTTGTACCCAGAATTATACTAAATATTTGGAGGTGCTAATATAATTTTTCACTCAGAGCGCACCCTCAACCATTCTCTGTTTATCCCTTGCTTATCCTACTGTCTTCCATTTCATCTCTCACCCTTCATTATTCCCCCTTTAGAAACAGTTTTCAGTGCAATATGTGCTACTTAAATGCGTATAATGGTTTCTTCCACCACCCTCTGTACATTCCAAGATGGTTGGGTCTAGCTGTGATGTCATAGTGTTCTGCTGATGTCACTGATATACACAATTCACTTACAAGCTATATACTTTACACACTCTCTTTGTGCACAGTAATGGCTGGATGTTCACCATCTTTAGGGAGTAGGAGATTGTGAAACTCGATCTTACTAGATTTAGAGAAACCTTTTTACCATTGTCACATTGTGACTCTGTTTCCATTAGCGCTCGTGGGATATATATATATAATACACACGTCTCTGACACACAGTCACCTCCATCTCTATTACTGATGGAAGAGACATATTTCATCTCACTTTGTCACACTTTAGATGCCAATGTCGCTGATTCAGAGATCATTCAACAGGAAACAAGGGGACAGGATGGTGAGTGCTGCCTGCCACAAACTGCTACTTTCTCATGACAATAACTGTGTAATGTGTGCTTTTACATGTGTGGTGTGGTCATGCTACATAGGTGGGGTATATTCTGTACAAGGTGACTGACCAGGGAGACCCCTCAATGGGTTATTTCACTCTCTGTACAAATTGCAGACACATGGCTTAAATGACCTTACCTAACTGAAGGGGGTCTGGTTATCCATAACATTTTAGATAACGGACCCCTTTAAAATTACAAAACAGATGTCTTTGATTCCAGCCCTAGATGGTTTTAAAGGGACAGTTCCACCCAGTTTATTTTCTGGATGTTATACATGTTATTACATAATAAATGCACTTATTGAAATGTTAAAATAAACAGCAGTTCCTGTACAAACGTCAGCACACGTACTGCCGAATACGAGGGTCCCTCGCTGCTAGCACAAAGAGACCCTCGTTTATTCATGGGACCTAGTTACGGTCCCCCCTGCTGATCCCATGAAAAAACGAGGGTCTCTCTCTGCGCTTGCAGCGAGAGCCGGTCGCAGACCATACGGCTGCCTGCTTCTTATGGAATCATGGCAGCTGTCGGTCAGGGGAAAAACGAGGGAAATATCAAAAGTAGCTGCCAGTTTATCCTCATACTGGGACAATGGACATTTCACTTGTGTTTCTATATTAGAAGGACAAGTGTAAAATTACGTTTAGTGTCCCTTTAAATATTCTCTCTTATACATTCACAGAGAGGTAACTCAGTTTTGAATTGGTGTAAGCTCCTTTTCTCTTCTGCCACTATAATCATCTCTCTGTCCCTGCTTATAGGACTGGATGTTGTTAAAAGACAGCTGTTTTACTATCGTATCAATACCAAGATGCTGGTTCATTCGCACCGAAAGCCATTGAGGAGATGGAATGAGTTGGGAAAAGTAGGAGAGCTTTCATTCAAAAAGGATAAAAGATGTTATCGTTCAATGACTTTGACCTGCACAATTGTACAGTAAACACACATTACCCACACGCAAGGAACTGAAGATGATCAGGAAGATCATGATCAGGAAGCAAGAGACAAACCTGAGGAGCAGAGATGGCAAATCACATGAATTAGTTCTAACAGATTAACAGCAAAGGGATTTGAAGAGGGTCAGCTGCACCAGTTACAATTGGTCATTCGATAAAAAGATATATTGACGATACCTGTGGTCTGAGATTTAATATAAGATATGGCTACAAGGAGCCACACTGTATGGTTATCTCTGGGGAACCATGGCTAAAGGAACTGCCCTTCCCTCTGAGATTTACAGGTTAATGTAATGTAGGGAGATGGGTTTACATGAAAGAGGAGCAGTGAAGGCTGACAAATCTACTTTATAAATCTAAACTGTTGCCAAATGATTCAACATTAAATTCTAGAAATGTTTATTTAACAAGAATTATAGTGCTGCTTCTTCAACCCCTTTTCAGAATATATATATGAATATGCAGAAATATGTCCATTTATACAAATTATCTGATTATCTCCTGGTGTATTTACTTCCAGGTGAAGATATGAAAGGGATCTCTAAATAGCTGGCGTCCTGGCTAGAGATGCAGGTTGTCGATTCTTTGACAACGAAACTTGCAGCGTGTCAGAATTCCATCAAAAGTGGTCTGAAGATCAAAGGGATCTCTAAATAGCTGGTGTCCTGACAAAGTGATGCAGGTTGTCAATTTTTCGACAACGGAACTTGCAGCGTGTCAGAATAGCGTCAAAAGAGGTCTGAAGATCATCGTCTTCAATCAACCTGAGAAGATCAAAGGGATCTCTAAATAGCTGGTGTCCTGCCAAAGTGATGCAGGTTGTCAATTTTTACGACAACGGAACTTGCAGCGTGTCAGAATTCCATCAAAAGTGGTCTGAAGATCAAAGGGATCTCTAAATAGCTGGTGTCCTGACAGTGATGCAGGTTGTCAATTTTTCCGACAACGGAACTTGCAGCGTGTCAGAATACCGGCAAAAGAGGTCTGAAGATCTCGTCTTCAATCAAGCAAGAAGATCAAAGGGATCTCTAAATAGCTGTCTTCCTGACAAAGTGATGCATCGTGTCGATTCTTCGACAACGAAACTTGCAGCGGGTCAGAATTACGGCAAAAGAGGTCTGAAGACTTCAATCAAGCAAGAAGATCAAAGGGATCTGCAAATGTCGGCTTCCTGGCAAAGAGATCTGCAGAGCGTCGATTTTTCGGCAATGTGATTTGCAGAGTGTCAGAATACCGGCATGGGGTCTGAAGATGCTCGTCTGCAATCAAATAAAGGTAAGGATGGTGGATGTTCAGGTAAACACAGAGTATGTGTATATATGCTGGGTTGGAGAAGCAAGATCATGTTAAATACACATGTCTAGAATTGAATCATGTTGGCAACAGTTTAGATTTATTAAGTAATGTTTATATGAAATCACTTTATCATTAGCCTTCACTGCTCCTCTTTCATGTAAACCCATCTCCCTACACTACATTAACCTCTTAATGCCCAGAGGGAAAGACAGTCCTTCCAGCCATGGTTCCCCAGAGGTTTCCTCCACGTGTTTTCTTCCTCTCTGCTGAAGGATGAAGGATGATTCTCTGTGAGTCCATAGGTTGCCATCACCTGACCTTCTTGAAGGTTTTATCATATAAAAGGTCCAGGTTACAGCTTGGCCCAGACCTTCATGTACTTGTTTCTAGCACATACTGACATATTAAAGTTTCCATTGCACCTGATTGTTGTCTGTGATTCATTCTTTATATATTAATCATGTATTTATAAGTAATCCCAATATCAGAGGTTATTACATTAGGTGACACTGATTATATTATCAGATTATGGCTGGTCATTTAAAGATTATTTATTCATTTATGTAAAATGAATACACATTGATCTCCACATTGTGTTAGCAGAATTGTAATTAAATACACAAAGTAAGAGAAACATTGATTGTATATGTGACATCTCCTGTGTTTGATGCATTGATATTATCCACCAGCATTATATGCAAATTACTAATGGGTAATTACATGTATTTTATCTTGATAAAGGTAAATTATCTCGATAAAGGTCTACGGTGTGGGCCGAAACGTCGATCGTATGCTCATGCTGCTACATTGTTACTATGAGTAATTAAAACATCGACCTTATTCATTCAAGACCCGTGAGTGCGTGCTTTCGTTTGGATTTCTGTGGATATAGCTGCACAGCACCCAGGATATTCGTATGGTATTGACTTTTGGTTGAGTGCATCTCACTTTGGATTATATATATATATATTATATATCATACAAACATGGCATAACATGGTAAAATCAGCAGTAATTGCTAAAACGATCTGAAGTAAAACATACACAAGACTTGCACCGGAGTAAAGAGAAGCTGTTCCGTAGCTATGGATTCCAACCGCAGAACATGGGTAACCCTACTTACAGTGGAAGAGTTAGGTAGGATGTGATAAACCAGCTCACAAGGGATTGGGGCAGTTATTACGTCTGGGTAGGCCGTTTGTGCCTGCGGTGGGATCACTTTATTCGAACCAATCAGAATATATCTGGATCATATCATCCAACCATTTGTTAAAACGATACCCTCGTATTTAAAAGACACAGTCAGTGTTTTGCACATTCTTAAGGAAATTACCTGGGAAAATGGAATGTGGCTAGTTACTAGGGATGTGACATCACTCTATATAGAACATAATAAGGGCTGTGAAGCAGTTACATAGTAGTTTAGGTTGAAAAAAGACTTGCGTCCATCACGTACAACCCTTTTCCTATCCCATGTTACCTGCTGTTGATCCAAAAATAAAAACCCCTTCAGCAATTTCGAATTCATATTTCAGTGGAGAAAAAAATTCCTTCTTGACTCCAAATGGCAATCAGATTTCTCCTTGGATCAAGTATTAAATAAATATTAATGTCTATACTAACATGCATAGCCCTCTATGCTCCTACTCATTAAATAACTATCCAGGCCACTTTTAAAGGCATCTAAGGTATTTCAAATCTTAATTGTCCTTACTGTAAAAAATCCCTTCCGCTGTAGTAGACTAAACCTCCTTTCTTCAAGTCTTAGTGGGTGACCTCCACCTTTACATTCCCCTGAATAGTTTTGTAGCCCTCCTTTGCACTTTCTTTAGTTCCATATTGTCTTTTTGTTAAAAAAAAGGTGCCCAGAATTGAACCGGATATTGAAGGTGAGGTCTTACCATGGACCTATAAGGAGGCAGAATAATATCTTCGTCCCATGAGTCAATACACCTTTTTTTTTCCCTTTTTTTTTTAAAGGAAAAGCCTTTCCAGTTCAGCTGTGTCACAAAAGGCTTGCTGATATTTTTTTTTTTTTCCTTTTTATAAATTTTTATTACAAATATATCAAAATACAGTTTTAGATACATATAAATACATATGTCAAAATCATTAATCAAAAAGGAGAAGAAAAAAAGAAAAAAAACTCATACATTAATCAAGCATTATGGTCTTTGGATATTTGCACTTAATCCATCCCCTACTTCTATCTCTCTGTTTATACATAGCCATTATACGTTTAACATACATAGAGAATAAGAAAAAAGCAGGATATGTACACATTGTGGGGTCGTCCCATAATAAAGATCACTAGGTATAAACAAAGGGACTTCGCCTCTCCCCCGTTTCGCCTCCTCCCCTGCCCCATCTCCCACCCCCCCCCGCCAGATTCCCTCATACCTATAAACGGGAGAGAGAGAGGGGAGAGGGGAGGAAGAGAGAGGGGAAAAAAAAAAAGGGAAAAGAAGAAGAAAAAGAAAAAAAAAGAAGTTTAATAGATTAATAAATCCTCCCCCCCCCCCCATCATAGGAGGGAGAGAGAGAAAAGAAGGAGGTATAGAGAAGGGAAGAAAGAGAGAGGAGAAGGGATGTAGTATGAGAACAGGGAAGAGGACTCAGGTGTCTCGGAGTCCACCAAACTGTGTACAGATCTGGTCGAAATCCAACAGCTTCATTCAACCATTTTAATCATTCAGACTTCATTCATACTGGTGTCTATCTTCATACGGTCTCAAGTCGTGTCATTACACTATTTCATCTAGTATTGGGGGGGGGGGGGCCCGGGGCGGAGCAAGAATATGTTGTTTTGATTTACAATTTCAGCATGTTAAGCAGGTTATAGGGTTGGCAACTGTCTCAACCACCGGTAATCATAGCGTGGATAACCCATCACTACTCACGGGGATAACATCACTCTCAATAATAGAAGCTAGAGCGGGCTCTAGCCAGTTTGACCAAATCCGTTTATATTTCTCCAGATCTGCTGGTTTATTATTCCGATAGAAACTTTTTTCGGCTTTAGCCTGGAAATCAATCTGGTTTTTAATTTCTGGCCATGGAGGGGTAGATGTCTTCCTCCAATGTCTTGCAATACATAGTTTACATGCCATTAGTATGTTAACACATAGAGCTTTCCGGTATATATCGGTAGTTGGAATTTCCAGATGAAATAGGAACGTATATACAGTAAGTTTCTCTAATCTACCATAAAGGTCTTTATAGATATTTTCTAGCCTCCTCTTAAGGGGGGTAAGCTCCTCACATTCCCACCATATGTGGCACTGCGATCCCGGCTTTTTACCACACCTCCAGCAAAGATCGCTGGTTTGTGTGGCATATTTAGCCAGGCGCAAGGGCACTAGATACCACCTATGTGAGAGTTTGTAGTATTGTTCATGGATGTTAATACAATGAACTGACTTTCTCATATCTTGCCAGGCTTTCAGCCAGTCATGGAGTGGAAACACTTTCCCCAGATCTGCCTCCCACTGAGCGAGGGCCGGGGGCTTATCGATCATCACCCCCCTATCGAGAAACCCCCGGCATTTCGCAGTGAGGTTTTGGTTACCTGCCAACGTGAGGAATCTGTCCCATTCGGTCGTATCCAATGGCCGATTTTTGATTAAAAATGATCTAACTTGGGTGTACGTGTAGCTCTCTGTAGGAGGAAGATTAAAGTTCTTGTGCAGTGTTTCAAAAGATATTATACTCTCATTATCATATAGATCTCCCAGAGTAGTAATCCCTGCATCCCTCCATTTGAATAGTGTTATATTTGGGATACATAGTTGAATAGTCTGGAGCGGTGCAGCTTTAGGAAGCGCATCTTGAACCTTCAGTGTCTTTTTTATTTTATAAAATGAGGCCATAATATCTTTAATATTTTTGTGGGTAGATGTTAGGTTTTTGTAGAATCTACTTGGCAGCCATATGAATGATGGCATATCTGGGTTGTTACATAGAGCTCCTTCCAGTGTCAACCAACCCGCTCCAGAGTAATATGTGTTCCACGCAAGTACATGGGACATTTGCGAGGCTGCATATAGTTTTCGCAGGTCCGGGTACCCCAAGCCATGAGACTGAAGACTGCGTTTCAGAATTTGGCTTGGAAGTCGCGGTTTCTTGTTGGCCCAAACGAACCTCGAAAATAGAATTTCAAAGTCCCTCAGAGTACTTCTAGGTAGTTCATATGGAATAGTCCTAAATAAGTATATCAATTTAGGTAGGATGTAGGCCTTAAGAGTATTGATACGCCCCATCCAGGAGGTCTCTAACTTTGACCATTTAGTGGTAAGTTTGTGAAGATTTATATACAGGGCATCGAAATTTAGAGAAACAGTTTTCTCAAGCCGGGAAGGGATCTTAATACCTAGGTAGTCGATAGAGTCTCCAAGTCTTTGTTTACTTAAGTAATTCCCTATCATCTGTTGTTTTGATGGAGGTAAATAGAAAGCCATAATTTGGGTCTTTGTCAAATTAATAGTATAGTTAGAATATCTGCCATATTCGTACAGGGCCTCCAGGAGAGCGGGTACCGAGAGATGGGGTTGTGATAAAGTGAGAAGAACATCGTCCGCATAGAGAGTTATGAGATGTTTTTCTTTGCCAATCATTATGCCCTTTATTGAGTGTGAGTTTCTGAGATACTGAGCCAAAGGCTCGATTGTGAGTGTATAGAGAAGCGGGGCTAATGGGCAGCCTTGTCTGGTTCCATTTCGGATGTCAAAAAAATCCGAAGCCAGGAAAGGACCCGTTATTCTAGCCTGTGGATTCCTGTACAAGGCCATTGTAAAGTCGTAGAACAAACCGCTAATGCCAAACACCCTCAGGGTCTCCGACAGGAATCCCCAGTCCACTCTGTCAAAAGCCTTCTCTGCATCAAGAGCGACTATGACAGAGGGTAGCTTCCTATGGTGGATGTTATTTATTTTGCCGAAGACCCTGCGGGTGTTTTCAGAGCCCTGTCTCCCCGGCATAAAGCCGGCTTGATCGGGGTTAATCAAGTCGTGGATAACTCCCCGAAGTCTCACAGCAAGAATCTTGGAACATATTTTCAAGATTAATAAGCGATATCGGTCTATAGTTATTCACAACCTCGGGGTCCCTTCCTGGCTTCGGAATGGGTGTTATGGCTGCGGTCATCATTTCTGCCGGGAAACCAGAGCCATCAACAATTGTATTGAACATTCTGACCAGTAGTGGTGCTATCGTAGAGTTGAGAGTCTGGTAATATAATGTTGAAAAGCCATCCGGGCCAGGAGCTTTTCCCTTTTTAGTTCTTTAATCGTATTGGTTACTTCTATAAGGGAAATTGGGCTGTTAATAGAATTCAATTTTTCTCTGGGGAGCCTAGGTAATTCTAGAGATTCCAAAAAGTTGGTCAGGGTCTGGGTTGGCATACCTGAATTTGGGAGGTTATATAGGGTTTCGTAATAAGATTTAAATGCTGCCGCTATCCTAGTTGGTGCAATACAGGTCTCCCCATCCCATATTATCTTTTTAATTCTTGAACGTTGATTTTGGGCTTTCAACTTCTTGGTTAGATCTCTCCCTGTTCTGTTGTTACTATAGTACCAGTTGCATCTTAGGCGTTGCAATGCTGTCTCTGCACGTTTTCTAAGCTCATTCCTAATCCTCTCTTGAATATCGTATATCTCTTTCCCTTTTACTGCAGTAGGGTCAGATTTATTATTATTTTTGTAATATTGCTAGCATAGCGTATAGTTCGGCCAAATCTTTCCCCTTTTGTTTTTTTTTCCATGTACCGTTCTTTATTAGGTAGCCTCTCATTACACATTTCATTATACACCAGAGATTTTGTTCTGATGTTTCGCCTGTGTCGTTATATTCAAGAAAGGATTTGGCTTGTTCTATCAACTCGGTTCTATCTTTTTGCGTGCTTAGTAGTTGCTCATTTAGTCTCCAGTTGGTACGGGACCTATATAATGGATTATCTTTAATTACTACTAGCACCGGAGCATGGTCAGACCAAGAGATGGTTCCAATAGATGAGTTTAAGCAGTTACCGAGTGTGCGGCCTTTAGTCAACAGATAGTCTATCCTGGTAAAGGAAGAGTGCGGTGATGAAAAAAAAGTATAGTCCCGCTCTCCTGTATGTTGGGCCCTCCAGATGTCATATAAGTTTTTCTGAAATAACCAGGAAGAGAATGCTTTCGCCCTTGTCCTCATACGGGACTCATCTTTACATAATTTTTTTTATTTCCTATCTAGTTCAAAATCAGCTATGGAATTCATGTCTCCACCCATAACAAAAAAGCCCCTAGATATTTTTTCGGCTCTCTCTAATACAGCTTTCATGAATCTTAATGAACCGTCTGATAGAGCGTATAGATCAACCAACGTATAAAATACGTCGTTAATCTTACATATCAGTATCAGTCTACGTGCTTCGCTATCGGTCTCGTGGTATATATGTTCAAATTTAAGTCTGGACGAGATAAAAATCGCTACCCCTCTCTTCTTCTTCGTCTCCATAGAGGAGGAATATACATGGGGGTATTTAGTATACCTCCATAGTTTTCCTTGGTCCTTTGTCCAATGAGTCTCCTGCACGAAGGCTATATCTACGTTGTCTCTAGTCAGGGAGTCATATAAAAAAGCTCTCTTCTGAGGGGAGTTTAGTCCTCGTGAGTTGATGGTCATTATTTTAATGGACATCGAGGGGCTGGTGAGATCTGAGCCAACCATCTGCCTCCCAGCTGATCGTCCGCCCCAGGTACACCCCCACTAGTCCTTGCAGGACCCCAATAAGAACACCTACAGTCATACAAATACCCATACACACAGTCATATCAAGCATATTCACATTTGATAGAGAAATCCTCTCCATCAACCGTATGTCAAAAAGCTCCCTACAACCACCAGGGAGCGAGGGGGGGTGTAGTATATTTTCCCATGAAGAAGGTCTCAACTCAATCAGAGAAGTACTAAGGATCATGCTACAGAGTGTAGAGGCCCAATAGGCAGGCAGACAGTGAGGGGGGGGGGGGGGGAGGGGGCAGGGAAAGGAAGACAAAAAGGGAGAAAAAAAATAAGTTAGGGTTTTGTAGTCAACATTTTCCCTTCTCTTTCTCTTCCCTCTCTCTCTCCCTAGCGCCAAAACAGTGCAGTGTTAGTCCGATAATCATAAGATTTAGCGATCAGCGTCTACATTATCATATTGCTTCAGTATCAAAAACAGCAAAACAATACATTACTCTTAGTTTATAACAGGGTAAGTAGTTAACATTTTGTAATCATAATCTAAGTTATCATGATATTTCAGTATCAAAAAGTAATCAAGATTTATAGTCAACATTTTTCTGTGCCAAAACAGTGTAACCAGAACAAAAATATATAGTCAATGTTTTGTAATCGATATCTGCATTATCACAGTATTCAAGTGTCAGAGAGCTATAAAAGAATAGTGGGTCACACTACTCTTGGTTTGTGACAAAATAGATAGTTAAGAGTTTGTAGATCTAGGACATCATCCACTTTCGATGTCAAAGAGCAGTAAAGGAGTAAAGTAGAGCGTTACCCTTAATTTGTGACTCTATCTATGTGGGAAAAGAGAGGGAAGGAAAAAAAAAAAAATGTAATTGAGGTTTTGGAATCAAGATGTACCTTGTCGTTTAAACATCCAAGAACTACAAAAGAGCAGTGCAGAACAATACTCTTGATTTGTGACAGAATAGATAGATAAAAGTTTATAAACAAGATCTACGTAATCATACTATTTCAATGTCAAAGAACAGTAAGGGGATAAAGCAGGACATTACTCTTAGTTTATGGCACCATGCGAGAGAAGAAAAAAATAAATAAATAAATAAAATAGTCAAGGTTTTGTAGTTGGCATTTTCCTTTCCCTTTCTCTTCCCTCTCTCCCTCTGGCGCCAAAACAGTGCAGTGTTAGTCCAATAATCATAAGATTTAGCGATCAGCGTCTACATTATCATATTGCTTCAGTATCAAAAAACAGCAAGGTAATAAAACAATACATTACTCTTAGTTTGTAACAAAGTAAGTAGTTAACATTCTGTAATCATAATCTAAGTTATCATGATATTTCAGTATCAAGAAATAATCAAGATTTATAGTCAACATTTTTCTGTGCCAAAACAGTGTAACCAGAACAAAAAAATATATAGTCAATGTTTTGTAATCGATATCTGCATTATCACAGTATTCAAGTGTCAGAGAGCTATGAAAGAATATTGCGTCACACTACTCTTGGTTTGTGACAAAATAGATAGTTAAGAATTTGTAGATCTATGACATCATCCATTTTCGGTGTCAAAGAGCAGTAAAGGAGTAAAGTAGAGCGTTACCCTTAATTTGTGACTCTATCTATGTGGGAGAAAAAAAAAAGTATTTGCAACGAGTTATTTCTATGTCAAAACAGTGTGGTGTTATCCCAATATGCATCCTACCAAAACACAAATAGGTAATTAAAGTATTAGAAACAGCATCTGCGTTGTCGCATCATACTTCAGTGTCAAAAAACAGTGAAAAAATAGAGCAAAACATTATTCTTAATTTGTGACACTATCTATGTGGAGAAGGAAAAGGAGAAAAAAAAAAAAAAAAGTTTTTACAACGAGTTATTTCTATGTCAAAACAGTGTGGTGTTATCCCAATATGCATCCTACCAAAACACAAATAAGTAATTAAAGTATTAGAAACAGCATCTGCGTTATCGCATCATATTTCAGTGTCAAAAAACAGTGAAAAAATAAAGCAAAACATTATTCTTACTTTGTGACACTATCTATGTGGAAAGGAGAAAAAAAAAATAGTTAAAATATTGTAAAAAGCTTTACGTTATCATCATATTTCGGTGTCAAAGGACAGTGAGAGAATAGGGCAAAACATTACTCTTAATTTATGATACTATGTATGTGGGGAAAAAAAAAAAAAATCTATTTACATCCAGTTATTTCTGTGTCAAAACAGTGTAATGTTATCCCGATATACATCTTACCAAAACAAAAAAAAAGTAGTTAGAGTATTAGAAACAGCATCTACGTTATCATAATATTTCGGTGTCAAAAAAACAGTGAAGGAATAGGGCAGAAAATTACTCTTAATTTGTGACACTATGTGAAAGAGAAAAAAAATAAATAACAAAAAAAAAAGAAATCTTTTTGCATCCAATTATTTCTGTGTCAAAGCAGTGTGGTGTTATCCCGATATACATCCTACCTAAACAAAAATAAGAGAGAGAGAAAAAAATAAATAAAAAACACACAAGGATATCGCATCCCCCCTAAGCTACACAATTAACTCCTCATTGCCATTTAGGAATAGATCATGGTTTTAGTAGACCCCAAAAGTACGATTTTGTCTTTTGCCTGTTGTGCGTCGTTGCAAACATAGATTTTATCCTTGAAATTTATCCGCAGTTTAGTGGGGAAGCCCCAGGAGTATAGGACTTTATGTTCTCGTAGACAGGTAGTAACTTCAGTGAACTTCTTCCTGGCAAACCTTGTAGCCCATGAAA
Organism: Pelodytes ibericus; assembly: GCA_036172795.1. Lineage (NCBI taxonomy): Eukaryota > Metazoa > Chordata > Amphibia > Anura > Pelodytidae > Pelodytes > Pelodytes ibericus. Next base: position 216,951,870 of record CM069860.1, on the reverse strand, counting down.
GGTCTGCATAGATGGAAAGTTTAGAGAATTTTATAACTTTCGAAGGATTCTTCCTATATTCGCGTACCAGTTCATCCTTGGTCTTGCAGCTGTTAAAGCGAACAATAACGTCTCTAGGGGCAGTATCCTGAAACCCATTAGCTGGTTTTGGGAGACGGTGAGCTCTCTCAATAGTATTGGGGTTCACGAATTTGATGTCAATATAAGAGGATAATAGCTCGACCAGGTACATTTCAAGATCGACTATTTCCTCTGGAATGCCTCTAATTTTAAGGTTAGAGCGTCTAGAACGGTCTTCAAGGTCCGCAAGTTTTAGGTCCAGTTTATTAATAGCTATACTGGCTTCTTCATTCTGGACTTGCAAGTCTTGGATTTTCTGGTGCATCGTGTTAATTTGGTTAGATTGATCTTTAATTGCGTTTTTTATTTGAGTAAATTCTTCCTTGTTTTCGGTTGTCATTTTTTCAAGATCTATTTTAATCTTCAAGTAAAAGGTATCAAGGGCAGAAATTAAATCTGATTGTGATATATAATCAATTGGATCCTGTGAAGTGTGGTCCATCACTCCCTCTAAGAGACTTTTATCTGGTATTGCGGATATATTCAGTTGACTCTTAGGAGAGTAATAGGCATCAATAGGTTGAGGTCTATTAGCCTTGGGTTTCTCTGTTTATCAGGTTTTTCATGCTTGTCGGCCTTGGGAGGCATATTGTAAACTTAAGTAGTTATCCCAAACAAGCTCAGGCAGGGGGTCTGGATTTCCAGCCGGGTATCTTACCCGCTATTCTATAGGGGGTTAAAACTCTATTCGGGGTTAACGATTTCTGCAGAGTTTTCCTTCTTTCTCCTTTTTCCCCTTTCCCTCCTCCTTTTGAAGAAACCCCGGGTAATCCTCAGGCAGGATTTTGTGATTAACTAAGGTCCTTATGTAACCCCTCTGGGATTACAATCATTTCTGCTGTGTCACTGACTAGCCTGCAGTTTTGTGTGGTGCCCAGCAGATGGCGATCTTGAGAGAGCAAGACTAAAAACAAAGACCCTGACTCCATTTTAAGAAATAAGTTAGTTCAGAGCTGGAGAGAGAAGGAGAAAGACACTGTCAAGCAGTTGTTGGGATCTAGGAACTGTGGCCTGACTGATCTAATGCCCAGAAGGATTACAGCAGCATCCTGGAGGAATATTCCTGCATGTGGAAGTCAGCAGACCTGCATACAGAGCTGTGTGTGGCAAAGCCTGCTGTCACAGTGAGGAGATAGCAGGTGAAGTGATGTGATTGCAGTCTGTGGTGCAGTGGTAAGCTGAAATCCTCTCCCCCTGTCTGACACAGGGCACCAAGCTGAAATCCTCTCCCCCTGTCTCACACAGGGCACCTTGAAAGTCAGCACACAGCTAAAAGTCCTTGATCTTCCATTTTTCATGCCTGTTTCATTTTAACTTCAGCCATATTGTGGATTACAGTATTTATGGGCCCCAACTATGTGCACCAACTAACGGTACCAGACTGCTTGTGGGGTTGGCTGCAGTATTTATTGCGGGTTGCTTTAAATGGGTAATTGCTCTTCTGAATATTTTACTGTGTTATGTTTATTTCTCTGTTATTTATTTGCATAGTGCTTTTACTGTGCAATACAAAGTTATATTTAAGTTAGTTCTGTGTCAGTTGTATTTCTTATGTAGATATGTTCCCAGTGGGACCCCCCATCCATACCCTGGATGCCCCACTGGGTGGAGGCACTGCCGCCGTCATGTACCCCAACTCCCAGGTAGCGGAGACTCAGGATCGCTCTGCAGAGCGCAAAAAGGTAACTGGGGAAAAGGACCACAGGGGTATAGGTGGACCGGCGCAAAACCCCGTTACAGATGGAGGCACTGCTGAGATGAACTGGGGTACAACAAGTGAGGATATGCTAATTCCCCGTCCCAATCCTCTGTTTGCAACAGAATGGGCCCAGCAACAGAAAATACCTTTACATCATACTGTGATGATATGCCAAGTACCTCCCTGTACTGAGATGAAACATGTCACTAAGTGTTTAGAGATCATACTGGGAATAGAGATGGTGACCATCAGAGATATCCTGCAGGATTCAGACGGTCAAACTTACATGTTAGCCTATTCCCATGTAGATTTGAGAGGCCATGGAAGGCCTAAAGTACTATACCTTCGTGGAGCAGAACCTGAAGGATGCCCCTTAGTGTATGCTCTCCCTGACATGGAGGAAGTGGTTACACCGCAACAACCCTCCAGATTAGGTCTAAAATATTCTGTTGCTTCAAATTATTCTCAGTTTCTGACCCCTGTGCCAGAGAAATCCACCAGGAGATTGCCAGATACACCCTCAGAGACTGGGGCTATCCCCAAACGAATTGTCCACTCATCCAGAGAGCAAGGGACAACTACCCTGAAGACCTTGAACCCTGTATTGTTCTCATCTCCAACATCACTCATGCCAGGCAGCCACACTACATCGGAGGGTAGTAACATAACCGATATACTGCAAAGACTCTCAGAGGCCATAGTGACGGCCACACACACACACAGCTACCGTAAGCTGAAAGTGTTTTCTGGGAACCAGCCTGTTCCTGCGGGAGAGGAAACTTTTGAGGCCTGGAAGGATAATGCCCTACAATTGTTGGAGGAATGGTCCTGTACGGACACTATAAAGAAACAACGACTAGTGGAGAGTCTTCGTTTCCCTGCTACGGACATGATAAGGCTGTTCAAGGGGGTGAATGGACAAGCCACCGCACAGGATTACCTGCAGGTTTTGCAGGATGCTTATGGAAAATCAGAAGACACAGATGATCTGTTAGTCAAATTCCTAGCCACCAAGCAGAAGGAACATGAGAAAGCTTCTGACTATATCAATCGATTACAATTGTCACTAGGTAAATTGTTTCATAAAGGAGCAGTTACCACATCTGAATTGGATGCTCGACTATCTAAGCAAATTCAGAGGGGAGGCCTTAGCAATGACCCAGTCATGATCGTATTAAGAGTTAAGTTGGATGATCAAGTCTTGTCCTATTCCACACTGATCAACAAAGCAAAAAGGCTGGAGGATCAAATGTGTCCACCTCCTTCACACAAAGTAATGGAGAAAGAGGATATGGAACTCGCAGCCCTTAAAAAGAAGGTAGCTGAATTGGAGTTAGTGTACAAACCATCACTGAGAAGGACAGGATCTTCTCCTACCAGAAGGGAACATCGTCGGGAGACTCCAGGAAGAGTGTTCCATGAAGAATCAACCTCCTGAGGAAATTGCTTTAAGTGTGGAAAATTAGGACATTTCAAGAGGGAGTGCCCCACCAACTCCTCAGACATAGATGTGGAAGTGCTAGCTTTGAGCTGGAAGAGATCCGAGTTATCAGTTCCCCCAAGAAAAGGAAGAAAAGACACATGCGCAGTTTTTCTGTGGAGGCCAAGATCGGGCCTAAATCCTTGATACACTTGAAGGTGGATGGAATTGACGCTACAGCCTTGTTAGATACCGGCTCCCAGGTCACCATTATCTATAGAGACTTCTATGACCGTCACTTAAAACATATACCTCTGGAGCCTGCAGGAGATTTCCAATTATGGGGAGTGGGATCTCAGGCCCAGCCTGTGGATGGATGCATAAGAGTGACAATGACCATTCCCCAGTTAAATACAGGAATGATCTGCCCTATGGAATTGGAAGCTCTCATATGCCCCGTGGCTAAAAAAGTATGCGCCCCGATAATCTTGGGTACCAATGCAAGAATGGTGCAGGACATATTCAGAGCCTACCTTACAGAAGTGGGGGATGTTTCTCTAGCTCGACTGATGGAGGTCAGTCCCACTCTAGGGAAAGTGTGCCATCGAATAGCCCTAGAAACTAAACCCGGGTCATGCCACTACTCAGGCATTGAGTCTGTATTTGTGAAGCCTGGTGAAACAAAGACACTACGAGCCATAGCTTCAATGCATAATGAAATATCGGGAGGAAACAGACAATACCTTGTTGAGTCCTTGCCTGAAGAGGATGAAAAGAAGGGGTGGACCCTCATACCTGAGGTGAAAGACTGGCGGAACCACCGGTGTGAAAGTTTTCCTGTAATGATACAGAATCTAACACCCTCGGAGGTCAGAATCGATCGTCACCAGAAGATTGGTGTGATTCACTTGTTAGACCAAGTCTCTTCCGTCATGTCTGTGAAGGCAGAACAAGTGGATGACGATGAAGCACTTGGAGTGTTTGACTTGGAAGATTCTCCTCTACCACAGAAGTGGAAAGATAGCCTCCGATCCAAATTAACTATTCGAGAGAAAGTCTTCTCCAGAAAAGAAATGGATGTGGGATGTGCAAAGAGTGCCACCCATGCTATAAGGCTTTCTGACTCTGCTCCTTTCAGAGAAAGATCAAGGAGGATACCCCCACGAGACATGGAAGATGTCCGGGATATACTCCAACAGATGGAGAAGGCTGGCATTATTACAGAGTCCCGAAGCGCCTATGCCTCACCCATAGTAGTGGTAAGGAAAAAGAATGGTACCGTCCGGCTATGCATAGATTACCGCACTCTGAACAAGAGGACTGTGCCAGATCAATACACGCTGCCACGGATAGAAGATCTACTAAATGCCCTCTCTGGAAGCCAGTGGTTTAGCGTCCTTGATCTGAGGTCTGGGTATTATCAGGTACCCATGAAGAAAGAGGACCAGGAAAAGACAGCCTTCATCTGTCCCTTGGGTTTCTACCAATTTACTAGGATGCCCCAAGGGGTCACAGGAGCTCCTGCAACCTTTCAAAGACTGATGGACAAGACTGTGGGGGATATGAATCCCAAAGAGTGCCTGGTGTACCTAGATGACCTCATAGTGTTTGGGAGGACACCAGAAGAACATGAACAGCGATTGCTGAAGGTATTGGATCGACTCCAAGCAGAGGGGCTGAAACTTTCAATAGATAAATGTCGGTTTGCCCGGAACTCTGTCACATATGTAGGGCACATTGTATCCGCAGAAGGAATAGCCACTGACCCGGCCAAGATTGAATCGGTGTTAAACTGGCCTAGACCGAATAACATCCGTGAGTTGCGGTCATTCCTTGGATTTTGTGGTTACTACCGAAGGTTTGTGAAAGACTACTCGAAGATTGCTCGAGAGCTACATGATCTGTTAAAAACTACCCCAGACGTGGAGGGTGCCAAGGCGCCGCGTCCTAAAGATTTCTTTGCAGAGAAATGGACTCCAGGATGTGAAGAAGCCTTCTTAACCTTGAAGAGAAGACTCACAGAAGCTCCTGTATTGGCATATGCCGACCCTGAAAAGCCATATGTTCTGCATGTTGATGCCAGTATGGAAGGCCTCGGGGGCGTACTTCATCAAAGCTACCCAGAGGGGTTAAGACCAGTGGCCTACATAAGCAGAAGTCTAACTGGTGCAGAGAAAAATTATCCAGTTCACAAACTAGAATTTCTGGCACTTAAGTGGGCCATTGTGGACAAATTACATGACTATTTATATGGAGCAACTTTCGAAGTAAGGACGGATAACAATCCACTTACTTATATCCAGACCACAGCTAAGCTGGATGCCACCGGACATAGGTGGCTGGCTGCATTGTCAAGCTACAGTTTCAGCCTGAAATACAAGCCAGGTCCTAAGAATGTCAGTGCAGATGCCCTGTCCCGCAGACCTGGACTCCCTCCCCACCAAGAAGATGAAGATTGGGAAGAAATCCCTGGACCTGGGGTGGGGGCCCTTTGTCAAACATATGTAGTGGCACAGAAGCAAGATGAATTCTCTGACCTTAGAGGAATAGATTCCATCAGTCATTCCCCAGAAGCGGTTCCAGAGATATTCTGTGCTCCAGTTATGCTCCAACAGTGGTCCAGCATAACCACTGAAGACAAAAAGAAAGCCCAATCACAAGACTGGTATATAGGGACAGTCCTCAAGGCAATGAGAGCTAAGAACCCCAAATTGCTGGCTTCTCTCCCCATCAGTCAGAGAGACTTGTACCGGCGAGAGTGGAGTAAGTTACATCTGGAGGATGGGATCTTGTATAGAATTATAGAATACCACGACCACCCTGATCGAAAACAGCTGGTACTACCATATAGATATCGGGGGATGGTCATGAGAGCTCTCCACGATCAACATGGGCATCTTGGGGTTGACAAGACCTATGGTCTACTACAAGATCGTTTCTATTGGCCTCGCATGAGGGAGCACGTTGAACAATATGTGAAGACCTGCAGGAGGTGTATTCAGAGGAAGACCCTGCCTGTGAGAGCTGCCCCCATGGGCCACCTGAGAAGTACAGGACCTCTGGATCTTGTATGCATGGACTATCTATCTATTGAGAATGATACCGCAGGGATCGGGAATGTTCTGGTCGTAACGGACCATTTTACCAGATATGCTCAGGCCTTTCCCACTAAAGACCAGAAGGCTGTGACTGTAGCCAAGGTTCTCTGGCAGAAGTATTTCATACACTATGGTCTACCCAATCGAATACATTCTGACCAAGGAAGAGACTTTGAGAGCAAGTTGATCAAAGAGCTCCTGGATGTGTTGCAAGTTCATAAGTCCAGAACAACACCCTACCACCCAGAGGGTGATGCACAACCTGAACGTTTCAACAGGACTCTCCTAGACATGCTTGGAACTCTGAAACACACAGAGAAGCGGTCCTGGAGCAAGCACGTGGAAGCCATGGTCCATGCATACAACTGTACAAGGCATGAGTCTACAGGATTTTCACCCTACTTCCTAATGTTCGGGAGGGAAGCCCGATTACCGATTGATGTCCGGCTGGGAGTTTCCCCGGACGGGACAAATTCAGACTCCCACTTCCAGTATGTGAGGACGCTCAAACAAAACCTTCACAGGGCCTATGAGCTGGCCACTCAAGCTACAGCCAAATTGGAGGAACGAAATAAAAGAAGATATGATACCAAGGTGAAGTACCGTGAAATCAAAGCTGGAGATAGGGTTCTTCTCAGGAATCTGGGGGTACCTGGAAAACACAAACTGGCCGACAGATGGAAGGATACCCTATTTGAAGTTGTGTCTAAGCTGAAGGGGCTACCAGTCTACAACATCAAAGGGCCAGAAGGCCGGATAAAAGCTTGGCATCGGAACCATCTCCTGCCAGTAGCTTATACCGATGATGAGGAAGGAAGTAATGAGGAATTGGAGAGAAGCATAACAGAGAGTCCTGAAGGTGGGACAGAAGAGACCACAAGAGCTCTTAATGCAGATGATCAGTGGTGGTCCTCTCCTGATGAGGAAGCACAGCAATTGCCTCCTTCTACCCCTGTGGTTCCTCATAGTGTTAGAACCCCTCCTGTGTCTCACAGTTCTCCAAATCTGAATCCAGAAAGCCCGTGCTTTGTGCCTGGGACCACCTTTAGAGACTCTAGTTCTATGGGAGAACCAGGGCCTCAAGCTCCTGGTGACCTCCCCAACTACAGGGCAGGAGCCGAAGCTTCCCGGGCACGGCCAGAAGATCCCCTTCCTCAGCGAGAACTGAGACAAAGCACCTGGGTACGTCAACCACCTAGATCTTTGGTTTATGATAATATGGGAGATCCCAGTTACGCTCCCTTGACACAGGCAGCATCTAAAATGACCATCTTCCTACATGCATTAGCTGAAGTAGTAGATGCTAATCATTCTCTGTGTTAGCGCAGTTGGTTAGCTAGAATGTTATTGTATTAGCAAGAACTGTTATTTTAGGATATTATATATGTTTTATGTTATTCTATTTTTGATGGCCTCCTGACCAGAACGTGCCAGTGGAAGGCAAGTAATTTTCAAGAGGGAGCATGTAACCCCTCTGGGATTACAATCATTTCTGCTGTGTCACTGACTAGCCTGCAGTTTTGTGTGGTGCCCAGCAGATGGCGATCTTGAGAGAGCAAGACTAAAAACAAAGACCCTGACTCCATTTTAAGAAATAAGTTAGTTCAGAGCTGGAGAGAGAAGGAGAAAGACACTGTCAAGCAGTTGTTGGGATCTAGGAACTGTGGCCTGACTGATCTAATGCCCAGAAGGATTACAGCAGCATCCTGGAGGAATATTCCTGCATGTGGAAGTCAGCAGACCTGCATACAGAGCTGTGTGTGGCAAAGCCTGCTGTCACAGTGAGGAGATAGCAGGTGAAGTGATGTGATTGCAGCCTGTGGTGCAGTGGTAAGCTGAAACCCTCTCCCCCTGTCTCACACAGGGCACCAAGCTGAAACCCTCTCCCCCTGTCTCACACAGGGCACCAAGCTGAATCCCTCTCCCCCTGTCTCACACAGGGCACCTTGAAAGTCAGCACACAGCTAAAAGTCCTTGATCTTCCATTTTTCATGCCTGTTTCATTTTAACTTCAGCCATATTGTGGATTACAGTATTTATGGGCCCCAACTATGTGCACCAACTAACGGTACCAGACTGCTTGTGGGGTTGGCTGCAGTATTTATTGCGGGTTGCTTTAAATGGGTAATTGCTCTTCTGAATATTTTACTGTGTTATGTTTATTTCTCTGTTATTTATTTGCATAGTGCTTTTACTGTGCAATACAAAGTTATATTTAAGTTAGTTCTGTGTCAGTTGTATTTCTTATGTAGATATGTTCCCAGTGGGACCCCCCATCCATACCCTGGATGCCCCACTGGGTGGAGGCACTGCCGCCGTCATGTACCCCAACTCCCAGGTAGCGGAGACTCAGGATCGCTCTGCAGAGCGCAAAAAGGTAACTGGGGAAAAGGACCACAGGGGTATAGGTGGACCGGCGCAAAACCCCGTTACACTTATATTTTATGTAAAAGAGAAACGTAAATTGAGAGATTTAGTATATACCTCGGTACAGCAATTTAATGTTTTGGGTTTGTTGCTTACTAGGTATTTTCTACTTATCTCATGGTTAAATCCAGCTCCCGTATATACAAAGAAAAAGTCGCTTACCCTTTTGCAGACTTCGTTAGTTTCAGGTTTCAGGCTTCAAAGCAATGGAGGAGTTTATATTTATCTGCCATTGACCACGTGTGGCTCACACGGTTCCGCTTTTTTCCCTTTTTTTTCCCCTCTTTCTTTTCTAAAGTTCACTCACTGACCGGTTTGTTGGGTAGCAGGGATGCAGGTCCAGGTAGAACTTTGTCTTTTCTTTTCCTCCCACCGTGTTTGGATGTAAAAGTGTCAGCCTGAAGAACCAGCACCTCAGGGTCGCTGCAGGGCGTTCGTCTCGAGGTCTGCAACGCGGTCAGCAACGCTCAGTTCAAGAGTCCTCTTCATCGGAGCACCACACCCCCCTCACGCAACGTGCAAGCGTGCTACGTCATCCGGATGCGACAGAGCCGAGTCAATACACCTTTTAATACACTCCAATATCTTATTTTCCTTTGCAGCCAATTGCCAATCCACAAACAAACCTCTGGCCTTAAGCGTATTTCAGTAAATTTGTACAGTAACCTTTTATTTGGAACTGAATCAAAAGCCTTAGCAAAGTCTAAATATATCACACCCAATGCAGCACCCATGTCTATATTATTACTCACCTCCTCATATTAATTAATTCAGTTACTTTGTAATGGTCTGACCTTCACAAAGCCATGTTGGCTCCTGTTAATGAGATTCCTGTTCAATATAAAATCTTGAATATATTCCATTAGCAACCCATCAAACAGTTTCCCCACCACAGATGTCAAGCTTACAGGTCTGTAATTGCCCGGCTGGGATTTTGATCCCTTTTTAAATATGGATGCCACATCAGCTTTACCCCAATCTGTGCGCACAATGCCTGATATAAAAGAATCCATGAAAATCAAAAATAACGTTCTGGCCAGGACCTGGTTTAGCTCTTTAAGTAACCGTGGGTGTATACCATCCTGCCCCGGGGCGTTATCTATTTTAACAGCATTTAATTGTTCTAACACTTTTTCTTGTGTCAACCAATCACATGCTTGCTGTGACTGCTCGGGAAACATAGCTTGCAGGCTCTTGTCCATTGGTTCTTTCTTGGTAAAATCAGAAGAAAATAAATTATTTTAAAAAACTGCTTTTTCTCTGTCTCCACTGACAATCTCACCAATTGAATAAATTTAATTCTTCAAAATAATTTCTTCTGGTTCAATGATAATTTTTCCTACAAAAACAAGGAACAGCTATGGGGACCAGGTTCACCCCCAAGCTACGCTAACCTCTTCATGGCCGAGTGGGAACATTCATTCATATGGTCTGGCCATGATTAGGGGAGTGAACCTGGTCTCATACCACCAATATATCAATGACTTACTCTTCCTATGTAGGGGTAAGGAAAAAATATATAGTTTTTCCCATAGTCCTAGACTACCACAACAAAGATCGGCATCTCAAGAAAACCATTCAAAAACATTGGCAAATTTTAAAGAAAGATGATCTTTTGAGTGATATTCTCCCCGACAAACCTAAAATTATTTTTAGGGGGCTACAGGTTTCCATAGATGAGTGACATAGAGTAACACAAAAGAACTTACTAAAGGAGTCAGTAGTTCCTTAACCCAAGTGTAGGGTTCTATACAGTGAGGGAAACAAGTATTTGATCCCCTGCTGATTTTTAACGTTTGCCCATTGATCAGAAATAACCAGTCTAAAATTTTAATGGTAGGTGTATTTTAAAAGTGAAAGACAGAATAACAAAAACAAAAAATAAAATCCAGAAAAAACGCATTTCAAAAAAGTTATAAATTGATTTGCATGTCAATGAGGGAAATAAGTATTTGATCCCCTATCAATCAGCGAGATTTCTGGATCCCAGGTGTCTTTCCCCGGTAACGAGCTGAGATTAGGAGCACTCTTAAAGGGAGTGTTCCTAATCTCAACTAGTTACCTGTATAAACAACACCTGTCCACAGAAGCAATCAATCAGATTCCAAACTCTATTTGGCGAGGCTTAGTCCTGGACCCTTTGCAGACTGGCTGGTGGTGCGCACGGAGTGCAGCGCCGGCTAGACTGCATGACGAGTTAACTCGTCATAAGGTCGCTAATGCTGTGGCTCTTATGACGAGTTAACTCGTCATAAGGTCACAAAGGGGTTAATAAGGATATATTACTCATAACTTCAGTTGTTAGCATAATCATATGATATTTAAGCAGTTAAATTTTTGGGATCTAATAACTGAGGCCTGACTGATCTGATGCCCAGAAGAATTACAGCAGCATCCTGGAGGAATATTCCTGCATGTGGAAGTCAGCAGTCCTGCATACAGAGCTGTGTGTGGCAAAGCCTGCTGTCACAGTGAGGAGATAGCAGGTGAAGTGATGTGATTGCAGCCTGTGGTGCAGTGGTAAGCTGAATCCCTCTTCCCCTGTCTCACACAGGGCACCAAGCTGAAACCCTCTCCCCCTGTCTCACACAGGACACCAAGATGAATCCCTCTCCCCCTGTCTCACACAGGGCACCAAGCTGAATCCCTCTCCCCCTGTCTCACACAGGGCACCCTGAAAGTCAGCACACAGCTAAAAGTCCTTGCTCTTCCCTTTTCCTGCCAGTAGCATTTTAACTTCAGCCATATTGAGGATTACAGTATTTATGGGCCCCAACTATGTGCACCAACTAACGGTACCAGACTGCTTGTGGGGTGGAGCCTGGAGTGCGCTGCAGTATTTATTGTAGGTTGCTTTAAATGGGTAATTGCACTTCTGAATATTTTACTAGTTGTATTTCTTGTGTAGATATGTTCCCAGTGGGACCCCCCATCCATACCCTGGATGCCCCACTGGGTGGAGGCACTACCGCCGTCATGTACCCCAACTCCCAGGTAGCGGAGACTCAGGATCGCTCTGCAGAGCGCAAAAAAAAGGTAACTGGGGAAAAGGAACACAGGGGTATAGGTGGACCTGCTCAAAACCCCGTTACATAACCTTACTTAACCCCTTAGTGACCGAGTGCCTTGCTTCATTTGATGAAGACCAGAATTCCATTATTTTTGTCATATGTTTACTGAACTGTGAATTTCTTTCTTTGTGTTCAGTCCACCCACACAAATTATATATCATTTTTTAAAGGACGGATAGGGCTTTAATTTGATACTAATATTTTCATCATATGATATAATTTACTATTAAATAAAAATATTATATCATAAAAACATAAAATATGATGAAAATATGCCATAAAAAACACTTCTTCTAACTTTTACCTGATTTTTTTTTTAAACAATTACAAATGGTAAAAAAGACCCCGTCTATATATTCCTACTATTTGTCCTGAGTTTAGAAATACCAATGTTTCCATGTTTGTCTATGTTTTATTTCAACTAATAGGGCAATAAACAATATTAGTGTTTTTTTTTTTGTTTTCTAACCATTTTCTTCTACAGTGACCTTTTAACCCCAACCCAAAAATTTACACCAACTCTAAATTCACCCTAACCCTAAATCTACCCGAACCCCTTAATCCAACCCTTGTACTCACCCGAACCCCCTGTAACCTTAATTATAACCCTATTTATGACCCTAACCCTAGATCTGGGTTCAGTAGATCTAGTATTAGCTTTTTCCATTTATTTATTTTATTTTCTAATTTTAACTGTATTACTGTATAACTGCCTGTAGGGGCAGTCAAGGAGCGGTTTCAGAGCGACGGAAGAGATTTTTTTTCTCTCTCTTCCGTCGCTCTGTGCTGGGCACACTGTATCGGAGGAGCATGCTCCTCCGATACAGCACACAGCCACGATCACCGGGTGATCGCGGTGCCCAGGGGGGCACAGAATGTGTTGCATGATGCCCCATTGCAACACTTTACACACATAGGCAGTGATAAGCTTTCACTGCCGATGTGTGTTAACGCGCATACGGATCCGAAGCAGCCTCTGGGTATAGCTACAGGCATGTAGTGTAGCGCTAAGAAGCGCAACACTACATGTAAACGGAGGACGTATATATACGTCCTCATGGTCCTTAAGGACCATGCTTTTCAGGACGTATATATACGTCCAAATGCGTTAAGGGGTTAAAGACCATAAATATCAGTGCGCAATGGTATTAATAGACTACTAATATATTTACTTTAGTATTTCAGCATATAATGAGTACAAACACGTATGATAAATCAAATATTCTCACTATATATATATATATATTAGAATTAGGCTATTGTTTAATATCTTCACACTGCAGACATAAAGACATCAAGACACAGCATACTATGACTAATAGCTTAGAATTGAAGCCAGTATAGAATTTGATTTACCATACAAGATTGCAGAAATAACAAAATAAAATATAAAATTCAAAGTAGACTATATTTACCAAGGTGTAACTAACAGTTGCTGAAGCTATTCCCTTTGGCATAGTGTTGAATACCGTCAGTATGGCCTTTTTGGATCAAGAAACTTCCCCAGCTTAGATCATTAAGACTTAATCATTTGCCTTCTACTAGCCTAATGTTATCCCCCTTTTCCATCTCCATGCCACACCCATAGAAGGTGTGTCAGATATATGTGTTTTAATCTGGTTGGTTCTCTGAAAAGACTCCTCTCTTAATATTTGATTAGGGTATAATGATATTATTCAAGAGGTGGCGCTCTTAGCTCACAGTTCTGACCATGTTTAAATCCCAAACTTTCTAATCACCAGGGTCACACCTGCATACAGTTTAATAATATATGTTATATATACTGAGCCAGGCAAATCCAGGTGAACATCTACTAAAGTGAACAAGCTGCTTAAGTATAGGAGTTAGAAGCAAAGAAGGAGTTAAAAGGCAAGAAGGAGGGTAAAGTATAAATCCTTTTTTATTCTATTTATATTGGGTGTTTTACATTAGAGAGCATGTTGGACAATGCCACTAAGTGCATGTCTTGCAGCATGTATACTGTATTGGAGCAAGTTCCCCAGGGTCTATACCACTGTTGCAGATGTGAGCAGGTTGCTGCTTTGGAGAATATAATATTAGATCTAAAGAGGCAACTGGCAAGGGTCTAGCACAGTTCAGAGCGGCAACTTCATCACTGACAGTTCAGCGCGGCAGTTAGAACGCTGAGCTGTTAGCAATGATGAATAACGCGGCCGCTTCATCGCGGACACGGCTATGTAAGAGCTGAACTGTCAGCTCTTACAAACGTACAAGTTAAAATAAAATAACCCCCTAATAAATGAATCCCCCACCAAAGTATTCTATAAAACGAACGAATAAAACGATTAATGAACAAATTTCGTCTGAAACGAATGCAGTAATGAACGAAATTCGTTTTAGACAAAATAAATAACATTTTCGTCCAAATGGACGAAAACGAAACAAAAATGTTATTTTTGCACCCATAGCACCACACCATTATTATCCTCACCGCATGTTAAACCATCATTATACCAGACCCATAGCACCGCACCATTATTATCCCCACTGCATGTTACACCATCATTATACCAGACCCATAGCACAGCACCATTATTATCCTCACCACACACATACAAAAGCCCCATGAATAAGCCACATACAGGAGCTCATTAATTATTCTACACAGGGGAGAACCTTAATTATGCCACACATGGGAGCCCCAATTAATTATGCCACACATGGGAGCCCCATTAATTATGCCACACATGGGAGCCCCATTAATTATGCCACACCCAGGAGCCCTGCGGGGTGACAGTGGGCCACCTTCATTTATTGTACCATTATAGAACAATAAATATATATATTTATGCAAACACACACAAATCACAAGCCTATATATCTAACCCACTGTCAGGTACAAATTAACATTCAACAGTCAGTTTTCCATTAACATATGCAACAGTCAGTTCGTCCATTAAATATACACAGTTTACCCATTAAAGTATGACTGATATGTGTGACAGGGTATGCTAATATAGGCTGAAGTGAGCTCAGCTCACATGGATTGACCTGCGTGGGTCACGTGACGTCGCGTAATTATTTCACGTGTCCTGCGATTGCACTAAAACTGCACAAATTGAAGGGCTTTTTTTTTGTAGAAATGAAGTCCTTTTAATTGCATTGATTTTAACTTTTTATCCTGATATAAATTTATTTTGCTCAAAGATTTAAAATTATTTAATATTTTTATTAAAATATAAATGGTAAACTTTACCTCTAGTAAGAAATTGAATATAATTTGTATATAAAACTATTTTTTAATATACCTACACAAGCCGATATAAAAAAACCAGCAGTAAATTATTGCAATTAGAGAAGATATTTGTATTAATTTATCTTTCGATCAAAATGTTTTTGTTCACAAATTCAATCCGTTTAACTGACAGCATTATAATATGTTATAGTAAATTGTACTGTTTAGTTTTACCAACATCTTTATGATAATGTACCGTATTTGCTCGATTATAAGACAAGGTTTTTTTCAGAGCAAATGCTCTGAAAAATCCCCCTCGTCTTATAATCGAGGTCTCTTATAATCTGACCTCAAATTGACAGCTGTCCGTCATAATAGACTGCCGTGTCGGGCAGCATGGAGGATGTCTGCAAGTATTGTGCAGACATCCCCCGGCTGCCCCCACTAGCCACCAGGGATTGAAGTACAGGTAAGGGGGGGGGACAGAGAGACAGGGGGAGGGAGGGGGGCAACAGAGAGACAGGGGGAGGGAGGGAGGGGGGCAGAGAGACAGGGGGAGGGGGCAGAGAGACAGGGGGGACAGGGCAGGAAGGGGGGAGAGACAGAGGAAGGGGGGGAGAGAGAAACATGTGGGGGGAAGAGACAGGTGAGGGGGGAGTGGGGAGTGAGACAAAGCTGGGGGCAAGGGAAAGAGAGAGGCAGAATTGTCACATAAAAAGAAATAAACACAAGAAATGCATTTTTTTAATATAATATTTTATTAAAAAAGCAATTTACATGTGAATATATACAAGTTTACCTTTTTTCCTATAGGGTAGTCTTATATTCAGGCTTTTAGTTTTTTTCCTAAAGGAATATCCAAAGTTTGGGGGGTCGTCTTATAATCAGGGTCGTCTTATAATCGAGCAAATACGGTAATACATGTTTTTCTACCACTAAAATTTTAAGTAGACCACATTTTTCTGATGGCAATAATTTTAATATACTTCTATTTTTTTCAATAGAATATTTTACAAAAAATTGTTTTGAACTTTATGAAAATGTAATTCTTTGATTTAAACATTAAAATGTTGGAGAGAGAGTAGTCTGAATTAAGTTAGGAAGCTGTGCCATGCTTCCTCTCAGCCATTGGACTTGAATTTGCCAGCCATGAGCCAATTTCCACATCCATTACCTGTGCATCCATAGCAGAATTACTTCTCATTCTTTCACTATGTCTTTTGCAGTTGACAGGTAGCAGACCAAACTTTGCTGGTAACTCATTTGCTTACTGTAAGCAATGCCTTGTAAAGGCAGAGGTTGGCTCTACTCTCAGACCTTCCCCCAGATAATTAAGAGAGTGATAAGAGCACTCAGTATGTAATCTCAGCACTGAGCTTCTCTCCATATATATGCTCCACCTTTCTTGTTTATTATAAAACTCCTAATGTGTTCTTACAGTTCACATACGGTGAGTTGTCAAAATAAACAATGTCTTTTGCACTTATAATAAAAATTGATAGTGCATATATTGCAGTCCTTTCATTCAAGTTACAGTTGAGATATTCTGTAGAGCAGAAAAAAGAATCTCTGTTTAGAATGTTTAAATATTCAAATGAAGAATATTTGCATAAATGAGCTGTGTATTTGGGAAGGGCTTGTTTTTTTGTAGAAATGAAGTCCTTTTAATTGTATTGATTTTAACTTTTTATCCTGATATAAATTTATTTTGCTCAAAGATTTTTAATTATTTCATATTTTTCTTAAAATATAAATGCTAAACTTTACCTGTAGTAAGAAATTAAATATAATTTGTATATAAAACAATTTTTTAATATAGATACACAAGCCGATATATAAAAAATTGCAGTAAATTATTGCAATTAGAGAAGATATTTGTATTTATTAATCTTTCGTGTAAAATGTGTTTTGTTCACAAATTCTATCCGTTTAACTGACAGCATTATAATATGTTATAGTATATTGTACTGTTTAGTTTTACCAACATCTTCATGATAATGTAATACATGTATTTATAACACTAATATTTTAAGTAGACCACATTTTTCTGATGGCAATAATTTTAATTTAATTCTATTTTTTTTTATAGAATATTTGACAAAAACTTATTTTGAACTCTATGAAAATGTAATTCTTTGATTTAAACATTAAAATGTTGGTGAGAGAGTAGTCTGAATTAAGTTAGGAAGCTGTGCCATGCTTCCTCTCAGCCATTGGACTTGAATTTGCCAGCCATGAGCCAATTTCCACATCCATTACCTGTGCATCCATAGCAGAATTACTTCTCATTCTTTCACTATGTCTTTTGCAGTTGACAGGTAGCAGACCAAACTTTGCTGGTAACTCATTTGCTTACTGTAAGCAATGCCTTGTAAAGGCAGAGGTTGGCTCTACTCTCAGACCTTCCCCCAGATAATTAAGAGAGTGATAAGAGCACTCAGTATGTAATCTCAGCACTGAGCTTCTCTCCATATATAGGCTCCACCTTTCTTGTTTAGTATAAAACTCGTAATGTGTTCTTACAGTACACATACGGTGAGTTGTCAAAATAAACAATGTCTTTTGTACTTATAATAAAAATTGATAGTGCATATATTGCAGTCCTTTCATTCAAGTTACAGTTGAGATATTCTGTAGAGCAGAAAAAAGAATCCCTGTTTAGAATGTTTAAATATTCAAATGGAGAATATTTGCATAAATGAGCTGTGTATTTGGGAAGGGCTTGTTTTTTTGTAGAAATTAAGTCCTTTTAATTGTATTGATTTTAACTTTTTATCCTGATATAAATTTATTTTTCCCAAAGATTTTTAATTATTTCATATTTTTATTAAAATGTAAATGCTAAACTTTATCAGACTGAGAGATCATGAACAGTGGACCTAGCAAGATACGCTGAATCTGTCACTATCAATACTAGTCCTTTAACTAACATACTTTCTTTTAAAGCATGTGTGTATGGATAGATTTCAGCATATTGTGCTGTTCCACAAGTGTAATAAACTCAAGTGGTATGCTTAGTTGCAGAGTCTGTGAAGCTAAAGATTTTGAAACTATGTCTATAAAATGTGAAACATCTTTATATGCGATTAAAAAGGGAATATCCGGGGGGCGTGTCTGGCGCGCAAACGAGATGGCCGCATTCTGAGTGAGCTCCGTCGTGCACCACCGCCAACACCGATAAAAAAGCTTACAGAAGCCCTCGCAACCGAGAATATGCCAACCAAAACGCCAGCTAACAAGCCAGGGAAACATAAAAAGCCCAACAACAGAGCTTCGCAAGGTTTCCAAAGCTTCTTCCCGCAAAACAGGCCTGCGACACCTCAGACGCCAGACGAAGAGCGGGAAACATCACCCGACATGCTGGACGAAGCGACAAGCTCACAAGATTGCTCTCCATGCACGAAAGCGGATTTCCATCACTTTACACAGCAAATCTCCAGCATGCTGCAAGATCTGAAAGCGGACCTCCAGAGAGACCTGAGAACGGGACTAAACGAGCTATCCCACGAGGTCACCGCAATAGGAAACCGCACAGACACACTCGAACGCATGCACGAAGAGACCACTGGCACCGTGACTGCCATTGAAGCTGAAGTAGCTCAACTCAGGGAAGAAGTTAACCAATTAAAGACGGCCCAAGAAGACCTAGACAATAGGTCCCGCCGCAACAATCTCCGCATCAAGAACATCCCCGAGTCGGTGGAAGATCCCCGCGAATTCCTCACAGAATATTTCCATAATATCCTACCCCACTTGGAAGCCGAACGGCTCCAGATGGACAGAGTCCACAGGGCCCTCAGACCTCGCCCAGGACCAGGGGAACAACCCAGAGACATCGTGCTGAGAATGCACTACTTTGCGACTAAAGAAGAAGTTATCAAAGCAGCTAGAAATGGTGCCCCAGAGGTGAACAATATCAAACCCCACATCTACACAGATCTATCCCCCATCACTTTGCAAAAAAGGAGAGCGATGAAACCAGTCGTGGACATTCTGATCGCCAACAATGTCAGATATTCCTGGGGCTACCCATTCAAACTGTCAGTACGCAGAAACGGTATATTCTACACTATCTCGGATCCAGCTGAAGGCCCGGCCTTCCTCACTCGCCTGGGGCTCCATTCAACCGCTCCACAAAATAGGGGCACCCATTTAGGATCTCGCGGATCCCCTCCACGCACACGACAATACACTCCAACCCGAACAGAATGGATTACCCTCCCGACGAGATCAAGCCCCCCATCGGACCCACCAATACTTCCTGCGGTGGCTTAATGCTTCCATTACAGCTAACCAGACCCGGAACACCCCGAATCATAGACAAGACCACGACCTGAGAAACGCCGACAGAACCGAGAAGAAAGCCAACGAAAAAGGACATTTAAGAACTATATACACACTCTTTTGCGCAAATTGCTCCAACCTCTGTCTACATATAGCTATCCCAGAGGACTCACCACAACGAATGGTCCAAGTGATGAGTATATCTGTTTGTCCATTTTTGTACATATTTGCGCTTTTTTCACCCATGGTCTACTCCCCTCACCCCGGGAGTATCAGGGAAAAAAAAAAAAAAACACACCCTTTAAACGTCTCGACCTACATAACGCCTAAGTCAGATACCCCAGATACATAGAAACTTAAGATACACAGACAGACCACCCTACCTAATCGACAATTGTAAATATGCATATTATTCAAACTGCTTAAAATTATAGCCAGCATACGGTATAGTCCTACGAACAAGAATAAATAAGTGTAGACAGATCAACCCCCAGGGTTACCCCCACCTAGACCGACTCTAAGTCCCATACTAGCTTACTGAAATTATCCCCCTGTTTAACGTTTTGGTTCCCTAAAATTTTTCTAAAAGCTAGGGCCAACCCCAGCTGGCGGTGATGCCGAGGGCTCCTCACGCCACTTGGGCCTCCATGCTACCCCCCCCCTCGGGCATCCCCGAGAGAATGTTTAATGTACAAGCGCGGCCATACGTGCCTTCACGGCCGCGGTACATTTCTGCCCAGACTGGACACAGAGCTCTGTGCCAGACTGGACAACATAGTTTAATTTTGTTATATGTGTATACATATATGTATGTTTTATTTTTATTGTCATTTTTTGCTTGTATATGTGTTGTTGTACTCAGGTATTTGAAGCATAAGCCTGGCTCCCAGCCAGGCCGAGCAACGAAAGGTATTTTCCTTATCTTCCATAAATCACTCCCGTGCATTATCACAGCCCTCCAAAGTAATCGTCCAGACCCACATAAGACCTTTTTCTTTACCTTCCCCAATGACCATTAGAATAATATCCCATAATGCCCAAGGCCTAAACTCACCCATGAAAAGGCGTAAAGCAGCCAGATATTATGTAAGCAAAAAGGCAGACATAGTTCTCCTCCAAGAAACCCATTTTAAGCAGACCCAGGCCCCCAAATATTGGGACCCCAGATTCCGAACTCATTACCACGCCACCGGCCCAGAGAAAAAGAACGGAGTCTCGATTCTTTTTCGCAACCACATTGATTTTGTTCTCCACACCATCAAGGCTGACGTAGGTGGCAGATACCTAATACTAAATGGCACTTTAGACGGGACCCAGATTATAATAGCATCCATATACGCCCCTAGTACGGTAGACGAAAAATTCTACGACGATCTAACATCCCTTCTCGAGGTCTCCCCACAGATCCCAATGATTCTGGGAGGCGACTTCAATGCGGTGTGTGACCCATACCTAGATAAATCCCCCAACCTATCCCCCCCCAGACCTCACCCCAACACTAGATTTCTTAAATCTTTCTATGATAACCTACATGTTTCTGATGGATGGAGAACCCTTAACCCCAAAAGCAGGGACTACACATTTTATTCTCATCCCCATTCAAGTTATGTAAGAATAGACCACATCCTTTTATCACAGGGCCTACTCCCACAACTTTCTGGGGCCACCATACATGAACTGTTATGGTCAGATCACTCACCGGTAGAGATCAAGATGGAAAATCTGATCTCAGCTCGTAAGTCCCCCTCCTGGTCACTCAACGAGTCCCTTCTCTCAAACCCGATTATAAGACAGGATATTGAAACAGCTCTTTCGAATTATTTTGTCGAAAATACTTCGCCTGAGATGTCCCCGACAACATTGTGGCTGGCCCACAAAGCTGTCATCCGGGGAGTCATAATCAGCAAAGCTTCATATTTAAAAAAGCAACGAGAGAAGAGACGCATTGACCTGACCAATGAACTAGTAAGATACGAAAACATACATAAGCTCTCACTCACAACCCAGTCTTTGCAAGATGTTTGCAGAACAAGAGAAGAACTTAATTCTCTCTTATCAGAGGCAGCCATACAGTCACTACATAGAACAGGCCAGAAATTTTTTGAACACGCTAATAAACCTGACACTATGCTCGCTAGGAAACTTAGGGGCAACCGGAAACGCCAGCTAATAAGAGCTATACAAACGACAGGGTCTCATTTGACAAATGACCCCCAACTAATCACTGACGAATTCGCAAATTATTATTGTAAGTTGTATTCAGGCCACACAGCCTCTAACCCTGGAACGAATCATCAGGCAATTAATACTTTCCTCCAAAATCTCTCACTACCCTCCCTGGAGGCATCGCAGATTACTGCGCTTAATCGTCCCATAGAGTCTTCTGAAATCTTAGCAGCACTTAAATCTCTCAAACCTTCCAAAGCCCCTGGGCCCGACGGTTTCTCAGCCGGTTATTACAAAAGTTACAAGAATATATTATCCCCCATTCTCACTAAGTTATTTAATACAGTACTAGAGGGTCTGCCTCTCCCGCGGGAAATGCTTGAAGCCAGGATAGTTGTGATCCATAAAGAAGGCAAAGACCCCACTATCACACAAAACTACAGACCCATTTCACTTATAAATTGTGACATCAAACTTTATTCCAAAGTTCTTGCCAATAGGCTTGGCCACGTCCTCGAATCCCTAATCCACCCGGATCAAGTAGGTTTCATTCCACGTAGAGGAGCCCCCGACAACATCCGTAGAACCATTAACCTGATCGAAAAAGCCCACAAGTCCCAGACACAATCCATGTTGCTCGCAATAGACGCAGAAAAGGCCTTTGACCGGGTGGATTGGGACTACATGTGGTTAACCCTACAGAGATTTGGGATATTAGGCCCCATAGCACAAGGTATTCAGGCATTATACAACGCTCCCACAGCTAAGGTCTCGTGTATGGGACACGTTTCCTCCAGTTTTAATATAAAAAATGGCACACGCCAAGGATGCCCCCTCTCCCCTCTTTTATTCGCTTTAGGTATAGAACCACTCGCCCAAGCAATAAGGGAGAATTTAGATATAACCGGAATTAAATCAGGAGATCAGGACTATAAAGTCAGTCTCTTCGCTGACGACATATTACTAACAATTTCATCCCCCCTAATTTCTCTCCCCAATCTCTACAGAGTAATAGCAGATTTCTCCTCCCTATCGGGATACAAAATAAATGAAACTAAATGTGAAGCCCTCAATATTAACCTCCCCCCACAGATGCTTAAACTTATATCCCAAAATTTTAAATTCCAGTGGCGCCCCACTCATATATCCTACCTTGGGGTGAAAATCCCTAACAACCTAGCCACCATCTACAACTGTAATTACGCCCCGTTACTGTCCAAACTCAAATCAGACCTCAAGC
The DNA here is from genome assembly GCA_036172795.1 of Pelodytes ibericus. NCBI lineage: Eukaryota > Metazoa > Chordata > Amphibia > Anura > Pelodytidae > Pelodytes > Pelodytes ibericus. The sequence goes on along the minus strand of CM069860.1, from coordinate 216,929,149 downwards.
GCTGGTCCACCTACAATATCTCCTGGATTGGCAGAAACTATTCCATAAAAATGACCACCCTCCCAAAGATTCTTTACCTATTTCGTACCCTCCCGATTCCAATTGTAACTAAAGATATGGAAGCTTTACAATCAGCATCCCTAGATTTTTTATGGGGTTATAAGCGCCATAGACTATCAAAAACCGTGTTGTATAAACATAGATATAGAGGGGGCCTATCCACCCCACATTTTTGCTCCTATTACAGGGCTGCCCAATTTGCACAGATTTTACAATGGATGGCACCCAAGGGCAAATTCCGATGGGTGGACATTGAGAAAACTGAATCTGAACCATTTCTCCTACACAGTATTCCCTGGATCACCATACCTCCACCCTTACTACGTCAGCTCCCAGTTACAGTCCAACACTCACATCATTTAAGTAGGAAGAGCGGAATTTCCGAGGGGCTGATCCATCCCTTTTCTTATTTAACACCCACGATAGGGAACCCCAAATTTCGCAGCTGTTCCCAAACTACCTATACGGAATTTTCCTGGTGGTTTGCCAATAAACTCACAAGAATAGGCCAATTAATAATAAATGACAAACCCTGTACGTTTGCTTACTTGAAAGATAAATACAATATACCCGACAGGGAAAGATTCCACCATTATCAGATAACCAATTTTATTCGCACTTTCCTAAAAGGCCATTTTCCACCCGAACCTACAGCTTATGAAAGGAAATGTATGAATAACATTTCTCTATCAGGGGCTATTTCCAGGATTTACGGTCTACTAGATTCATTAGAGAACAGCCCGGAGCCCAAATACAAGTCACAATGGGAAATAGACATAGGGCACGAGATCACCTCGGACCAATGGTCGACAATATTCCTTAACTCTCACTCTTTAACCACTTGCATTTTAATTAAGGAAAACGCTTTTAAGACCCTGAGCAGATGGTACCAAACACCAGTATCCCTAGCCAAGGTAATTCCTAACACAACGGACCTATGTTTTCGGGGATGTGGAACCAGAGGGACGTACCTACATATGTGGTGGTCATGCCCCCTGATATCCACATTGTGGTCATATATAGAACGTCTGACATGCTCCATCCTCAGTATTTCTTATACACTGACCCCCTTCACTGCCCTACTAAATCACCCGCCATTAGAGGGAGAGGTCCCCAGGTCCCAATTCAAATTACTACTTCGTATATGCGCTGCGGGCAGGATGTGTATTGCTAAACAATGGAAGGCTATTCCCCCCACAAGGACTCAGGTCATCCAGAAGATATGGTTCATTAAAAACATGGAACGCATTACAGCTAAACTTCATGACACCTTACCTTCTTTCCACAAAATATGGAATCTATGGCCAGACGCTTCCCCTAGCAATAGGACAGCCCCCCTCCCCGATTTACTAAATTTATGAAACCATAACACGAGTTCAGAAAGAACCTAAAACAAGGAAGACCTGGGTCCATTGTGGCTAAAGAATCCTATTGTCCACCACTCTACACCTATGTACATACTGTATGAATATTCTGGAACGTCCCTGAATTATAATTGTTTTGAAAAAAACTTTGATAATGTGCGTAATTTTTGATAAACATTTCAGGTTCACGATTTAGCGTACCCACCCCCCACTACGGGTAAGATAAACGAGTCCTGAATTCAATCTGATCCGACGAGCTGTGAAACACCAAACTCGAATTGTTTATTAACAATCGAGTTTAAAACAAAATAAAAATAAACATGCACGATGCTTATGTACCTGTGAATTTGTTTAGCCTGATTTTATGTCTTTTTTCTGTTTATTAGTTGTATATTTTTGTCTTCTGTAAATTATATGATTTCCTGTGATGTGATGTTATGTTACTTTTACACAAAAATAAAAAATTATGATTTAAAAAAAAAAAAAAAAGGGAATATCCAATTTAGGATACTCAACCTATTCCAGGTAAACTTTCTTTCCATTAATGTTAATGGTCTCATGGTATAAAGGGTATGTTCCATTGCCTTCAAGAGTTTCAATGGTAACATCAGAAAACAAGTCAGTTTGCTAAATATTTGGTTGTACAAGAGAAATATCTTCTTGTGTGTCTAAAAATCCTTTATATGTCTTAGAAGCAGATGTTATCTGTAGCTCACGATTAGTCTTGTTGATCAGGCTGCTCCTGTTCTTTCTTGTATTTCCACTTTCTTTATCTTTTGAATCTTTTTTAGTTATAGTTGGTGGTTCTGTGGGTATTAGTGTTGCAGAATTTTTATACTGTTCTGGTCCATCTCTTTTCCTAACTTGTTCTAGGGGTCTTCTGTATGGACCTTTAATTTGAGGTCTTAATTTGTATCCTCTGCCATATACTTCACTATATCCAGTAGAATCTGAAGATCTGGTGGTATCTCCTTTAGGAGTTAAAGAATAATGTTCAGTGCTATCTGTGTCTGAAGTCTGTTCTCTTTCCCTCTGAGATGCTCTGAAAGGGGGAGGAGAATAATCTCTATTAGAGCCATCAGTAGATGGTCTAAATCTCCCTCTTGGATATGTAGGACCTTTTCTAGCATGTTGCTGTTTGTCCTTTTTGGGAGTGAAAGCTCCACTACTACCTTTCTTTTCTTTATTTATATGTTTCTCTTTAATTTCATGTCCATCTCCTGTGAGATCTTTTCCTAGGAGTGTGTATGTAGTCCTTAGGATTTCATTGTCTGCCAATCCATGTAACCTTCATTCTGTGTCAAGAATCAAAAACCCTTCACCAGGGGTTTTAAACAACCCCACACCTTGCAGTGTTTTATGCCTGTAAATCTTAGTCCTAAATTATATGCTGCTATAATTCCTGATTTGAAATTAACTTCAGCCAGTGTATGTGTTAGTATGGAAATTGTAACTTCCCCATATGTCTTTTCATATACAGTGTATATTATAATATCCCAGATTGCAGCTTCTGCTTGAGGGAATGACAAGGTAGTATTGCATTAACTATTCCCTGTCTCTGTGTGGCTGTTGGAGTAAGATAAACCCCATCCAAATCATGCATCTTTTCATTCAGGCATAGTGCTATAGTTGGTATTGTGCCAATAGTAGCTTTAATACCGGCCATTGGAATTCCCAGTGTTAATGTTCCTGTTGTGTGAACTATAGGATCACTAGCAAGTGGTGCTCTCATTGCTTGTATTAATAAATCTCTCATGTAAATAGATTCTGGCATTAATCTTGCTCTCAGTGTGTGCAGGGGCTGGTAAGTCATGATCCTGTTAAGGAGTATATAATAATCCTCTACACATTACCCACTGACCTGGAACCAAAGTGTCTGGTTGGTGATTTAGCAGTGCAGTATTTACAGCGAGGCATCATAGGCGGATGCCTAGGGCAGCAAATTTCTGGGGCGGCAGCGCCCCCCATCACGGAAAAAAATCCGCCCCTTTAAAAAAAAAAAAAAGGCCGCTCTTGCAGGCAGAGACGGAGGTGAGAGGGGATCGGAAGCCTGCCAGGCTGCATGGGGAGCCGAACAGGCAGCACAGAGAAACCTCCGTGCTGCGTGTTCGGCTCCCCGTGCAGTGTGGCACGGAAGTGCCGACAGTCACGTGACGGGCGTGCTGACGTCATACGCGCTCCGGGTCACATGACCTGTCGTCACAACCGCCGGGGAGCCGAACATGCAGCATGGAGGACTCCATGCTGCCTGCCACTAGCCAACAGGGAAAGGTAAGTGCTGGGGAAATGGGGGGATTTGGGCAAATTAGCAGGGGCTTATTAAATGGCAAATAACACTGGCATATAGGGCAAATTAGCAGGGGCATATTAAATAACTAAATAACACTGGCATACTATTGGGCAAATTGGCTGGGGTACATTAAATGGCAAATTACATTGGCATATTGTTGGGCAAATTGGCAGTGGTACATTAAATGGCAGAATAACACTGGCATATTATTGGGCAAATTGGCTGGGGCACATTAAATGGCAAATAACACTGGCATATTATTGGGCAAATTGGCTGGGGCACATTAAATGGCAAATAACACTGGCATATTATTGGGCAAATTGACAGGGGCACATTAAATGGCAAATTACACTGGCATATTATTGGGCAAATTGGCTGGGGCACATTAAATGGCAAATAACACTGGCATATTATTGGGCAAATTGACAGGGGCACATTAAATGGCAAATTACACTGGCATATTATTGGGCAAATTGGCAGGGGCAAATTAAATGGCAAATAACACTGGCATATTATTGGGCAAATTGGCTGGGGCATATTAATGGCAAATAATACTGGCATATTATTGGGCAAATTAGCTGGGGAATATTATGGGCAAATAATATTGGCAATGTGTATGTAATGGGGTGATAGAGGAATGTAAATGGGGTGATGGGGCATGTCCTTGGAGTGCAACGTGGGTTATGGGTCATGTCGTGGGTGTGCATCGTGGGTAGGGGGGTGCCCAAAATGTGTCTGTCTAGGGCAGCATCATATTATATCACCATGGTGAAGATCTCTCTGTGTCTGAGTTACAAATAGTTCATTAAACTCTTGATATCTCAAGAATAATTCTGCCATGACAAAGTTTTGTGCCTTCTCTTACGTATAAGCGGTTACCTAGGTAAACATTTTGTTAAAAAAATAAAGCTGGGGGCGTGTCCAACAGCCGATGCGAGCAGACGTGTGCTAGGAGAGCTCCGTCTCCGAGGCTGAACAAAACCTGCAGCAGGATCGCGACAAACATATATAAAGATGGGGAAGAACTCCATAAAACGCCCTACTAAACCTGGCGTACCACCGATATCGGAACGGCACCACCCGCCCTCCCTGAAATCCTTCTTGGTACCTGTGAGACAGGATAAAGGCCATGCTCCCAATATGGCGCCGAGGCCCGAACTGGAAGATTTCCCGCCACTAGAGCGCCACAACGAAAGGGATGAGGACTCCTCAGATTCCAGCGAACGGAGCCACGGTATGGATTTACCCACCAGGGCAGACTTCTCCCTCTTCACATCGCGCATCAGTCAAGATTTTGCGGCCCTGACCGCTAATTTAACGGACACAATCAAATCTGAAATGGCGGAGATCCGCACAGACATAAAACAACAAGCCCACCGTATAGACACACTGGAAGCCGACCAGACCACCCTACACGGAGCCATGGGGAAGCTTGTGCATGATATGAGGGAGCAAAAACGATACACAGGCCTGCTCGCTCAACAACTGCTTGACCTCGAAAATAGGAGCCGCAGATCTAATCTACGTATTAGAGGCCTTGCCGAACTGGAGGGCCCGGAAGATGTCCCAGCGCGTGTCCTGGAACTCTTCCAAACCATCCTCCGCGAGGACCCGAAGGTAACAATTACCTTAGACAGAGCCCACAGAGCCCTAAAACCAAAAGACCCTGCAGGCAGGCACCCGCGAGACGTTATTTGCTGCCTTCACTCCTTCAATGACAAAGAGCATATTCTGCAAATGGCCAGGAAAACCCAACCTATTACCTTCCAGGGATCACAGCTTTTGATACTCCCAGACGTAGCATGGGGCACCTTACAAGCCCGCAAGCTACTCAGGCCAATGACAGACGAACTCAAAAAAGCATCCATCCCTTTCCAATGGGGATTTCCCCTCAGTATCAGGGTTCGTAGAGAGGGTGCTATATACTCCCTACACTCACCAGACGATGCCCCTCACTTCTGTGAACAACTGGGTATCCCGATGCCAGACCTCACTGACTGGAAAAAATCGGATCCGATGGAGCTCATGATCCCCCAACTCCTCAACAAACCATGGCAACCTAGGCCTCAGAGGAAGAGGAAACCCCGCTTTCCCCGAGAGGTCGACAACACCAACCTACCCTTGGCACACCCGAACTCACCCGTAACTACCGCTGCAGCCAGGGCACATCCTCCAGACTCTGGTACCTATGAAGCACCGTGATCGCCCAACCAGGAGAAGATATGAGGAGACCCATCTCCTTCCTCAAATAGAGAGACACTACCTGAACTTCATACCCACCACCAGCACTAACTGTATTATTTTTCATTTCCATTAAGCTGTACCGGTTGGAAGTTGGGAACTAGAAATCTCTCTATGTCTTACCCCCCCCCCAATATGTATATTCCAGTTAATAGAAAAGCGCGACTGCTTCCAACGACCATTCACATAAAACAGCCAGCCGAGGAGCGTACCTCCCGCCCCAGATCCTCAGGAATTGGCTAAACACGCTACCCCCACAGTGTGTGTGTGCGCCCCTGTACATAGGGAATGTTCCTGGGACTCCCTGGATGGAGACCAGAAACAGACCCTAGGCGCTTCTGCCCCCCCTGCTGAGAACCTTACCCACGGTGTATACCGTTGGTGGTCCTCACCGAAGTTCAAATTAATTTATGTTAATATGTTTTTAGTTTATCAATGTTATATGCGGTATAGGACACAATATCAACAGCCGTCTTATTGCTATTTTTTCCTTTTTTATGCTAACACGTAACCTGCAGAATGTAGTAGTCATCTCTATAAATGCCAGGGGCCTTAACGTACCCTCTAAGAGATCGCGTTTATTCGGAGAACTTCGGGCCCTTAAAACATCCATAGCACTTGTTCAAGAGACACATTTTAAAAGATCCAATGCCCCACAATTAATAGACAGAACCTTCTCCCACTCTTACCACTCTTACTCCCCTTTTAAGAAAACTAAAGGTGTGTCCATTCTCATCTCTAAACATATACCTTTTGTTTTCCACGAATCCAAGACTGATAGTGAAGGCAGGGCCGTCTTTGTTAAAGGCTACATAGGCTCCCAAAAGGTAACTATCGGAAGTATATACTCACCTAATGTTGACCAACACCTCTTTTTATGTTCAGTTCTGGCAGAATTCTCGGAGTTCTTGGAAGGAGTGCTGATCTTAGGTGGCGACCTAAATATGGTAATGGATCCTCTTATGGACTCTTCCACCGGGGCGACCCATATGCGCTACACTAAAATTAAGAAGGTAAGAACTACCCTACACAAAACACAATTGGCCGATGTCTGGCGGATTTTCCATCCCCAAACAAAGGACTACACCTACTATTCCCCTCCCCATGACAGATACTCCAGAATTGACTTATTATTCCTCTCCCACAGACATCTTGACCTGGTCCAAAAAGTTAGCATAGGTTCCATAACCTGGAGCGATCACGCCCCGATCTCTATGACCCTACACTTCCCTTCGGTGCCCAGACATATACCCAACTGGAGAGTAAACGAAAATATATTTAAAAATCCCTTACACATAAACACACTAACGGACACCCTCCAGCACTATTTCACAGAAAATACAACTCCAGACTGCTCTCCACCAATGATATGGGAGGCCCACAAAGCAGTAATAAGAGGACACCTAATCAGTATAGCCTCGCATGACAAGCGAGCAAATAAAACAGCCATCTCAAACCTCCTGACCCAAATATCCACCATAGAATCCAGACATAAGCTAACTCTGTCTAGGGCAGAATACCAGAATTTAATGGCCCTGAGAGCACAGCTGGCCTCTCTGTGTACACAGAATACCCAACGCTCCTTCCTACTCACCAAGAGCAAGTTTTACGAACAAGGTAACAAACCAGGCAGACTACTGGCCAGGGCACTCAAGTCTAGACAAGGGGCTATGTTTATCCCGAAAATTAAAAACTCCAAAGATCAGATGGTACATGTCACGGAACAAATTTCGGAGACTTTCCGCTCATACTACCAAGGACTATACAACTTACGAGACCCAGATCTCCCCCCCCGCCCACAATTCCTGACTGAAATTGAAAATTATTTAGACACACATTTTCCCACTAGATTCTCATCTAGAGACAGAACTATCTTAAATGCCCCGATTTCCCCTGAAGAAACATTGGCAGCAATTCAAGACTCACCCACAGGTAAATGCCCCGGCCCAGATGGACTCACACTTACATACTACAAGATGTTCTCCCCGACCCTGATCCCACAATTCGTCCACACCTTCAACTCCCTCTCTTCCGGAGGAAACCTCCCCCCCCAATCACAAGAGGCCCATATCACAGTCATACCTAAACCAGGAAAGGACCCCACCCTATGTGCCAGCTACCGACCCATCTCACTACTAAACACAGACGTAAAACTTTTCGCAAAAATCCTGTCCAACCGACTTAGACCATACCTACCATCCATTATTGAGCGAGACCAGGCGGGATTCATCCCAGGACGTGAGGCTAGGGACAATACCACCAGGATCCTTAATTTAGTGTACCAAGCCCAAACACAGAACACACCTACACTTTTGCTTTCGGTGGACGCAGAGAAAGCGTTCGACAGGGTCAACTGGGCCTTTCTTTTTTCCACCCTGAGACATCTGGACTTGGGACAAAGCATGATGCACTGGATAGAGGCACTTTATCATAAACCTACAGCCAGAGTCCGGGTAAATGGAACATTGTCGGACCCACTGACTCTGTCGAACGGCACTAGACAGGGATGCCCCCTCTCACCCCTGCTGTTTGTCTTAATTATAGAACCCTTCCTAGAAGCTATCCGATCCAACCCCGACATAAAGGGGCTCCCACTAGAAATGCATACCCACAAAGTCTCGGCCTTCGCAGACGACTTACTCTTTATTGTAAACAACCCCCGTATATCCCTACCCAATCTGATGCAAGAGATGACACGGTTCTCCTACCTATCCTATTTCAAGGCCAACCTCACGAAATCTGAGATACTAAATTTGACGGTCCCGGACACAGAGGCGACAATGTTGAAAACGACCTTCCCATTCAAATGGGCCACCACGGCAATTAAATACTTAGGCATCAATATCCCACGAGACCTTACCCATTTATTTAAACTGAACTACCTCCCTTTGTTAAGATCCATACAAGCCGATATCAACAAATGGTCAACCAAAAATATATCCTGGTTTGGACGCATAGGAGTGATTAAAATGAATGTTCTCCCCAGATTCCTATATGTGCTACAAGTGATCCCCATAACCTTAGCCAAAAACTACTTGAAAGATATCAAATCACTTATATCCAGATATATATGGGGGAAATCACGCCCCAGAGTAGGTTATGACTACCTAGCTAGAAATAAACACTTAGGAGGGGTGTCACTCCCGGATATATCCCTATACCAAAAAGCTATCCACCTGGCTAGAATTGTCGAATGGACAAGACCAGCCCCCAAACTATGGGTCTCAACCGAACAAGAGGGACTTACGGTCCCGATACCCGCAGCTGCCTGGGTACCACAAACAATCTCGATCGCCCCACACCATCCCACCATACCTACGACACTAGCCATATGGAGAGCCACCGCAGACAAACTCAAACTAAGACAAACACGTTCACCCCTCACTTCACTCATTTACAATGACCAATTTCCACCCGGGTTCAATGTAGGCATTATAAGAGACCTTTTTCCTGTAGACGTTCAATACCCCAGACTGGGACATGTGATGACGGATAAAATACTGACACCATATAACGACTTAGTACCCACCCACTCTTCTAACCCACTACGACTCCATACCTACCGACAATTACAACACTACGTTACATCGATAATCAAACCACAACAGTACCCAGAGACGCTCACTCCGTTTGAGGCACTTTGCCAACAAAAAGACCCTCCTACGAGACTTATCTCAACCATCCATAACCTCCTTCTCGATTCACAATCTGACACCAAACCCTATTTTGTAAGACTCTGGGAAAGAGATACGCACACGACACTGACACAGGCCCAATGGTCTAAAATCTCAACCCTAGTGCATAAAAGTACACCTTATACACTGGCACAAGAGAACTCATACAAAATTTTCGTTAGATGGTACAGAGTACCCTCGATGCTACATCGACAATACCCAAGAACCCCAGACATATGCTGGCGATGCAGACAAGATAGGGGACATTTCCTACACATATGGTGGTCCTGCCCCGTTCTCAAACCCTTCTGGGACTTTGTCCTGACAGTCACCAGATCGATAGATGATCCTGATTTACAATCCACCCCCTTACAAGCACTTTTACACCACACTCCGAAATCCATCAGTAACTACAAACACTCCCTGACTCCCCCCCTACTCAACGCTGCTAAAATGTTGATCCCCAAATTTTGGAAACAAACAAGAGCGCCTACTTGTGCTGAATGGGTCGCCTCGGTGGAACAGGTGAGAAAAATGGAGGATCTGCTACTAACCTCACAGGGTAAGGGACTGGAATCCACTAACAGATGGTCCCCCTGGATCCTATACCTGGACTCAGACTCATTCAAACAGGTCCTATCCGACCTACCCGCCTCGCTGTTATAGGCCCTCTAATGTGTCCCCAACAGGTTAAACCTCCAACATGGCTACAACCTATATTTATAATTCAAAGCAGATGTCCAAAACCGTTGTTATTTGTTAAGTTTGCAATTTTTAATTTCTTTATTGTTTATGTGTTCATATTTTAGTTTTTCACTGATTTACTGATTTATTGTATTTCTACGATTGTAACAGGACTCAGATACAAGGCTGGTAGATAAGACACATTAAGCATTAAGGGTTAAACCAAATTATTATATTTCAATAGGCTAACCATAGTAATACACTATTGGTAAAACACAAACACCAGAAAAAAAGGATATACAGAGTGTTACGCTCTATCACTCAACACAGTTACGTCAAAACATTATGAAGGTAATAATACTGCGCTGCTTTATTTTTATATGAATACTCACCTTCTCGCCTCCACTGAAGATAAGATGTGTCCTTAAATTAAGTTCTTTATTCACATATAATGAATCTTTATTGCGTTGCCTGGACCTAGACACAGACCCAACAGACAAGACACAATCTGTTCTGAACTACCATACCATACTATGATAGAAGGGTCACCCTACCACATCAGAGAGAACACATCCGTAATTGATAACATAGTATACTGTATTTCACGACCCTACAACAGGTCTTTAAATGGTAATGCCTCCAAGTACTACTATAAAAGCCACGCTGCTATGTTTATTATTCATGTGTATATGTAACTACCTACCTCTGCTATATCTATGTACCTATTTTACTTAAAAACCCAATCAAGAAATATTAAATAAAAAAAAAAAAAAATAAAGCTAGTGCTTCCAGTCCCTTCGTGGTCGTCAATTGTAACCGCTTGGTACCCTATTTCTGTCCATAACGTCTTAATTGTATAGAATTTAGCAGGGCTAACCATACAGATATCTTTTAACAATATTATATAGATCAGCAGGTTTCTCTATTTATATTTATAAATAATTGAAAATACAGTAAAAAATAGGGAGTTGGAAGCAATAACCTTTTGTCTTTTAATATATTATATTGAATATAAATGAATATAGACAATGTATAAAAACAGCTTAATAATCCATAATAAAAGCAGAGTAAATAAAGTTAAATGTATATGCTTGCAATAAGTAAAATAAAATCACATACCCTCCTGGTTGTTTACAGGTTAATCTCTCATTCTTGGGTTAATTCTGTCGCATCAACATAGTCGCCTCACTCTGTGTCTAACTGATAATCAGTGTTTATATAGATTTTAGATAACCTTACTTCCGGTCATTAATGGGCAGGAAAAATACCATATGATACATTAAAGCAGGTAACTATGGTTTACTATGGGGTAAATCACGGTCAATTAAGAAAATATTAATTAACCTTTAGTCTTGATTTCTTGGCAAATAGTCAAGGCCATGACATAATAATGGGGCATATGTCCTGGCCTGGCAGGACAAAATGGCGTCTATAGTCTAAACATTTTACTTGCGAAGCTGGGCGTGAAGCCAGTTAGATAACAGAAAGAACACAGTTGAAGCTACAAAATTCTCCACTGTAAGTAACAAGGTGGAAGAAGGGGGGAAACGAAACCTGTCATTTCTGTACGTGCCCATAACACAGGGAATGGCTTTTAATACATTTTATTAAATGTATTGCATTAAATACTTACACTATTCAGATCTGTCTCTCTCCCTCACTTAAACTATAGTGATGACAAGCAGGCAGATCTACTCTTGTCATATATATATATATATATATACACTTGTATGTTAATAAATATTGCCTTTGGATGATAAATGCTCATCACATGGAAATTTGAGAGATTTCTAAAGAAAAGTTGTTTTCTAAAAAAAGAAACCTCCAATTGTATTCCCTGTAAGAGCCTCATCTTCTGTCTCCAATGAGTGATTTCCCTCCTGTATAAAGCAATATTCCTCTTGCCTTGTTACTTCTCCAAAATCAGCCTTATTATCCCCATAACCATATGCATTGTCCCTAGTTCTATCTAATTACTTCTCCCTTCCCAGATCAATAGCCATTCCTTTATCAGCCATGCTGCTTGGAGGAAGCCCAAGGCTAAAGGGCGAAACGCGTCAAGCATTCTCTCTACCATACATCTGTTTACCCTGCTGCTTGTTATTCGATGATTTGTTGCATCCAGTCCACCATTAAACTCCCTGTATAAACTGGTTGACCTGGGAGCTTCTCGCCCATTATTGCTAAGTAAGAAATCTACGTTTTATTAAATGTTCTACTTTTGTTATCTTCTAATTTGGTGTATTCTTTCAGAGGTACCGGTGAATTTCGGCAAACCAAGTTAAGCCTGATCATTTCTCTACATCTCATTGGGGAACATTGGGGGTTATAAGTGCTAATGTAATACATATTGCACTATATATATATATATATTCTCTCTTGTTTAATGTATTTTTATGAAGCTATATGAAAGACCAGCAATACGACTTACACATAAGGTTCTACTTCAATTTCTTTTGTACCCAGAATTACACTAAATATTTGGAGGTGCTAATATAATTTTTCCCTCAGAGCGCACCCTCAACCATTCTCTGTTTATCCCTTGTTTATCCTACTGTCTTCCATTTCATCTCTCACCCTTCATTATTCCCACTTTAGAAACAGTTTTCAGTGCAATATGTGCTACTTAAATGCGCATAATGGTTTCTTCCACCACCCTCTGTACATTCCAAGATGGTTGGGCCTAGCTGTGATGTCATAGTGTTCTGCTGATGTCACTGATATACACAATTCACTTACAAGCTATATACTTTACACACTCTCTTTGTGCTCAGTAATGGCTGGATGTTCACCATCTTTAGGGAGTAGGAGATTGTGAAACTCGATCTTACTAGATTTAGAGAAACCTTTTTACCATTGTCACATTGTGACTCTGTTTCCATTAGCGCTCGTGGGATATATATATATAATACACACGTCTCTGACACACAGTCACCTCCATCTCTATTACTGATGGAAGAGACATATTTCATCTCACTTTGTCACACTTTAGATGCCAATGTCGCTGATTCAGAGATCATTCAACAGGAAACAAGGGGACAGGATGGTGAGTGCTGCCTGCCACAAACTGCTACTTTCTCATGACAATAACTGTGTAATGTGTGCTTTTACATGTGTGGTGTGGTCATGCTACATAGGTGGGGTATATTCTGTACAAGGTGACTGACCAGGGATATACCTCAATGGGTTATTTCACTCTCTGTACAAATTGCAGACACATGGCTTAAATGACCTTACCTAACTGAAGGGGGCCTGGTTATCCATAACATTTTAGATAACGACCCCTTTAAAATTACAAAACAGATGTCTTTGATTCCAGCCCTAGATGGTTTTAAAGGGACAGTTCCACCCAGTTTATTTTCTGGATGTTATACATGTTATTACATAATAAATGCACTTATTGAAATGTTAAAATAAACAGCAGTTCCTGTACAAACGTCAGCACACGTACTGCCGAATACGAGGGTCCCTCGCTGCTAGCACAAAGAGACCCTCGTTTATTCATGGGACCTAGTTACGGTGCCCCCTGCTGATCCCATGAAAAAACGAGGGTCTCTCTCTGCGCTTGCAGCGAGAGCCGGTCGCAGACCATACGGCTGCCTGCTTCCTATGGAATCATGGCAGCTGTCGGTCAGGGGAAAAACGAGGGAAATATCAAAAGTAGCTGCCAGTTTATCCTCATACTGGGACAATGGACATTTCACTTGTGTTTCTATATTAGAAGCACAAGTGTAAAATTACGTTTAGTGTCCCTTTAAATATTCTCTCTTATACATTCACAGAGAGGTAACTCAGTTTTGAATTGGTGTAAGCTCCTTTTCTCTTCTGCCACTATAATCATCTCTCTGTCCCTGCTTATAGGACTGGATGTTGTTAAAAGACAGCTGTTTTACTATCGTATCAATACCAAGATGCTGGTTCATTCGCACCGAAAGCCATTGAGGAGATGGAATGAGTTGGGAAAAGTAGGAGAGCTTTCATTCAAAAAGGATAAAAGATGTTATCGTTCAATGACTTTGACCTGCACAATTGTACAGTAAACACACATTACCCACACGCAAGGAACTGAAGATGATCAGGAAGATCATGATCAGGAAGCAAGAGACAAACCTGAGGAGCAGAGATGGCAAATCACATGAATTAGTTCTAACAGATTAACAGCAAAGGGATTTGAAGAGGGTCAGCTGCACCAGTTACAATTGGTCATTCGATAAAAAGATATATTGACGATACCTGTGGTCTGAGATTTAATATAAGATATGGCTACAAGGAGCCACACTGTATGGTTATCTCTGGGGAACCATGGCTAAAGGAACTGCCCTTCCCTCTGAGATTTACAGGTTAATGTAATGTAGGGAGATGGGTTACATGAAAGAGGAGCAGTGAAGGCTGACAAATCTACTTTATAAATCTAAACTGTTGCCAAATGATTCAACATTAAATTCTAGAAATGTTTATTTAACAAGAATTATAGTGCTGCTTCTTCAACCCCTTTTCAGAATATATATATGAATATGCAGAAATATGTCCATTTATACAAATTATCTGATTATCTCCTGGTGTATTTACTTCCAGGTGAAGATATGAAAGGGATCTCTAAATAGCTGGCGTCCTGGCTAGAGATGCAGGTTGTCGATTCTTTGACAACGAAACTTGCAGCGTGTCAGAATTCCATCAAAAGTGGTCTGAAGATCAAAGGGATCTCTAAATAGCTGGTGTCCTGACAAAGTGATGCAGGTTGTCAATTTTTCGACAACGGAACTTGCAGCGTGTCAGAATAGCGTCAAAAGAGGTCTGAAGATCATCGTCTTCAATCAACCTGAGAAGATCAAAGGGATCTCTAAATAGCTGGTGTCCTGCCAAAGTGATGCAGGTTGTCAATTTTTACGACAACGGAACTTGCAGCGTGTCAGAATACCATCAAAAGTGGTCTGAAGATCAAAGGGATCTCTAAATAGCTGGTGTCCTGACAGTGATGCAGGTTGTCAATTTTTCCGACAACGGAACTTGCAGCGTGTCAGAATACCGGCAAAAGAGGTCTGAAGATCTCGTCTTCAATCAAGTAAGAAGATCAAAGGGATCTCTAAATAGCTGTCTTCCTGACAAAGTGATGCATCGTGTCGATTCTTCGACAACGAAACTTGCAGCGGGTCAGAATTACGGCAAAAGAGGTCTGAAGACTTCAATCAAGCAAGAAGATCAAAGGGATCTGCAAATGTCGGCTTCCTGGCAAAGAGATCTGCAGAGCGTCGATTTTTCGGCAATGTGATTTGCAGAGTGTCAGAATACCGGCATGGGGTCTGAAGATGCTCGTCTGCAATCAAATAAAGGTAAGGATGGTGGATGTTCAGGTAAACACAGAGTATGTGTATATATGCTGGGTTGGAGAAGCAAGATCATGTTAAATACACATGTCTAGAATTGAATCATGTTGGCAACAGTTTAGATTTATTAAGTAATGTTTAGATGAAATCACTTTATCATTAGCCTTCACTGCTCCTCTTTCATGTAAACCCATCTCCCTACACTACATTAACCTCTTAATGCCCAGAGGGAAAGACAGTCCTTCCAGCCATGGTTCCCCAGAGGTTTCCTCCACGTGTTTTCTTCCTCTCTGCTGAAGGATGAAGGATGATTCTCTGTGAGTCCATAGGTTGCCATCATCTAACCTTCTTGAAGGTTTTATCATATAAAAGGTCCAGGTTACAGCTTGGCCCAGACCTTCATGTACTTGTTTCTAGCACATACTGACATATTAAAGTTTCCATTGCTCCTGATTGGTGTCTGTGATTCATTCTTTATATATTAATCATGTATTTATAAGTAATCCCAATATCAGAGGTTATTACATTAGGTGACACTGATTATATTATCAGATTATGGCTGGTCATTTAAAGATTATTTATTCATTTATGTAAAATGAATACACATTGATCTCCACATTGTGTTAGCAGAATTGCAATTAAATACACAAAGTAAGAGAAACATTGATTGTATATGTGACATCTCCTGTGTTTGATGCATTGATATTATCCACCAGCATAATATGCAAATTACTAATGGGTAATTACATACCCAATAAAGGTCTACGGTGTGGGCCGAAACGTCGATCGTATGCTCATGCTGCTACATTGTTACTATGAGTAATTAAAACATCGACCTTATTCATTCAAGACCCGTGAGTGCGTGCTTTCGTTTGGATTTCTGTGGATATAGCTGCACAGCACCCAGGATATTCGGATGGTATTGACTTTTGGCTGAGTGCATCTCACTTTGGATTATATATATATATTATATATCATACAAACATGGCATAACATGGTAAAATCAGCAGTAATTGCTAAAACGATCTGGAGTAAAACATACACAAGACTTGCACCGGAGTAAAGAGAAGCTGTTCCGTAGCTATGGATTCCAACCGCAGAACATGGGTAACCCTACTTACAGTGGAAGAGTTAGGTAGGATGTGATAAACCAGCTCACAAGGGAGGGGGGCAGTTATTACGTCTGGGTAGGCCGTTTGTGCCTGGGGTGGGATCACTTTATTCGAACCAATCAGAATATATCTGGATCATATCCTCCAGCCATTTGTTAAAACGATACCCTCTCTGCTGAAGGATGAAGGATGATTCTCTGTGAGTCCATAGGTTGCCATCATCTAACCTTCTTGAAGGTTTTATCATATAAAAGGTCCAGGTTACAGCTTGGCCCAGACCTTCATGTACTTGTTTCTAGCACATACTGACATATTAAAGTTTCCATTGCTCCTGATTGGTGTCTGTGATTCATTCTTTATATATTAATCATGTATTTATAAGTAATCCCAATATCAGAGGTTATTACATTAGGTGACACTGATTATATTATCAGATTATGGCTGGTCATTTAAAGATTATTTATTCATTTATGTAAAATGAATACACATTGATCTCCACATTGTGTTAGCAGAATTGCAATTAAATACACAAAGTAAGAGAAACATTGATTGTATATGTGACATCTCCTGTGTTTGATGCATTGATATTATCCACCAGCATAATATGCAAATTACTAATGGGTAATTACATACCCAATAAAGGTCTACGGTGTGGGCCGAAACGTCGATCATATGCTCATGCTGCTACATTGTTACTATGAGTAATTAAAACATCGACCTTATTCATTCAAGACCCGTGAGTGCGTGCTTTCGTTTGGATTTCTGTGGATATAGCTGCACAGCACCCAGGATATTCGGATGGTATTGACTTTTGGCTGAGTGCATCTCACTTTGGATTATATATATATATTATA
Source organism: Pelodytes ibericus (assembly GCA_036172795.1). Lineage (NCBI taxonomy): Eukaryota > Metazoa > Chordata > Amphibia > Anura > Pelodytidae > Pelodytes > Pelodytes ibericus. The sequence goes on along the minus strand of CM069860.1, from coordinate 216,911,546 downwards.
TATCATACAAACATGGCATAACATGGTAAAATCAGCAGTAATTGCTAAAACGATATGGAGTAAAACATACACAAGACTTGCACCGGAGTAAAGAGAAGCTGTTCCGTAGCTATGGATTCCAACCGCAGAACATGGGTAACCCTACTTACAGTGGAAGAGTTAGGTAGGATGTGATAAACCAGCTCACAAGGGAGGGGGGCAGTTATTACGTCTGGGTAGGCCGTTTGTGCCTGGGGTGGGATCACTTTATTCGAACCAATCAGAATATATCTGGATCATATCCTCCAGCCATTTGTTAAAACGATACCCTCGTATTTAAAAGACACAGTCAGTGTTTTGCACATTCTTAAGGGAATTACCTGGGAAAATGGAATGTGGCTAGTTACTAGGGATGTGACATCACTCTATATAGAACATAATAAGAGCTGTGAAGCAGTTACATAGTAGTTTAGGTTGAAAAAAGACTTGCGTCCATCACGTACAACCCTTTTCCTATCCCATGTTACCTGCTGTTGATACAAAAATAAAAACCCCTTCAGCAATTTCGAATTCATATTTCAGTGGAGAAAAAAATTCCTTCTTGACTCCAAATGGCAATCAGATTTCTCCTTGGATCAAGTATTAAATAAATATTATTGTCTATACTAACATGCATAGCCCTCTATGCTCCTACTCATTAAATAACTATCCAGGCCACATTTAAAGGCATCTAAGGTATTTCAAATCTTAATTGTCCTTACTGTAAAAAATCCCTTCCGCTGTCTTCAAGTCTTAGTGGGTGACCTCCACCTTTACATTCCCCTGAATAGTTTTGTAGCCCTCCTCTGCACTTTCTTTAGTTCCATATTGTCTTTTTGTTAAAAAAAATGTGCCCAGAATTGAACCGGATATTGAAGGTGAGGTCTTACCATGGACCTATAAGGAGGCAGAATAATATCTTCCTCCCATGAGTCAATACACCTTTTTTTTTCCCCTTTTTTTTTTAAAGGAAAAGCCTTTCCAGTTCAGCTGTGTCACAAAAGGCTTGCTGATATTTTTTTTTTTTTCCTTTTTATAAATTTTTATTACAAATATATCAAAATACAGTTTTAGATACATATAAATACATATGTCAAAATCATTAATCAAAAAGGAGAAGAAAAAAAAAAAAACTCATACATTAATCAAGCATTATAGTCTTTGGATATTTGCACTTAATTCATCACCTACTTCTATCTCTCTGTTTATACATAGCCATTATACGTTTAACATACATAGAGAATAAGAAAAAAGCAGGATATGTACACATTGTGGGGTCGTCCCATAATAAAGATCACTAGGTATAAACAAAGGGACTTCGCCTCTCCCCCGTTTCGCCTCCTCCCCTGCCCCATCTCCCACCCCACCGCCAGATTCCCTCATACCTATAAACGGGATAGAGAGAGGGGAGAGGGGAGGAAGAGAGAGGGGGAAAAAAAAAAAGGGAAAAGAAGAAGAAAAATAAAAAAAAAGAAGTTTAATAGATTAATAAATCCTCCCCCCCCCCCCCCCCCCCATCATAGGAGGGAGAGAGAGAAAAGAAGGAGGTATAGAGAAGGGAAGAAAGAGAGAGGAGAAGGGATGTAGTATGAGAACAGGGAAGAGGACTCAGGTGTCTCGGAGTCCACCAAACTGTGTACAGATCTGGTCGAAATCCAACAGCTTTATTCAACCATTTTAATCATTCAGACTTCATTCATACTGGTGTCTATCTTCATACGGTCTCAAGTCGTGTCATTACACTATTTCATCTAGTATTGGGGGGGGGGCCGGGGCGGAGCAAGAATATGTTGTTTTGATTTACAATTTCAGCATGTTAAGCAGGTTATAGGGTTGGCAACTGTCTCAACCACCGGTAATCATAGCGTGGATAACCCATCACTACTCACGGGGATAACATCACTCTCAATAATAGAAGCTAGAGCGGGCTCTAGCCAGTTTGACCAAATCCGTTTATATTTCTCCAGATCTGCTGGTTTATTATTCCGATAGAAACTTTTTTCGGCTTTAGCCTGGAAATCAATCTGGTTTTTAATTTCTGGCCATGGAGGGGTAGATGTCTTCCTCCAATGTCTTGCAATACATAGTTTACATGCCATTAGTATGTTAACACATAGAGCTTTCCGGTATATATCGGTAGTTGGAATTTCCAGATGAAATAGGAACGTATATACAGTAAGTTTCTCTAATCTACCATAAAGGTCTTTATAGATATTTTCTAGCCTCCTCTTAAGGGGGGTAAGCTCCTCACATTCCCACCATATGTGGCACTGCGATCCCGGCTTTTTACCACACCTCCAACAAAGATCGCTGGTTTGTGTGGCATATTTAGCCAGGCGCAAGGGCACTAGATACCACCTATGTGAGAGTTTGTAGTATTGTTCATGGATGTTAATACAATGAACTGACTTTCTCATATCTTGCCAGGCTTTCAGCCAGTCATGGAGTGCAAACACTTTCCCCAGATCTGCCTCCCACTGAGCGAGGGCCGGGGGCTTATCGATCGTCACCCCCCTATCGAGAAACCCCCGGCATTTCGCAGTGAGGTTTTGGTTACCTGCCAAAGTGAGGAATCTGTCCCATTCGGTCGTATCCAATGGCCGATTTTTGATTAAAAATGATCTAACTTGGGTGTACGTGTAGCTCTCTGTAGGAGGAAGATTAAAGTTCTTGTGCAGTGTTTCAAAAGATATTATACTCTCATTATCATATAGATCTCCCAGAGTAGTAATCCCTGCATCCCTCCATTTGAATAGTGTTATATTTGGGATACATAGTTGAATAGTCTGGAGCGGTGCAGCTTTAGAAAGCGCATCTTGAACCTTCAGTGTCTTTTTTATTTTATAAAATGAGGCCATAATATCTTTAATATTTTTGGGGGTAGATGTTAGGTTTTTGTAGAATCTACTTGGCAGCCATATGAATGATGGCATATCTGGGTTGTTACATAGAGCTCCTTCCAGTGTCAACCAACCCGCTCCAGAGTAATATGTGTTCCACGCAAGTACATGGGACATTTGCGAGGCTGCATATAGTTTTCGCAGGTCCGGGTACCCCAAGCCATGAGACTGAAGACTGCATTTCAGAATTTGGCTTGGAAGTCGCGGTTTCTTGTTGGCCCAAACGAACCTCGAAAATAGAATTTCAAAGTCCCTCAGAGTACTTCTAGGTAGTTCATATGGAATAGTCCTAAATAAGTATATCAATTTAGGTAGGATGTAGGCCTTAAGAGTATTGATACGCCCCATCCAGGAGGTCTCTAACTTTGACCATTTAGTGGTAAGTTTGTGAAGATTTATATACAGGGCATCGAAATTTAGAGAAACAGTTTTCTCAAGCCGGGAAGGGATCTTAATACCTAGGTAGTCTATAGAGTCTCCAAGTCTTTGTTTACTTAAGTAATTCCCTATCATCTGTTGTTTTGATGGAGGTAAATAGAAAGCCATAATTTGGGTCTTTGTCAAATTAATAGTATAGTTAGAATATCTGCCATATTCGTACAGGGCCTCCAGGAGAGCGGGTACCGAGAGATGGGGTTGTGATAAAGTGAGAAGAACATCGTCCGCATAGAGAGTTATGAGATGTTTTTCTTTGCCAATCATTATGCCCTTTATTGAGTGTGAGTTTCTGAGATACTGAGCCAAAGGCTCGATTGTGAGTGTATAGAGAAGCGGGGCTAATGGGCAGCCTTGTCTGGTTCCATTTCGGATGTCAAAAAAATCCGAAGCCAGGAAAGGACCCGTTATTCTAGCCTGTGGATTCCTGTACAAGGCCATTGTAAAGTCGTAGAACAAACCGCTACTGCCAAACACCCTCAGGGTCTCCGACAGGAATCCCCAGTCCACTCTGTCAAAAGCCTTCTCTGCATCGAGAGCGACTATGACAGAGGGTAGCTTCCTATGGTGGATGTTATTTATTATGCCGAAGACCCTGCGGGTGTTTTCAGAGCCCTGTCTCCCCGGCATAAAGCCGGCTTGATCGGGGTTAATCAAGTCGTGGATAACTCCCCGAAGTCTCACAGCAAGAATCTTGGAATATATTTTAATATCAAGATTAATAAGCGATATCGGTCTATAGTTATTCACAACCTCGGGGTCCCTTCCTGGCTTCGGAATGGGTGTTATGGCTGCGGTCATCATTTCTGCCGGGAAACCTGAGCCATCAACAATTGTATTGAACATTCTGACCAGTAGTGGTGCTATCGTAGAGTTGAGAGTCTGGTAATATAATGTTGAAAAGCCATCCGGGCCAGGAGCTTTTCCCTTTTTAGTTCTTTAATCGTATTGGTTACTTCTATAAGGGAAATTGGGCTGTTAATAGAATTCAATTTTTCTCTGGGGAGCCTAGGTAATTCTAGAGATTCCAAAAAGTTAGTCAGGGTCTGGGTTGGCATACCTGAATTTGGGAGGTTATATAGGGTTTCGTAATAAGATTTAAATGCTGCCGCTATCCTAGTTGGTGCAATACAGGTCTCCCCATCCCATATTATCTTTTTAATTCTTGAACGTTGATTTTGGGCTTTCAACTTCTTGGTTAGATCTCTCCCTGTTCTGTTGTTACTATAGTACCAGTTGCATCTTAGGCGTTGCAATGCTGTCTCTGCACGTTTTCTAAGCTCATTCCTAATCCTCTCTTGAATATCGTATATCTCTTTCCCTTTTACTGCAGTAGGGTCAGATTTATTATTATTTTCTAATATTGCTAGCATAGCGTATAGTTCGGCCAAATCTTTCCCCTTTTGTTTTTTTTTCCATGTACCGTTCTTTATTAGGTAGCCTCTCATTACACATTTCATTATACACCAGAGATTTTGTTCTGATGTTTCGCCTGTGTCGTTATATTCAAGAAAGGATTTGGCTTGTTCTATCAACTCGGTTCTATCTTTTTGCGTGCTTAGTAGTTGCTCATTTAGTCTCCAGTTGGTACGGGACCTATATAATGGATTATCTTTAATTACTACTAGCACCGGAGCATGGTCAGACCAAGAGATGGTTCCAATAGATGAGTTTAAGCAGTTACAGAGTGTGGGGCCTTTAGTCAACAGATAGTCTATCCTGGTATAGGAAGAGTGCGGTGATGAAAAAAAAGTATAGTCCCGCTCTCCTGTATGTTGGGCCCTCCAGATGTCATATAAGTTGTTCTGAAATAACCAGGAAGAGAATGCTTTCGCCCTTGTCCTCATACGGGACTCATCTTTACATAATTTTTTTGATTTCCTATCTAGTTCAAAATCAGCTATGGAATTCATGTCTCCACCCATAACAAAAAAGCCCCTAGATATTTTTTCGGCTCTCTCTAATACAGCTTTCATGAATCTTAATGAACCGTCTGATAGAGCGTATAGATCAACCAACGTATAAAATACGTCGTTAATCTTACATATCAGTATCAGTCTACGTGCTTCGCTATCGGTCTCGTGGTATATATGTTCAAATTTAAGTCTGGACGAGATAAAAATCGCTACCCCTCTCTTCTTCTTCGTCTCCATAGAGGAGGAATATACATGGGGGTATTTAGTATACCTCCATAGTTTTCCTTGGTCCTTTGTCCAATGAGTCTCCTGCACGAAGGCTATATCTACGTTGTCTCTAGTCAGGGAGTCATATAAAAAAGCTCTCTTCTGAGGGGAGTTTAGTCCTCGTGAGTTGATGGTCATTATTTTAATGGACATCGAGGGGCTGGTGAGATCTGAGCCAACCATCTGCCTCCCAGCTGATCGTCCGCCCCAGGTACACCCCCACTAGTCCTTGCAGGACCCCAATAAGAACACCTACAGTCATACAAATACCCATACACACAGTCATATCAAGCATATTCACATTTGATAGAGAAATCCTCTCCATCAACCGTATGTCAAAAAGCTCCCTACAACCACCAGGGAGCGAGGGGGGGTGTAGTATATTTTCCCATGAAGAAGGTCTCAACTCAATCAGAGAAGTACTAAGGATCATGCTACAGAGTGTAGAGGACCAATAGGCAGGCAGACAGTGGGGGGGGGGGGGAGGGGGCAGGGAAAGGAAGACAAAAAGGGAGAAAAAAAATAAGTTAGGGTTTTGTAGTCAACATTTTCCCTTCTCTTTCTCTTCCCTCTCTCTCTCCCTAGCGCCAAAACAGTGCAGTGTTAGTCCGATAATCATAAGATTTAGCGATCAGCGTCTACATTATCATATTGCTTCAGTATCAAAAACAGCAAAACAATACATTACTCTTAGTTTATAACAGAGTAAGTAGTTAACATTTTGTAATCATAATCTAAGTTATCATGATATTTCAGTATCAAAAAGTAATCAAGATTTATAGTCAACATTTTTCTGTGCCAAAACAGTGTGACCAGAACAAAAATATATAGTCAATGTTTTGTAGTCGACATCTGCATTATCACAGTATTCAAGTGTCAGAGAGCTATGAAAGAATATTGCGTCACACTACTCTTGGTTTGTGACAAAATAGATAGTTAAGAGTTTGTAGATCTAGGACATCATCCACTTTCGATGTCAAAGAGCAGTAAAGGAGTAAAGTAGAGCGTTACCCTTAATTTGTGACTCTATCTATGTGGGAAAAGAGAGGGAAGGAAAAAAAAAAAATGTAATTGAGGTTTTGGAATCAAGATGTACCTTGTCGTTTAAACATCCAAGAACTACAAAAGAGCAGTGCAGAACAATACTCTTGATTTGTGACAGAATAGATAGATAAAAGTTTATAATCAAGATCTACGTAATCATACTATTTCAATGTCAAAGAACAGTAAGGGGATAAAGCAGGACATTACTCTTAGTTTATGGCACCATGTGAGAGAAGAAAAAAATAAATAAATAAATAAAATAGTCAAGGTTTTGTAGTTGGCATTTTCCTTTCCCTTTCTCTTCCCTCTCTCCCTCTGGCGCCAAAACAGTGCAGTGTTAGTCCAATAATCATAAGATTTAGCGATCAGCGTCTACATTATCATATTGCTTCAGTATCAAAAAACTGCAAGGTAATAAAACAATACATTACTCTTAGTTTGTAACAAAGTAAGTAGTTAACATTCTGTAATCATAATCTAAGTTATCATGATATTTCAGTATCAAGAAATAATCAAGATTTATAGTCAACATTTTTCTGTGCCAAAACAGTGTAACCAGAACAAAAAAATATATAGTCAATGTTTTGTAATCGATATCTGCATTATCACAGTATTCAAGTGTCAAAGAGCTATAAAAGAATAGTCGGTCACACTACTCTTGGTTTGTGACAAAATAGATAGTTAAGAATTTGTAGATCTATGACATCATCCATTTTCGGTGTCAAAGAGCAGTAAAGGAGTAAAGTAGAGCGTTACCCTTAATTTGTGACTCTATCTATGTGGGAGAAAAAAAAAAGTATTTGCAACGAGTTATTTCTATGTCAAAACAGTGTGGTATTATCCCAATATGCATCCTACCAAAACACAAATAGGTAATTAAAGTATTAGAAACAGCATCTGCGTTGTCGCATCATACTTCAGTGTCAAAAAACAGTGAAAAAATAGAGCAAAACATTATTCTTAATTTGTGACACTATCTATGTGGAGAAGGAAAAGGAGAAAAAAAAAAAAAAAAGTTTTTACAACGAGTTATTTCTATGTCAAAACAGTGTGGTGTTATCCCAATATGCATCCTACCAAAACACAAATAAGTAATTAAAGTATTACAAACAGCATCTGCGTTATCGCATCATATTTCAGTGTCAAAAAACAGTGAAAAAATAAAGCAAAACATTATTCTTACTTTGTGACACTATCTATGTGGAAAGGAGAAAAAAAAAATAGTTAAAATATTGTAAAAAGCTTTACGTTATCATCATATTTCGGTGTCAAAGGACAGTGAGAGAATAGGGCAAAACATTACTCTTAATTTATGATACTATGTATGTGGGGAAAAAAAAAAAAAATCTATTTACATCCAGTTATTTCTGTGTCAAAACAGTGTAATGTTATCCCGATATACATCTTACCAAAACAAAAAAAAAGTAGTTAGAGTATTAGAAACAGCATCTACGTTATCATAATATTTCGGTGTCAAAAAAACAGTGAAGGAATAGGGCAGAAAATTACTCTTAATTTGTGACACTATGTGAAAGAGAAAAAAAATAAATAACAAAAAAAAAAGAAATCTTTTTGCATCCAATTATTTCTGTGTCAAAGCAGTGTGGTGTTATCCCGATATACATCCTACCTAAACAAAAATAAGAGAGAGAGAAAAAAATAAATAAAAAACACACAAGGATATCGCATCCCCCCTAAGCTACACAATTAACTCCTCATTGCCATTTAGGAATAGATCATGGTTTTAGTAGACCCCAAAAGTACGATTTTGTCTTTTGCCTGTTGTGCGTCGTTGCAAACATAGATTTTATCCTTGAAATTTATCCGCAGTTTAGTGGGGAAGCCCCAGGAGTATAGGACTTTATGTTCTCGTAGACAGGTAGTAACTTCAGTGAACTTCTTCCTGGCAAACCTTGTAGCCCATGAAAGGTCTGCATAGATGGAAAGTTTAGAGAATTTTATAACTTTCGAAGGATTCTTCCTATATTCGCGTACCAGTTCATCCTTGGTCTTGCAGCTGTTAAAGCGAACAATAACGTCTCTAGGGGCAGTATCCTGAAACCCATTAGCTGGTTTTGGGAGACGGTGAGCTCTCTCAATAGTATTGGGGTTCACGAATTTGATGTCAATATAAGAGGATAATAGCTCGACCAGGTACATTTCAAGATCGACTATTTCCTCTGGAATGCCTCTAATTTTAAGGTTAGAGCGTCTAGAACGGTCTTCAAGGTCCGCAAGTTTTAGGTCCAGTTTATTAATAGCTATACTGGCTTCTTCATTCTGGACTTGCAAGTCTTGGATTTTCTGGTGCATCGTGTTAATTTGGTTAGATTGATCTTTAATTGCGTTTTTTATTTGAGTAAATTCTTCCTTGTTTTCGGTTGTCATTTTTTCAAGATCTATTTTAATCTTCAAGTAAAAGGTATCAAGGGCAGAAATTAAATCTGATTGTGATATATAATCAATTGGATCCTGTGAAGTGTGGTCCATCACTCCCTCTAAGAGACTTTTATCTGGTATTGCGGATATATTCAGTTGACTCTTAGGAGAGTAATAGGCATCAATAGGTTGAGGTCTATTAGCCTTGGGTTTCTCTGTTTATCAGGTTTTTCATGCTTGTCGGCCTTGGGAGGCATATTGTAAACGTAAGTAGTTATCCCAAACAAGCTCAGGCAGGGGGTCTGGATTTCCAGCCGGGTATCTTACCCGCTATTCTATAGGGGGTTAAAACTCTATTCGGGGTTAACGATTTCTGCAGAGTTTTCCTTCTTTCTCCTTTTTCCCCTTTCCCTCCTCCTTTTGAAGAAACCCCGGGTAATCCTCAGGCAGGATTTTGTGATTAACTAAGGTCCTTATGTAACCCCTCTGGGATTACAATCATTTCTGCTGTGTCACTGACTAGCCTGCAGTTTTGTGTGGTGCCCAGCAGATGGCGATCTTGAGAGAGCAAGACTAAAAACAAAGACCCTGACTCCATTTTAAGAAATAAGTTAGTTCAGAGCTGGAGAGAGAAGGAGAAAGACACTGTCAAGCAGTTGTTGGGATCTAGGAACTGTGGCCTGACTGATCTAATGCCCAGAAGGATTACAGCAGCATCCTGGAGGAATATTCCTGCATGTGGAAGTCAGCAGACCTGCATACAGAGCTGTGTGTGGCAAAGCCTGCTGTCACAGTGAGGAGATAGCAGGTGAAGTGATGTGATTGCAGCCTGTGGTGCAGTGGTAAGCTGAAATCCTCTCCCCCTGTCTGACACAGGGCACCAAGCTGAAATCCTCTCCCCCTGTCTCACACAGGGCACCTTGAAAGTCAGCACACAGCTAAAAGTCCTTGATCTTCCATTTTTCATGCCTGTTTCATTTTAACTTCAGCCATATTGTGGATTACAGTATTTATGGGCCCCAACTATGTGCACCAACTAACGGTACCAGACTGCTTGTGGGGTTGGCTGCAGTATTTATTGCGGGTTGCTTTAAATGGGTAATTGCTCTTCTGAATATTTTACTGTGTTATGTTTATTTCTCTGTTATTTATTTGCATAGTGCTTTTACTGTGCAATACAAAGTTATATTTAAGTTAGTTCTGTGTCAGTTGTATTTCTTATGTAGATATGTTCCCAGTGGGACCCCCCATCCATACCCTGGATGCCCCACTGGGTGGAGGCACTGCCGCCGTCATGTACCCCAACTCCCAGGTAGCGGAGACTCAGGATCGCTCTGCAGAGCGCAAAAAGGTAACTGGGGAAAAGGACCACAGGGGTATAGGTGGACCGGCGCAAAACCCCGTTACAGATGGAGGCACTGCTGAGATGAACTGGGGTACAACAAGTGAGGATATGCTAATTCCCCGTCCCAATCCTCTGTTTGCAACAGAATGGGCCCAGCAACAGAAAATACCTTTACATCATACTGTGATGATATGCCAAGTACCTCCCTGTACTGAGATGAAACATGTCACTAAGTGTTTAGAGATCATACTGGGAATAGAGATGGTGACCATCAGAGATATCCTGCAGGATTCAGACGGTCAAACTTACATGTTAGCCTATTCCCATGTAGATTTGAGAGGCCATGGAAGGCCTAAAGTACTATACCTTCGTGGAGCAGAACCTGAAGGATGCCCCTTAGTGTATGCTCTCCCTGACATGGAGGAAGTGGTTACACCGCAACAACCCTCCAGATTAGGTCTAAAATATTCTGTTGCTTCAAATTATTCTCAGTTTCTGACCCCTGTGCCAGAGAAATCCACCAGGAGATTGCCAGATACACCCTCAGAGACTGGGGCTATCCCCAAACGAATTGTCCACTCATCCAGAGAGCAAGGGACAACTACCCTGAAGACCTTGAACCCTGTATTGTTCTCATCTCCAACATCACTCATGCCAGGCAGCCACACTACATCAGAGGGTAGTAACATAACCGATATACTGCAAAGACTCTCAGAGGCCATAGTGACGGCCACACACACACACAGCTACCGTAAGCTGAAAGTGTTTTCTGGGAACCAGCCTGTTCCTGCGGGAGAGGAAACTTTTGAGGCCTGGAAGGATAATGCCCTACAATTGTTGGAGGAATGGTCCTGTACGGACACTATAAAGAAACAACGACTAGTGGAGAGTCTTCGTTTCCCTGCTACGGACATGATAAGGCTGTTCAAGGGGGTGAATGGACAAGCCACCGCACAGGATTACCTGCAGGTTTTGCAGGATGCTTATGGAAAATCAGAAGACACAGATGATCTGTTAGTCAAATTCCTAGCCACCAAGCAGAAGGAACATGAGAAAGCTTCTGACTATATCAATCGATTACAATTGTCACTAGGTAAATTGTTTCATAAAGGAGCAGTTACCACATCTGAATTGGATGCTCGACTATCTAAGCAAATTCAGAGGGGAGGCCTTAGCAATGACCCAGTCATGATCGTATTAAGAGTTAAGTTGGATGATCAAGTCTTGTCCTATTCCACACTGATCAACAAAGCAAAAAGGCTGGAGGATCAAATGTGTCCACCTCCTTCACACAAAGTAATGGAGAAAGAGGATATGGAACTCGCAGCCCTTAAAAAGAAGGTAGCTGAATTGGAGTTAGTGTACAAACCATCACTGAGAAGGACAGGATCTTCTCCTACCAGAAGGGAACATCGTCGGGAGACTCCAGGAAGAGTGTTCCATGAAGAATCAACCTCCCGAGGAAATTGCTTTAAGTGTGGAAAATTAGGACATTTCAAGGACATTTCCGCCCCACCAACTCCTCAGACATAGATGTGGAAGTGCTAGCTATTGAGCTGGAAGAGATCCGAGTTATCAGTTCCCCCAAGAAAAGGAAGAAAAGACACATGCGCAGTTTTTCTGTGGAGGCCAAGATCGGGCCTAAATCCTTGATACACTTGAAGGTGGATGGAATTGACGCTACAGCCTTGTTAGATACCGGCTCCCAGGTCACCATTATCTATAGAGACTTCTATGACCGTCACTTAAAACATATACCTCTGGAGCCTGCAGGAGATTTCCAATTATGGGGAGTGGGATCTCAGGCCCAGCCTGTGGATGGATGCATAAGAGTGACAATGACCATTCCCCAGTTAAATACAGGAATGATCTGCCCTATGGAATTGGAAGCTCTCATATGCCCCGTGGCTAAAAAAGTATGCGCCCCGATAATCTTGGGTACCAATGCAAGAATGGTGCAGGACATATTCAGAGCCTACCTTACAGAAGTGGGGGATGTTTCTCTAGCTCGACTGATGGAGGTCAGTCCCACTCTAGGGAAAGTGTGCCATCGAATAGCCCTAGAAACTAAACCCGGGTCATGCCACTACTCAGGCATTGAGTCTGTATTTGTGAAGCCTGGTGAAACAAAGACACTACGAGCCATAGCTTCAATGCATAATGAAATATCGGGAGGAAACAGACAATACCTTGTTGAGTCCTTGCCTGAAGAGGATGAAAAGAAGGGGTGGACCCTCATACCTGAGGTGAAAGACTGGCGGAACCACCGGTGTGAAAGTTTTCCTGTAATGATACAGAATCTAACACCCTCGGAGGTCAGAATCGATCGTCACCAGAAGATTGGTGTGATTCACTTGTTAGACCAAGTCTCTTCCGTCATGTCTGTGAAGGCAGAACAAGTGGATGACGATGAAGCACTTGGAGTGTTTGACTTGGAAGATTCTCCTCTACCACAGAAGTGGAAAGATAGCCTCCGATCCAAATTAACTATTCGAGAGAAAGTCTTCTCCAGAAAAGAAATGGATGTGGGATGTGCAAAGAGTGCCACCCATGCTATAAGGCTTTCTGACTCTGCTCCTTTCAGAGAAAGATCAAGGAGGATACCCCCACGAGACATGGAAGATGTCCGGGATATACTCCAACAGATGGAGAAGGCTGGCATTATTACAGAGTCCCGAAGCGCCTATGCCTCACCCATAGTAGTGGTAAGGAAAAAGAATGGTACCGTCCGGCTATGCATAGATTACCGCACTCTGAACAAGAGGACTGTGCCAGATCAATACACGCTGCCACGGATAGAAGATCTACTAAATGCCCTCTCTGGAAGCCAGTGGTTTAGCGTCCTTGATCTGAGGTCTGGGTATTATCAGGTACCCATGAAGAAAGAGGACCAGGAAAAGACAGCCTTCATCTGTCCCTTGGGTTTCTACCAATTTACTAGGATGCCCCAAGGGGTCACAGGAGCTCCTGCAACCTTTCAAAGACTGATGGACAAGACTGTGGGGGATATGAATCCCAAAGAGTGCCTGGTGTACCTAGATGACCTCATAGTGTTTGGGAGGACACCAGAAGAACATGAACAGCGACTGCTGAAGGTATTGGATCGACTCCAAGCAGAGGGGCTGAAACTTTCAATAGATAAATGTCGGTTTGCCCGGAACTCTGTCACATATGTAGGGCACATTGTATCCGCAGAAGGAATAGCCACTGACCCGGCCAAGATTGAATCGGTGTTAAACTGGCCTAGACCGAATAACATCCGTGAGTTGCGGTCATTCCTTGGATTTTGTGGTTACTACCGAAGGTTTGTGAAAGACTACTCGAAGATTGCTCGAGAGCTACATGATCTGTTAAAAACTACCCCAGACGTGGAGGGTGCCAAGGCGCCGCGTCCTAAAGATTTCTTTGCAGAGAAATGGACTCCAGGATGTGAAGAAGCCTTCTTAACCTTGAAGAGAAGACTCACAGAAGCTCCTGTATTGGCATATGCCGACCCTGAAAAGCCATATGTTCTGCATGTTGATGCCAGTATGGAAGGCCTCGGGGGCGTACTTCATCAAAGCTACCCAGAGGGGTTAAGACCAGTGGCCTACATAAGCAGAAGTCTAACTGGTGCAGAGAAAAATTATCCAGTTCACAAACTAGAATTTCTGGCACTTAAGTGGGCCATTGTGGACAAATTACATGACTATTTATATGGAGCAACTTTCGAAGTAAGGACGGATAACAATCCACTTACTTATATCCAGACCACAGCTAAGCTGGATGCCACCGGACATAGGTGGCTGGCTGCATTGTCAAGCTACAGTTTCAGCCTGAAATACAAGCCAGGTCCTAAGAATGTCAGTGCAGATGCCCTGTCCCGCAGACCTGGACTCCCTCCCCACCAAGAAGATGAAGATTGGGAAGAAATCCCTGGACCTGGGGTGGGGGCCCTTTGTCAAACATATGTAGTGGCACAGAAGCAAGATGAATTCTCTGACCTTAGAGGAATAGATTCCATCAGTCATTCCCCAGAAGCGGTTCCAGAGATATTCTGTGCTCCAGTTATGCTCCAACAGTGGTCCAGCATAACCACTGAAGACAAAAAGAAAGCCCAATCACAAGACTGGTATATAGGGACAGTCCTCAAGGCAATGAGAGCTAAGAACCCCAAATTGCTGGATTCTCTCCCCATCAGTCAGAGAGACTTGTACCGGCGAGAGTGGAGTAAGTTACATCTGGAGGATGGGATCTTGTATAGAATTATAGAATACCACGACCACCCTGATCGAAAACAGCTGGTACTACCATATAGATATCGGGGGATGGTCATGAGAGCTCTCCACGATCAACATGGGCATCTTGGGGTTGACAAGACCTATGGTCTACTACAAGATCGTTTCTATTGGCCTCGCATGAGGGAGCACGTTGAACAATATGTGAAGACCTGCAGGAGGTGTATTCAGAGGAAGACCCTGCCTGTGAGAGCTGCCCCCATGGGCCACCTGAGAAGTACAGGACCTCTGGATCTTGTATGCATGGACTATCTATCTATTGAGAATGATACCGCAGGGATCGGGAATGTTCTGGTCGTAACGGACCATTTTACCAGATATGCTCAGGCCTTTCCCACTAAAGACCAGAAGGCTGTGACTGTAGCCAAGGTTCTCTGGCAGAAGTATTTCATACACTATGGTCTACCCAATCGAATACATTCTGACCAAGGAAGAGACTTTGAGAGCAAGTTGATCAAAGAGCTCCTGGATGTGTTGCAAGTTCATAAGTCCAGAACAACACCCTACCACCCAGAGGGTGATGCACAACCTGAACGTTTCAACAGGACTCTCCTAGACATGCTTGGAACTCTGAAACACACAGAGAAGCGGTCCTGGAGCAAGCACGTGGAAGCCATGGTCCATGCATACAACTGTACAAGGCATGAGTCTACAGGATTTTCACCCTACTTCCTAATGTTCGGGAGGGAAGCCCGATTACCGATTGATGTCCGGCTGGGAGTTTCCCCGGACGGGACAAATTCAGACTCCCACTTCCAGTATGTGAGGACGCTCAAACAAAACCTTCACAGGGCCTATGAGCTGGCCACTCAAGCTACAGCCAAATTGGAGGAACGAAATAAAAGAAGATATGATACCAAGGTGAAGTACCGTGAAATCAAAGCTGGAGATAGGGTTCTTCTCAGGAATCTGGGGGTACCTGGAAAACACAAACTGGCCGACAGATGGAAGGATACCCTATTTGAAGTTGTGTCTAAGCTGAAGGGGCTACCAGTCTACAACATCAAAGGGCCAGAAGGCCGGATAAAAGCTTGGCATCGGAACCATCTCCTGCCAGTAGCTTATACCGATGATGAGGAAGGAAGTAATGAGGAATTGGAGAGAAGCATAACAGAGAGTCCTGAAGGTGGGACAGAAGAGACCACAAGAGCTCTTAATGCAGATGATCAGTGGTGGTCCTCTCCTGATGAGGAAGCACAGCAATTGCCTCCTTCTACCCCTGTGGTTCCTCATAGTGTTAGAACCCCTCCTGTGTCTCACAGTTCTCCAAATCTGAATCCAGAAAGCCCGTGCTTTGTGCCTGGGACCACCTTTAGAGACTCTAGTTCTATGGGAGAACCAGGGCCTCAAGCTCCTGGTGACCTCCCCAACTACAGGGCAGGAGCCGAAGCTTCCCGGGCACGGCCAGAAGATCCCCTTCCTCAGCGAGAACTGAGACAAAGCACCTGGGTACGTCAACCACCTAGATCTTTGGTTTATGATAATATGGGAGATCCCAGTTACGCTCCCTTGACACAGGCAGCATCTAAAATGACCATCTTCCTACATGCATTAGCTGAAGTAGTAGATGCTAATCATTCTCTGTGTTAGCGCAGTTGGTTAGCTAGAATGTTATTGTATTAGCAAGAACTGTTATTTTAGGATATTATATATGTTTTATGTTATTCTATTTTTGATGGCCTCCTGACCAGAACGTGCCAGTGGAAGGCAAGTAATTTTCAAGAGGGAGCATGTAACCCCTCTGGGATTACAATCATTTCTGCTGTGTCACTGACTAGCCTGCAGTTTTGTGTGGTGCCCAGCAGATGGCGATCTTGAGAGAGCAAGACTAAAAACAAAGACCCTGACTCCATTTTAAGAAATAAGTTAGTTCAGAGCTGGAGAGAGAAGGAGAAAGACACTGTCAAGCAGTTGTTGGGATCTAGGAACTGTGGCCTGACTGATCTAATGCCCAGAAGGATTACAGCAGCATCCTGGAGGAATATTCCTGCATGTGGAAGTCAGCAGACCTGCATACAGAGCTGTGTGTGGCAAAGCCTGCTGTCACAGTGAGGAGATAGCAGGTGAAGTGATGTGATTGCAGCCTGTGGTGCAGTGGTAAGCTGAATCCCTCTTCCCCTGTCTAACACAGGGCACCAAGCTGAAATCCTCTCCCCCTGTCTCACACAGGGCACCAAGCTGAAATCCTCTCCCCCTGTCTCACACAGGGCACCTTGAAAGTCAGCACACAGCTAAAAGTCCTTGATCTTCCATTTTTCATGCCTGTTTCATTTTAACTTCAGCCATATTGTGGATTACAGTATTTATGGGCCCCAACTATGTGCACCAACTAACGGTACCAGACTGCTTGTGGGGTTGGCTGCAGTATTTATTGCGGGTTGCTTTAAATGGGTAATTGCTCTTCTGAATATTTTACTGTGTTATGTTTATTTCTCTGTTATTTATTTGCATAGTGCTTTTACTGTGCAATACAAAGTTATATTTAAGTTAGTTCTGTGTCAGTTGTATTTCTTATGTAGATATGTTCCCAGTGGGACCCCCCATCCATACCCTGGATGCCCCACTGGGTGGAGGCACTGCCGCCGTCATGTACCCCAACTCCCAGGTAGCGGAGACTCAGGATCGCTCTGCAGAGCGCAAAAAGGTAACTGGGGAAAAGGACCACAGGGGTATAGGTGGACCGGCGCAAAACCCCGTTACACTTATATTTTATGTAAAAGAGAAACGTAAATTGAGAGATTTAGTATATACCTCGGTACAGCAATT
The DNA here is from genome assembly GCA_036172795.1 of Pelodytes ibericus. Classification (NCBI taxonomy): domain Eukaryota; kingdom Metazoa; phylum Chordata; class Amphibia; order Anura; family Pelodytidae; genus Pelodytes; species Pelodytes ibericus. The sequence goes on along the minus strand of CM069860.1, from coordinate 216,894,199 downwards.
TAATGTTTTGGGTTTGTTGCTTACTAGGTATTTTCTACTTATCTCATGGTTAAATCCAGCTCCCGTATATACAAAGAAAAAGTCGCTTACCCTTTTGCAGACTTCGTTAGTTTCAGGTTTCAGGCTTCAAAGCAATGGGGGAGTTTATATTTATCTGCCATTGACCACGTGTGGCTCACACGGTTCCGCTTTTTTCCCTTTTTTTTCCCCTCTTTCTTTTCTAAAGTTCACTCACTGACCGGTTTGTTGGGTAGCAGGGATGCAGGTCCAGGTAGAACTTTGTCTTTCCTTTTCCTCCCACCGTGTTTGGATGTAAAAGTGTCAGCCTGAAGAACCAGCACCTCAGGGTCGCTGCAGGGCGTTCGTCTCGAGGTCTGCAACGCGGTCAGCAACGCTCAGTTCAGGAGTCCTCTTCATCGGAGCACCACACCCCCCTCACGCAACGTGCAAGCGTGCTACGTCATCCGGATGCGACAGAGCCGAGTCAATACACCTTTTAATACACTCCAATATCTTATTTTCCTTTGCAGCCAATTGCCAATCCACAAACAAACCTCTGGCCTTAAGCGTCTTTCAGTAAATTTGTACAGTAACCTTTTATTTGGAACTGAATCAAATGCCTTAGCAAAGTCTAAATATATCACACCCAATGCAGCACCCATGTCTATATTATTACTCACCTCCTCATATTAATTAATTCAGTTACTTTGTAATGGTCTGACCTTCACAAAGCCATGTTGGCTCCTGTTAATGAGATTCCTGTTCAATATAAAATCTTGAATATATTCCATTAGCAACCCATCAAACAGTTTCCCCACCACAGATGTCAAGCTTACAGGTCTGTAATTGCCCGGCTGGGATTTTGATCCCTTTTTAAATATGGATGCCACATCAGCTTTACGCCAATCTGTGCGCACAATGCCTGATATAAAAGAATCCATGAAAATCAAAAATAACGTTCTGGTCAGGACCTGGTTTAGCTCTTTAAGTAACCGTGGGTGTATACCATCCTGCCCCGGGGCGTTATCTATTTTAACAGCATTTAATTGTTCTAACACTTTTTCTTGTGTCAACCAATCACATGCTTGCTGTGACTGCTCGGGAAACATAGCTTGCAGGCTCTTGTCCATTGGTTCTTTCTGGGTAAAATCAGAAGAAAATAAATTATTTTAAAAAACTGCTTTTTCTCTGTCTCCACTGACAATCTCACCAATTGAATAAATTTAATTCTTCAAAATAATTTCTTCTGGTTCAATGATAATTTTTCCTACAAAAACAAGGAACAGCTATGGGGACCAGGTTCACCCCCAAGCTACGCTAACCTCTTCATGGCCGAGTGGGAACATTCATTCATATGGTCTGGCCATGATTAGGGGAGTGAACCTGGTCTCATACCACCAATATATCAATGACTTCCTCTTCCTATGTAGGGGTAAGGAAAAAATATATAGTTTTTCCCATAGTCCTAGACTACCACAACAAAGATCGGCATCTCAAGAAAACCATTCAAAAACACTGGCAAATTTTAAAGAAAGATGATCTTTTGAGTGATATTCTCCCCGACAAACCTAAAATTATTTTTAGGGGGCTACAGGTTTCCATAGATGAGTGACATAGAGTAACACAAAAGAACTTACTAAAGGAGTCATTAGTTCCTTAACCCAAGTCTAGGGTTCTATACAGTGAGGGAAACAAGTATTTGATCCCCTGCTGATTTTTAACGTTTGCCCATTGATCAGAAATAACCAGTCTAAAATTTTAATGGTAGGTGTATTTTAAAAGTGAAAGACAGAATAACAAAAACAAAAAATAAAATCCAGAAAAAACGCATTTCAAAAAAGTTATAAATTGATTTGCATGTCAATGAGGGAAATAAGTATTTGATCCCCTATCAATCAGCGAGATTTCTGGATCCCAGGTGTCTTTCCCTGGTAACGAGCTGAGATTAGGAGCACTCTTAAAGGGAGTGTTCCTAATCTCAACTAGTTACCTGTATAAACAACACCTGTCCACAGAAGCAATCAATCAGATTCCAAACTCTATTTGGCGAGGCTTAGTCCTGGACCCTTTGCAGACTGGCTGGTGGTGCGCACGGAGTGCAGCGCCGGCTAGACTGCATGACGAGTTAACTCGTCATAAGGTCGCTAATGCTGTGGCTCTTATGACGAGTTAACTCGTCATAAGGTCACAAAGGGGTTAATAAGGATATATTACTCATAACTGCAGTTGTTAGCATAATCATATGATATTTAAGCAGTTACATTTTTGGGATCTAATAACTGAGGCCTGACTGATCTGATGCCCAGAAGAATTACAGCAGCATCCTGGAGGAATATTCCTGCATGTGGAAGTCAGCAGTCCTGCATACAGAGCTGTGTGTGGCAAAGCCTGCTGTCACAGTGAGGAGATAGCAGGTGAAGTGATGTGATTGCAGCCTGTGGTGCAGTGGTAAGCTGAATCCCTCTTCCCCTGTCTCACACAGGGCACCAAGCTGAAACCCTCTCCCCCTGTCTCACACAGGACACCAAGATGAATCCCTCTCCCCCTGTCTCACACAGGGCACCAAGCTGAATCCCTCTCCCCCTGTCTCACACAGGGCACCCTGAAAGTCAGCACACAGCTAAAAGTCCTTGCTCTTCCCTTTTCCTGCCAGTAGCATTTTAACTTCAGCCATATTGAGGATTACAGTATTTATGGGCCCCAACTATGTGCACCAACTAACGGTACCAGACTGCTTGTGGGGTGGAGCCTGGAGTGCGCTGCAGTATTTATTGTAGGTTGCTTTAAATGGGTAATTGCACTTCTGAATATTTTACTAGTTGTATTTCTTGTGTAGATATGTTCCCAGTGGGACCCCCCATCCATTCCCTGGATGCCCCACTGGGTGGAGGCACTACCGCCGTCATGTACCCCAACTCCCAGGTAGCGGAGACTCAGGATCGCTCTGCAGAGCGCAAAAAAAAGGTAACTGGGGAAAAGGAACACAGGGGTATAGGTGGACCTGCTCAAAACCCCGTTACATAACCTTACTTAACCCCTTAGTGACCGAGTGCCTTGCTTCATTTGATGAAGACCAGAATTCCATTATTTTTGTCATATGTTTACTGAACTGTGAATTTCTTTCTTTGTGTTCAGTCCACCCGCACAAATTATATCATTTATATAATTATATCATTTTTTAAAGGACGGATAGGGCTTTAATTTGATACTAATATTTTCATCATATGATATAATTTACTATTAAATAAAAATATTATATCATAAAAACATAAAATATGATGAAAATATGCCATAAAAAACACTTCTTCTAACTTTTACCTGATTTTTTTTTTAAACAATTACAAATGGTAAAAAAGACCCCGTCTATATATTCCTACTATTTGTCCTGAGTTTAGAAATACCAATGTTTCCATGTTTGTCTATGTTTTATTTCAACTAATAGGGCAATAAACAATATTAGTGTTTTTTTTTTTGTTTTCTAACCATTTTCTTCTACAGTGACCTTTTAACCCCAACCCAAAAATTTACACCAACTCTAAATTCACCCTAACCCTAAATCTACCCGAACCCCTTAATCCAGTGGTGTCCAAACTTTTTTCAAAGAGGGCCAGACTTGATGAAGTGAACATGCGTGAGGGCCGACCATTTTGCCTGACAGTTAAAATTAAGTACATATGAACTATTTTATGCAAACTTTATTGCAAACGATTTGAATGACAATTCTAAACAGTAGTAAAATCACTCTGCCTTTCATATCTGAAGGCCAGATGAAAAAAAAACAACAACACAAGATGCTGAAATATATGTCAGGAACACAACTAACCCTTCCCATATCTGTCTGTCTCTCCACTGCCATCCCATATCTGTCTGTCTCTCCTCTGCCATCCCATATCTGTCTGTCTCTCCACTGCCATCCCATATCTGTCTGTCTCTCCTCTGCGAACCCATGTCTGTCTGTCTCTCCTCTGCCATCCCATGTTTGTCTGTCTCTCCACTGCCATCCCATATCTGTCTGTCTCTCCTCTGCCATCCCATGTTTGTCTGTCTCTCCTCTGCCATCCCATATTTGTCTGTCTCTCCTCTGCGAACCCATGTCTGTCTGTCTCTCCTCTACCATTCCATTTATGTCTCTCTCTTCTCCCTTCCCATGCATGGTTCTCTCGGCCAATTTGCCCAATAATATGCCAGTGTTATATGCCATTTAATATTCCCCAGCCAATTTGCCCAATAATATTCCAGTGTTATTTGCCATTTAATATGCCCCTACCAATTTTCCCAGTAATATGCCAGTGTTATTTGCCATTTAATATGTCCCTGCCAATTTCCCCAATAATATGCCAATGTTATTTGCCATTTAATATGCCCCTGCCAATTTTCCCAGTAATATGCCAGTGTTTTTTGCCATTTAATTTGCCCCTGCCAATATTCCCAATAATATGCCAATGTTATTTGCCATTTAATATGTCCCTGCCAATTTTCCCAGTAATATGCCAGTGTTATTTGCCATTTAATATGTCCCTGCCAATTTTCCCAATAATATGCCAATGTTATTTGCCATTTAATATGCCCCTGCCAATTTTCCCAGTAATATGCCAGTGTTTTTTGCCATTTAATTTGCCCCTGCCAATATTCCCAATAATATGCCAATGTTATTTGCCATTTAATATGTCCCTGCCAATTTTCCCAGTAATATGCCAGTGTTATTTGCCATTTAATATGTCCCTGCCAATTTTCCCAATAATATGCCAATGTTATTTGCCATTTAATATGCCCCTGCCAATTTTCCCAGTAATATGCCAGTGTTTTTTGCCATTTAATTTGCCCCTGCCAATATTCCCAATAATATGCCAGTGTTATTTGCTATTTAATATGCCCCTGCCAATTTGCCCAGTAATATGCCAGTGTTATTTGCCATTTTATATGCCCCAGCCAATTTGCCCAGTAATATACCAGTTATTTGCCATTTAATATCCCCTGCCAATTTGCCCAGTAATATACCAGTTATTTGCCATTTAATATCCCCTGCCAATTTGCCCAGTAATATGCCAGTTATTTGCCATTTAATATCCCCTGCCAATTTGCCCAGTAGTATGCCAGTTATTTGCCATTTTATATGCCCCAGCTAATTTGCTCAGTAATATGCCAGTTATTTGCCATTTAATATCCCCTGCCAATTTGCCCAGTAATATGCCAGTTATTTGCCATTTAATATCCCCTGCCAATTTGCCCAGTAGTATGCCAGTTATTTGCCATTTTATATGCCCCAGCTAATTTGCTCAGTAATATGCCAGTGTTATTTGCCATTTAATATGTCCCTGCCAATTTCCCCAATAATATGCCAATGTTATTTGCCATTTAATATGCCCCTGCCAATTTTCCCAGTAATATGCCAGTGATTTTTGCCATTTAATTTGCCCCTGCCAATATTCCCAATAATATGCCAATGTTATTTGCCATTTAATATGTCCCTGCCAATTTTCCCAGTAATATGCCAGTGTTATTTGCCATTTAATATGTCCCTGCCAATTTTCCCAATAATATGCCAATGTTATTTGCCATTTAATATGCCCCTACCAATTTTCCCAGTAATATGCCAGTGTTTTTTGCCATTTAATTTGCCCCTGCCAATATTCCCAATAATATGCCAATGTTATTTGCCATTTAATATGTCCCTGCCAATTTTCCCAGTAATATGCCAGTGTTATTTGCCATTTAATATGTCCCTGCCAATTTTCCCAATAATATGCCAATGTTATTTGCCATTTAATATGCCCCTGCCAATTTTCCCAGTAATATGCCAGTGTTTTTTGCCATTTAATTTGCCCCTGCCAATATTCCCAATAATATGCCAGTGTTATTTGCTATTTAATATGCCCCAGCCAATTTGCCCAGTAATATACCAGTTATTTGCCATTTAATATCCCCTGCCAATTTGCCCAGTAATATACCAGTTATTTGCCATTTAATATCCCCTGCCAATTTGCCCAGTAATATGCCAGTTATTTGCCATTTAATATCCCCTGCCAATTTGCCCAGTAGTATGCCAGTTATTTGCCATTTTATATGCCCCAGCTAATTTGCTCAGTAATATGCCAGTTATTTGCCATTTTATATGCCCCTGCCAATTTGCCCAGTAATATGCCAGTTATTTGCCATTTTATATGCCCCAGCCAATTTGCCCAGTAATATACCAGTGTTAGTTGCCATTAATATTCCCCAGCTAATTTGCCCAATAATATGTCAGTGTTACCTTATCATTAATAAGCCCCTGCCTCTTTCCCCAGTACTTTCCCCCAATCTCCCCAGTCCCCAGCACTTACCTTTCCCTGGTGGCTAGTGGCAGGCAGCATGGTCTTCTCCATGCTGCCTGTTCGTCTCACAGGTGGTTGTGCCGATAGGTCACGTGACCCGGCGCGCGTATGACGTCAGCGCGCCGGTCACGTGACCTGTCGGCACTTCCGTGTCGGCACACTGCACGGGGAGCCGAACAGGCAGCACGGAGGTTTCTCCGTGCTGCCTGTTCGGCTCCCCGTGCAGCCTGGCAGGCAGAGCGATGGTTTTTGTTTTTTTCAGAGAGAGACATTGATCAGCCGTGTCTCTGGGGCCGTATGGAAGTAAAGGACGGGCCGCAACTGGCCCGCGGGCCGGACTTTGGACATGACTGCCTTAATCCAACCCTTGTACTCACCCGAACCCCCTGTAACCTTAATTATAACCCTATTTATGACCCTAACCCTAGATCTGGGTTCAGTAGATCTAGTATTAGCTTTTTCCATTTATTTATTTTATTTTCTAATTTTAACTGTATTACTGTATAACTGCCTGTAGGGGCAGTCAAGTAGCGGTTTCAGAGCGACGGAAGAGATTTTTTTTCTCTCTCTTCCGTCGCTCTGTGCTGGGCACACTGTATCGGAGGAGCATGCTCCTCCGATACAGCACACAGCCACGATCACCGGGTGATCGCGGTGCCCAGGGGGGCACAGAATGTGTTGCATGATGCCCCATTGCAACACTTTACACACATAGGCAGTGATAAGCTTTCACTGCCGATGTGTGTTAACGCGCATACGGATCCGAAGCAGCCTCTGGGTATAGCTACAGGCATGTAGTGTAGCGCTAAGAAGCGCAACACTACATGTAAACGGAGGACGTATATATACGTCCTCATGGTCCTTAAGGACCATGCTTTTCAGGACGTATATATACGTCCAAATGCGTTAAGGGGTTAAAGACCATAAATATCAGTGCGCAATGGTATTAATAGACTACTAATATATTTACTTTAGTATTTCAGCATATAATGAGTACAAACACGTATGATAAATCAAATATTCTCACTATATATATATATATTAGAATTAGGCTATTGTTTAATATCTTCACACTGCAGACATAAAGACATCAAGACACAGCATACTATGACTAATAGCTTAGAATTGAAGCCAGTATAGAATTTGATTTACCATACAAGATTGCAGAAATAACAAAATAAAATATAAAATTCAAAGTAGACTATATTTACCAAGGTGTAACTAACAGTTGCTGAAGCTATTCCCTTTGGCATAGTGTTGAATACCGTCAGTATGGCCTTTTTGGATCAAGAAACTTCCCCAGCTTAGATCATTAAGACTTAATCATTTGCCTTCTACTAGCCTAATGTTATCCCCCTTTTCCATCTCCATGCCACACCCATAGAAGGTGTGTCAGATATATGTGTTTTAATCTGGTTGGTTCTCTGAAAAGACTCCTCTCTTAATATTTGATTAGGGTATAATAATATTATTCAAGAGGTGGCGCTCTTAGCTCACAGTTCTGACCATGTTTAAATCCCAAACTTTCTAATCACCAGGGTCACACCTGCATACAGTTTAATAATATATGTTATATATACTGAGCCAGGCAAATCCAGGTGAACATCTACTAAAGTGAACAAGCTGCTTAAGTATAGGAGTTAGAAGCAAAGAAGGAGTTAAAAGGCAAGAAGGAGGGTAAAGTATAAATCCTTTTTTATTCTATTTATATTGGGTGTTTTACATTAGAGAGCATGTTGGACAATGCCACTAAGTGCATGTCTTGCAGCATGTATACTGTATTGGAGCAAGTTCCCCAGGGTCTATACCACTGTTGCAGATGTGAGCAGGTTGCTGCTTTGGAGAATATAATATTAGATCTAAAGAGGCAACTGGCAAGGGTCTAGCACAGTTCAGCGCGGCAACTTCATCACTGACAGTTCAGCGCGGCAGTTAGAACGCTGAGCTGTTAGCAATGATGAATAACGTGGCCGCTTCATCGCGGACACTGCTATGTAAGAGCTGAACTGTCAGCTCTTACAAACGTACAAGTTAAAATAAAATAACCCCCTAATAAATGAATCCCCCACCAAAGTATTCTATAAAACGAACGAATAAAACGATTAATGAACAAATTTCGTCTGAAACGAATGCAGTAATGAACGAAATTCGTTTTAGACAAAATAAATAACATTTTCGTCCAAATGGACGAAAACGAAAAAAAAATGTTATTTTTGCACCCATAGCACCACACCATTATTATCCTCACCGCATGTTAAACCATCATTATACCAGACCCATAGCACCGCACCATTATTATCCCCACTGCATGTTACACCATCATTATACCAGACCCATAGCACAGCACCATTATTATCCTCACCACACACATACAAAAGCCCCATGAATAAGCCACATACAGGAGCTCATTAATTATTCTACACAGGGGAGAACCTTAATTATGCCACACATGGGAGCCCCAATTAATTATGCCACACATGGGAGCCCCATTAATTATGCCACACATGGGAGCCCCATTAATTATGCCACACCCAGGAGCCCTGCGGGGTGACAGTGGGCCACCTTCATTTATTGTACCATTATAGAACAATAAATATATATATTTATGCAAACACACACAAATCACAAGCCTATATATCTAACCCACTGTCAGGTACAAATTAACATTCAACAGTCAGTTTTCCATTAACATATGCAACAGTCAGTTCGTCCATTAAATATACACAGTTTACCCATTAAAGTATGACTGATATGTGTGACAGGGTATGCTAATATAGGCTGAAGTGAGCTCAGCTCACATGGATTGACCTGCGTGGGTCACGTGACGTCGCGTAATTATTTCACGTGACCTGCGATTGCACTAAAACTGCACAAATTGAAGGGCTTTTTTTTTGTAGAAATGAAGTCCTTTTAATTGCATTGATTTTAACTTTTTATCCTGATATAAATTTATTTTGCTCAAAGATTTAAAATTATTTAATATTTTTATTAAAATATAAATGGTAAACTTTACCTCTAGTAAGAAATTGAATATAATTTGTATATAAAACTATTTTTTAATATACCTACACAAGCCGATATAAAAAAACCAGCAGTAAATTATTGCAATTAGAGAAGATATTTGTATTAATTTATCTTTCGATCAAAATGTTTTTGTTCACAAATTCAATCCGTTTAACTGACAGCATTATAATATGTTATAGTAAATTGTACTGTTTAGTTTTACCAACATCTTTATGATAATGTACCGTATTTGCTCGATTATAAGACAAGGTTTTTTTCAGAGCAAATGCTCTGAAAAATCCCCCTCGTCTTATAATCGAGGTCTCTTATAATCTGACCTCAAATTGACAGCTGTCCGTCATAATAGACTGCCGTGTCGGGCAGCATGGAGGATGTCTGCAAGTATCGTGCAGACATCCCCTGGCTGCCCCCACTAGCCACCAGGGATTGAAGTACAGGTAAGGGGGGGGGACAGAGAGACAGGGGGAGGGAGGGGGGCAACAGAGAGACAGGGGGAGGGAGGGAGGGGGGCAGAGAGACAGGGGGAGGGGGCAGAGAGACAGGGGGGACAGGGCAGGAAGGGGGGAGAGACAGAGGAAGGGGGGGAGAGAGAAACATGTGGGGGGAAGAGACAGGTGAGGGGGGAGTGGGGAGTGAGACAAAGCTGGGGGCAAGGGAAAGAGAGAGGCAGAATTGTCACATAAAAAGAAATAAACACAAGAAATGCATTTTTTTAATATAATATTTTATTAAAAAAGCAATTTACATGTGAATATATACAAGTTTACCTTTTTTCCTATAGGGTAGTCTTATATTCAGGCTTTTAGTTTTTTTCCTAAAGGAATATCCAAAGTTTGGGGGGTCGTCTTATAATCAGGGTCGTCTTATAATCGAGCAAATACGGTAATACATGTTTTTCTACCACTAAAATTTTAAGTAGACCACATTTTTCTGATGGCAATAATTTTAATATACTTCTATTTTTTTCAATAGAATATTTTACAAAAAATTGTTTTGAACTTTATGAAAATGTAATTCTTTGATTTAAACATTAAAATGTTGGAGAAAGAGTAGTCTGAATTAAGTTAGGAAGCTGTGCCATGCTTCCTCTCAGCCATTGGACTTGAATTTGCCAGCCATGAGCCAATTTCCACATCCATTACCTGTGCATCCATAGCAGAATTACTTCTCATTCTTTCACTATGTCTTTTGCAGTTGACAGGTAGCAGACCAAACTTTGCTGGTAACTCATTTGCTTACTGTAAGCAATGCCTTGTAAAGGCAGAGGTTGGCTCTACTCTCAGACCTTCCCCCAGATAATTAAGAGAGTGATAAGAGCACTCAGTATGTAATCTCAGCACTGAGCTTCTCTCCATATATATGCTCCACCTTTCTTGTTTATTATAAAACTCGTAATGTGTCCTTACAGTTCACATACGGTGAGTTGTCAAAATAAACAATGTCTTTTGTACTTATAATAAAAATTGATTGTGCATATATTGCAGTCCTTTCATTCAAGTTACAGTTGAGATATTCTGTAGAGCAGAAAAAAGAATCCCTGTTTAGAATGTTTAAATATTCAAATGAAGAATATTTGCATAAATGAGCTGTGTATTTGGGAAGGGCTTGTTTTTTTGTAGAAATTAAGTCCTTTTAATTGTATTGATTTTAACTTTTTATCCTGATATAAATTTATTTTTCCCAAAGATTTTTAATTATTTCATATTTTTATTAAAATATAAATGCTAAACTTTATCAGACTGAGAGATCATGAACAGTGGACCTAGCAAGATACGCTGAATCTGTCACTATCAATAATAGTCCTTTAACTAACATACTTTCTTTTAAAGCATGTGTGTATGGATAGATTTCAGCATATTGTGCTGTTCAACAAGTGTAATAAACTCAAGTGGTATGCTTAGTTGCAGAGTCTGTGAAGCTAAAGATTTTGAAACTATGTCTATAAAATGTGAAACATCTTTATATGTGATTAAAAAGGGAATATCCAATTTAGGATACTCAACCTATTCCAGTTAAACTTTCTTTCCATTAATGTTAATGGTCTCATGGTATAAAGGGTATGTTCCATTGCCTTCAAGAGTTTCAATGGTAACATCAGAAAACAAGTCAGTTTGCTAAATATTTGGTTGTACAAGAGAAATATCTTCTTGTGTGTCTAAAAATCCTTTATATGTCTTAGAAGCAGATGTTATCTGTAGCTCACGATTAGTCTTGTTGATCAGGCTGCTCCTGTTCTTTCTTGTATTTCCACTTTCTTTATCTTTTGAATCTTTTTTAGTTATAGTTGGTGGTTCTGTGGGTATTAGTGTTGCAGAATTTTTATATTGTTCTGGTCCATCTCTTTTCCTAACTTGTTCTAGGGGTCTTCTGTATGGACCTTTAATTTGAGGTCTTAATTTGTATCCTCTGCCATATACTTCACTATATCCAGTAGAATCTGAAGATCTGGTGGTATCTCCTTTAGGAGTTAAAGAATAATGTTCAGTGCTATCTGTGCCTGAAGTCTGTTCTCTTTCCCTCTGAGATGCTCTGAAAGGGGGAGGAGAATAATCTCTATTAGAGCCATCAGTAGATGGTCTAAATCTCCCTCTTGGATATGTAGGACCTTTTCTAGCATGTTGCTGTTTGTCCTTTTTGGGAGTGAAAGCTCCACTACTACCTTTCTTTTCTTTATTTATATGTTTCTCTTTAATTTCATGTCCATCTCCTGTGAGATCTTTTCCTAGGAGTGTGTATGTAGTCCTTAGGATTTCATTGTCTGCCAATCCATGTAACCTTCATTCTGTGTCAAGAATCAAAACTTGACCGTTCACCAGGGGATTAAACAACCCCATACCATGCAGTGTTTTATGCCTGTAAATCTTAGTCCTAAATTATATGCTGCTATAATTCCTGATTTGAAATTAACTTCAGCCAGTGTATGTGTTAGTATGGAAATTGTAACTTTCACATATGTCTTTTCATATACAGTGTATATTATAATATCCCAGATTGCAGCTTCTGCTTGAGGGAATGACAAGGTAGTATTGCATTAGCTATTCCCTGTCTCTGTGTGGCTGTTGGAGTAAGATAAACCCCATCCAAATCATGCATCTTTTCATTCAGGCATAGTGCTATAGTTGGTATTGTGCCAATAGTAGCTTTAATACCGGCCATTGGAATTCCCAGTGTTAATGTTCCTGTTGTGTGAACTATAGGATCACTAGCAAGTGGTGCTCTCATTGCTTGTATTAATAAATCTCTCATGTAAATAGATTCTGGCATTAATCTTGCTCTCAGTGTGTGCAGGGGCTGGTAAGTCATGATCCTGTTAAGGAGTATATAATAATCCTCTACACATTACCCACTGACCTGGAACTAAAGTGTCTGGTTGGTGTGTTAGCAGTGCAGTATTTACAGCGAGGCATCATAGGCGGATGCCTAGGGCGGCAAATTTCTGGGGCGGCAGCGCCCCCCATCACGGAAAAAAATCAAAAAATCCGCCCCTTTAAAAAAAAAAAAAAAGGCCGCTCTTGCAGGCAGAGACGGAGGTGAGAGGGGATCGGAAGCCTGCCAGGCTGAATGGGGAGCCGAACAGGCAGCACAGAGAAACCTCCGTGCTGCGTGTTCGGCTCCCCGTGCAGTGTGACACGGAAGTGCCGACAGTCACGTGACGGGCGTGCTGACGTCATACGCGCTCCGGGTCACATGACCTGTCGTCACAACCGCCGGGGAGCCGAACAGGCAGCATGGAGGACTCCATGCTGCCTGCCACTAGCCAACAGGGAAAGGTAAGTGCTGGGGAAATGGGGGGATTTGGGCAAATTAGCAGGGGCTTATTAAATAACTAAATAACACTGGCATATAGGGCAAATTAGCAGGGGCATATTAAATAACTAAATAACACTGGCATACTATTGGGCAAATTGGCAGGGGCACATTAAATGGCAAATAACACTGGCATATTATTGGGCAAATTGACAGGGGCACATTAAATGGCAAATAACACTGGCATACTATTGGGCAAATTGACAGGGGCACATTAAATGGCAAATAACACTGGCATATTATTGGGCAAATTGGCTGGGGCATATTAAATGGCAAATAACACTGGCATATTATTGGGCAAATTGACAGGGGCACATTAAATGGCAAATAACACTGGCATGTTATTGGGCAAATTGGCAGGGGCACATTAAATGGCAAATAACACTGGCATACTATTGGGCAAATTAGCAGGGGCATATTAAATGGCAAATAACACTGGCATATTATTGGGCAAATTAGCTGGGGAATATTCTGGGCAAATAATACTGGCAATGTGTATGTAATGGGGTGATAGAGTCATGTAAATGGGGTGATGGGGCATGTCTTTGGTGTGCAACGTGGGTCATGGGTCATGTCGTGGGTGTGCATCGTGGGTGCCCAAAATGTGTCTGTCTAGGGCAGCACAAAACCAAGATACACCACTCTGTGCTAGGTATGTTAGGTGGTCTACCAATTATTTGTATATATGTCTGTCTGGTCATATTGATCAGTGTCTGTGTACCTAAATCAGGTGCAGTATTAGTTGGCCGATCCAAATCTACATTCTCATCATCAGTTAATTGTATGCTGATTATAGCATATCTGGCTCTTGGACTCTATTTCACATCATATTATATCACCATGGTGAAGATCTCTCTGTGTCTGGGTTACAAATAGTTCATTAAACTCTTGATATCTCAAGAATAATTCTGCCATGACAAAGTTTTGTGCCTTCTCTTACGTATAAGCGGTTACCTAGGTAAACATTTTGTTAAAAAAATAAAGTTAGTGCTTCCAGTGCCTTCGTGGTCGTCAATTGTAACCGCTTGGTACCCTATTTCTGTCCATAACGTCTTAATTGTATAGAATTTAGCAGGGCTAACCATACAGATATATTTTAACAATATTATATAGATCAGCAGGTTTCTCTATTTATATTTATAAATAATTGAAAATACAGTAAAAAATAGGGAGTTGGAAGCAATAACCTTTTGTCTTTTAATATATTATATTGAATATAAATGAATATAGACAATGTATAAAAACAGCTTAATAATCCATAATAAAAGCAGAGTAAATAAAGTTAAATGTATATGCTTGCAATAAGTAAAATAAAATCACATACCCTACTGGTTGTTTACAGGTTAATCTCTCATTCTTGGGTTAATTCTGTCGCATCAACATAGTCTCCTCACTCTGTGTCTAACTGATAATCAGTGTTTATATAGATTTTAGATAACCTTACTTCCGGTCATTAATGGGCAGGAAAAATACCATATGATACATTAAAACAGGTAACTATGGTTTACTATGGGGTAAATCACGGTCAATTAAGAAAATATGAATTAACCTTTAGTCATGATTTCTTGGCAAATAGTCAAGGCCATGACATAATAATGGGGCACATGTCCTGGCCTGGCAGGACAAAATGGCGTCTATAGTCTAAACATTTTACTTGCGAAGCTGGGCGTGAAGCCAGTTAGATAACAGAAAGAACACAGTTGAAGCTACAACATTTTCCACTGTAAGTAACAAGGTGGAAGAAGGGGAGAAACGAAACCTGTCATTTCTGTACGTGCCCATAACACAGGGAATGGCTTTTAATACATTTTATTAAATGTATTGCATTAAATACTTACACTATTCAGATCTGTCTCTCTCCCTCACTAAAACTATAGTGATGACAGGGAGGCAGATCTACTCTTGTCATATATATATATATACACTTGTATGTTAATAAATATTGTCTTTGGATGATAAATGCTCATCACATGGAAATTTGAGAGATTTCTAAAGAAAAGTTGTTTTCTAAAAAAAGAAACCTCCAATTGTATTCCCTGTAAGAGCCTCATCTCCTGTCTCCAATGAGTGATTTCCCTCCTGTATAAAGCAATATTCCTCTTGCCTTGTTACTTCTCCAAAATCAGCCTTATTATCCCCATAACCATATGCATTGTCCCTAGTTTTATCTAATTACTTCTCCCTTTCCAGATAAATAGCCATTCCTTTATCAGCCATGCTGCTTGGAGGAAGCCCAAGGCTAAAGGGCGAAACGCGTCAAGCATTCTCTCTACCATACATCTGTTTACCCTGCTGCTTGTTATTCGTTGATTTGTTGCATCCAGTCCACCATTAAACTCCCTGTATAAACTGGTTGACCTGGGAGCTTCTCGCCCATTATTGCTAAGTAAGAAATCTACGTTTTATTAAATGTTCTACTTTTGTTATCTTCTAATTTGGTGTATTCTTTCAGAGGTACCGGTGAATTTCGGCAAACCAAGTTAAGCCTGATCATTTCTATACATCTCATTGGGGAACACTGGGGGTTATAAGTCCTAATGTAATACATAATACACTCTATATATATATATATATTCTCTCTTGTTTAATGTATTTTTATGAAGCTATATGAAAGACCAGCAATACGACTTACACATAAGGTTCTACTTCAATTTCTTTTGTACCCAGAATTATACTAAATATTTGGAGGTGCTAATATAATTTTTCCCTCAGAGCGCACCCTCAACCATTCTCTGTTTATCCCTTGCTTATCCTACTGTCTTCCATTTTATCTCTCACCCCTTCCTTCATTATTCCCACTTTAGAAACAGTTTTCAGTGCAATATGTGCTACTTAAATGCGTATAATGGTTTCTTCCACCACCCTCTGTACATTCCAAGATGGTTGGGTCTAGCTGTGATGTCATAGTGTTCTGCTGATGTCACTGATATACACAATTCACTTACAAGCTATATACTTTACACACTCTCTTTGTGCTCAGTAATGGCTGGATGTTCACCATCTTTAGAGAGTAGGAGATTGTGAAACTCGATCTTACTAGATTTAGAGAAACCTTTTTACCATTGTCACATTGTGACTCTGTTTCCATTAGCGCTCGTGGGATATATATATATATAATACACACGTCTCTGACACACAGTCACCTCCATCTCTATTACTGATGGAAGAGACATATTTCATCTCACTTTGTCACACTTTAGATGCCAATGTCACTGATTCAGAGATCATTCAACAGGAAACAAGGGGACAGGATGGTGAGTGCTGCCTGCCACAAACTGCTACTTTCTCATGACAATAACTGTGTAATGTGTGCTTTTACATGTGTGGTGTGGTCATGCTACATAGGTGGGGTATATTCTCTACAAGGTGACTGACCAGGGATATACCTCAATGGGTTATTTCACTCTCTGTACAAATTGCAGACACATGGCTTAAATGACCTTACCTAACTGAAGGGGGTCTGGTTATCCATAACATTTTAGATAACGGACCCCTTTAAAATTACAAAACAGATGTCTTTGATTCCAGCCCTAGATGGTTTTAAAGGGACAGTTCCACCCAGTTTATTTTCTGGATGTTATACATGTTATTACATAATAAATGCACTTATTGAAATGTTAAAATAAACAGCAGTTCCTGTACAAACGTCAGCACACGTACTGCCGAATACGAGGGTCCCTCGCTGCTAACACAAAGAGACCCTCGTTTATTCATGGGACCTAGTTACGGTCCCCCCTGCTGATCCCATGAAAAAACGAGGGTCTCTCTCTGCGCTTGCAGCGAGAGCCGGTCGCAGACCATACGTCTGCCTGCTTCCTATGGAATCATGGCAGCTGTCGGTCAGGGGAAAAACGAGGGAAATATCAAAAGTAGCTGCCAGTTTATCCTCATACTGGGACAATGGACATTTCACTTGTGTTTCTATATTAGAAGCACAAGTGTAAAATTACGTTTAGTGTCCCTTTAAATATTCTCTCTTATACATTCACAGAGAGGTAACTCAGTTTTGAATTGGTGTAAGCTCCTTTTCTCTTCTGCCACTATAATCATCTCTCTGTCCCTGCTTATAGGACTGGATGTTGTTAAAAGACAGCTGTTTTACTATCGTATCAATACCAAGATGCTGGTTCATTCGCAGCGAAAGCCATTGAGGAGATGGAATGAGTTGGGAAAAGTAGGAGAGCTTTCATTCAAAAAGGATAAAAGATGTTATCGTTCAATGACTTTGACCTGCACAATTGTACAGTAAACACACATTACCCACACGCAAGGAACTGAAGATGATCAGGAAGATCATGATCAGGAAGCAAGAGACAAACCTGAGGAGCAGAGATGGCAAATCACATGAATTAGTTCTAACAGATTAACAGCAAAGGGATTTGAAGATGGTCAGCGGCACCAGTTACAATTGGTCATTCGATAAAAAGATATATTGACGATACCTGTGGTCTGAGATTTAATATAAGATATGGCTACAAGGAGCCACACTGTATGGTTATCTCTGGGGAACCATGGCTAAAGGAACTGCCCTTCCCTCTGAGATTTACAGGTTAATGTAATGTAGGGAGATTGGTTTACATGAAAGAGGAGCGGTGAAGGCTGACAAATCTACTTTATAAATCTAAACTGTTGCCAAATGATTCAACATTAAATTCTAGAAATGTTTATTTAACAAGAATTATAGTGCTGCTTCTTCAACCCCTTTTCAGAATATATATATGAATATGCAGAAATATGTCCATTTATACAAATTATCTGATTATCTCCTGGTGTATTTACTTCCAGGTGAAGATATGAAAGGGATCTCTAAATAGCTGGCGTCCTGGCTAGAGATGCAGGTTGTCGATTCTTTGACAACGAAACTTGCAGTGTCAGAATTCCATCAAAAGTGGTCTGAAGATCAAAGGGATCTCTAAATAGCTGGTGTCCTGACAAAGTGATGCAGGTTGTCAATTTTTCGACAATGGAACTTGCAGCGTGTCAGAATACTGGCAAAAGAGGTCTGAAGATCATCGTCTTCAATCAACCTGAGAAGATCAAAGGGATCTCTAAATAGCCGGTGTCCTGCCAAAGTGATGCAGGTTGTCAATTTTTACGACAACGGAACTTGCAGCGTATCAGAATAGCGGCAAAAGTGGTCTGAAGATCAAAGGGATCTCTAAATAGCTGGTGTCCTGACAGTGATGCAGGTTGTCAATTTTTCCGACAACGGAACTTGCAGCGTGTCAGAATACCGGCAAAAGAGGTCTGAAGATCTCGTCTTCAATCAAGCAAGAAGATCAAAGGGATCTCTAAATAGCTGTCTTCCTGACAAAGTGATGCAACGTGTCGATTCTTCGACAACGAAACTTGCAGCGGGTCAGAATTACGGCAAAAGAGGTCTGAAGACTTCAATCAAGCAAGAAGATCAAAGGGATCTGCAAATGTCGGCTTCCTGGCAAAGAGATCTGCAGAGCGTCGATTTTTCGGCAATGTGATTTGCAGAGTGTCAGAATACCGGCATGGGGTCTGAAGATGCTCGTCTGCAATCAAATAAAGGTAAGGATGGTGGATGTTCAGGTAAACACAGAGTATGTGTATATATGCTGGGTTGGAGAAGCAAGATCATGTTAAATACACATGTCTAGAATTGAATCATGTTGGCAACAGTTTAGATTTATTAAGTAATGTTTATATGAAATCACTTTATCATTAGCCTTCACTGCTCCTCTTTCATGTAAACCCATCTCCCTACACTACATTAACCTCTTAATGCCCAGAGGGAAAGACAGTCCTTCCAGCCATGGTTCCCCAGAGGTTTCCTCCACGTGTTTTCTTCCTCTCTGCTGAAGGATGAAGGATGATTCTCTGTGAGTCCATAGGTTGCCAGCACCTGACCTTCTTGAAGGTTTTATCATATAAAAGGTCCAGGTTACAGCTTGGCCCAGACCTTCATGTACTTGTTTCTAGCACATACTGACATATTAAAGTTTCCATTGCTCCTGATTGGTGTCTGTGATTCATTCTTTATATATTAATCATGTATTTATAAGTAATCCCAATATCAGAGGTTATTACATTAGGTGACACTGATTATATTATCAGATTATGGCTGGTCATTTAAAGATTATTTATTCATTTATGTAAAATGAATACACATTGATCTCCACATTGTGTTAGCAGAATTGCAATTAAATACACAAAGTAAGAGAAACATTGATTGTATATGTGACATCTCCTGTGTTTGATGCATTGATATTATCCACCAGCATTATATGCAAATTACTAATGGGTAATTACATACTCGATAAAGGTCTATGGTGTGGGCCGAAACGTCGATCGTATGCTCATGCTGCAACATTGTTACTATGAGTAATTAAAACATCGACCTTATTCATTCAAGACCCGTGAGGGCGTGCTTTCGTTTGGATTTCTTTGGATATAGCTGCACAGCACCCAGGATATTCGTATGGTATTGACTTTTGGCTGAGTGCATCTCACTTTGGATTATATATATATATTATATATCATACAAACATGACATAACATGGTAAAATCAGCAGTAATTACTAAAACGATCTGGAGTAAAAGATACACAAGACTTGCACCGGAGTAAAGAGAAGCTGTTCCGTAGCTATGGATTCCAACCGCAGAACATGGGTAACCCTACTTACAGTGGAAGAGTTAGGTAGGATGTGATAAACCAGCTCACAAGGGAGGGGGGCAGTTATTACGTCTGGGTAGGCCTTTTGTGCCTGGGGTGGGATCACTTTATTCGAACCAATCAGAATATATCTGGATCATATCCTCCAGCCATTTGTTAAAACGATACCCTCGTATTTAAAAGACACAGTCAGTGTTTTGCACATTCTTAAGGGAATTACCTGGGAAAATGGACTGTGGCTAGTTACTAGGGATGTGACATCACTCTATATAGAACATAATAAGGGCTGTGAAGCAGTTACATAGTAGTTTAGGTTGAAAAAAGACTTGCGTCCATCACGTACAACCCTTTTCCTATCCCATGTTACCTGCTGTTGATCCAAAAATAAAAACCCCTTCAGCAATTTCGAATTCAGATTTCAGTGGAGAAAAAAATTCCTTCTTGACTCCAAATGGCAATCAGATTTCTCCTTGGATCAAGTATTAAATAAATATTAATGTCTATACTAACATGCATAGCCCTCTATGCTCCTACTCATTAAAAAACTATCCAGGCCACTTTTAAAGGCATCTAAGGTATTTCAAATCTTAATTGTCCTTACTGTAAAAAATCACTTCCGCTGTCGTAGACTAAATCTCCTTTCTTCAAGTCTTAGTGGGTGACCTCCACCTTTCCATTCCCCTGAATAGTTTTGTAGCCCTCCTCTGCACTTTCTTTAGTTCCATATTGTCTTTTTGTTAAAGAATTGAACCGGATATTCAAGGTGAGGTCTTACCATGGACCTATAAGGAGGCAGAATAATATCTTCCTCCCATGAGTCAATACACCTTTTAATACACTCCAATATCTTATTTTCCTTTGCATCCAATTGCCAATCCACAAACAAACCTCTGGCCTTAAGCGTATTTCAGTAAATTTGTACAGTAACCTTTTATTTGGAACTGAATCAAAAGCCTTAGCAAAGTCTAAATATATCACACCCAATGCAGCACCCATGTCTATATTTTTACTCACCTCCTCATATTAATTAATTCAGTTACTTTGTAATGGTCTGACCTTCACAAAGCCTTGTTGGCTCCTGTTAATGAGATTCCTGTTCAATATAAAATCTTGAATATATTCCCTTAGCAACCCTTCAAACAGTTTCCCCACCACAGATGTCAAGCTTACAAGTCTGTAATTGCCCGGCTTTGATTTTGATCCCTTTTTAAATATGGATGCCACATCAGCTTTACGCCAATCTGTGCGCACAATGCCTGATATAAAAGAATCCATGAAAATCAAAAATAACTTTCTGGCCAGGACCTGGTTTAGCTCTTTAAGGAACCGTGGGTGTATACCATCCGGCCCCGGGGCGTTATCTATTTTAACACCATTTAATTGTTCTAACACTTTTTCTTGTGTCAACCAATCACATGCTTGCTGTGACTGCTCGGGAAACATAGCTTGCAGGCTCTCGTCCATTGGTTCTTTCTTGGTAAAATAAGAAGAAAATAAATTATTTTAAAAAACTGCTTTTTGTCTGTCTCCACTGACAATCTCACCAATAGAATCAATTTAATTCTTCAAAATAATTTCTTCTGGTTCAATGATAATTTTTCCTACAAAAACAAGGAACAGCTATGGGGACCAGGTTCACCCCCAAGCTACGCTAACCTCTTCATGGCAGAGTGGGAACGTTCATTCATATGGTCTGGCCATGATTAGGGGAGTGAACCTGGTCTCATACCACCAATATATCAATGACTTACTCTTCCTATGTAGGGGTAAGGAAAAAATATATAGTTTTTCCCATAATCCTAGACTACCACAACAAAGATCGGCATCTCAAGAAAACCATTCAAAAACACTGGCAAATTTTAAAGAAAGATGATATTTTGAGGGATATTCTCCCCGACAAACCTAAAATTATTTTTAGGGGGCTCCAGGTTTCCATAGATGAGTGACGAAGAGTAACACAAAAGAACTTACTAAAGGAGTCAGTAGTTCCTTAACCCAAGTCTAGGGTTCTATACAGTGAGGGAAACAAGTATTTGATCCCCTGCTGATTTTTAACGTTTGCCCATTGATCAGAAATAACCAGTCTATAATTTTAATGGTAGGTGTATTTTAAAAGTGAGAGACAGAATAACAAAAACAAAAATTAAAATCCAGAAAAAACGCATTTCAAAAAAGTTATGAATTGATTTGCATGTCAATGAGGGAAATAAGTATTTGATCCCATATCAATCAGCGAGATTTCTGGATCCAAGGTGTCTTTTCCTGGTAACGAGCTGAGATTAGGAGCACTCTTAAAGGGAGTGTTCCTAATCTCAACTAGTTACCTGTATAAACAACACCTGTCCACAGAAGCAATCAATCAGATTCCAAACTCTATTTGGCGAGGCTTAGTCCTGGACCCGTTGCAGACTGGCTGGTGGTGCGCACGGAGTGCACCGCCGGCTAGACTGCATGACGAGTTAACTCGTCATAAGGTCACAAAGGGGTTAATAAGGATATATTACACTTTCTTCTAAAGTTGAAATATCACTCATAACTGCAGTTGTTAGTATAATCATATGATATTTAAGCAGTTAAATTGTTGGGATCTAGGAACTGAGGCCTGACTGATCTAATGCCCAGAAGGATTACAGCAGCATCCTGGAGGAATATTCCTGCATGTGGAAGTCAGCAGTCCTGCATACAGAGCTGTGTGTGGCAAAGGCTGCTGTCACAGTGAGGAGATAGCAGGTGAAGTGATGTGATTGCAGCCTGTGGTGCAGTGGTAAGCTGAAACCCTCTCCCCCTGTCTCACACAGGGCACCAAGCTGAAATCCTCTCCCCCTGTCTCACACAGGGCACCCTGAAAGTCAGCACACAGCTAAAAGTCCTTGGTCTTCCATTTTCCTGCCAGTAGCATTTTAACTGCTGCCATATTGTGGATTACAGTATTTATGGGCCCCAACTATGTGCACCAACTAACGGTACCAGACTGCTTGTGGGGTGGAGCCTAGAGTGGGCTGCAGTATTTATTGCGGGTTGCTTTAAATGGGTAATTGCACTTTTAAATATTTTACTGTGTTGTTTATTTCTTGTTATTTATTTGCATAGTGCTTTTACCGTGCAATACAAAGTTATATTTAAGTTAGCTCTGTGTCAGTTTTCTTACTTGCGTAGATATGTTCCCAGTGGGACCCCCCATCCATACCCTGGATGCCCCACTGGGTGGAGGCACTGACACCATCATGTACCCCAACTCCCAGGTAGAGGAGACTCAGAATCGCCCTGCAGAGCAAAAGAAGGTAACTAGGGAAAAGGACCACAGGGGTATAGGTGGGCCTGTGCAAAACCCCGTTACAGATGGAGGCACTGCTGAGATGAACTGGGGTACAACCAGTGAGGATATGTTAATTCCCCGTCCCAATCCTCTGTTTGCAACAAAATGGGCCCAGCAACAGAAAATACCTTTACATCATGCTGTGATGATATGCCAAGTACCTCCATGTACTGAGATGAAACATGTCACTAAGAATTTATATATAGGGAGAATTTGATTTACCATACAAGATTGCAGAAATAACAAATGAAAATATAAAATTCAAAGTAGACTATATTTACCAAGGTGTAACTAACAGTTGCTGAAGCTATTCCCTTTGGCATAGTGTTGAATACCGTCAGTATGGCCTTTTTGGATCAAGAAACTTCCCCAGCTTAGATCATTAAGACTTAATCATTTGCCTTCTACTAGCCTAATGTTATCCCCCTTTTCCATCTCCATGCCACACCCATAGAAGGTGTGTCAGATATATGTGTTTTAATCTGGTTGGTTCTCTGAAAAGACTCCTCTCTTAATATTTGATTAGGGTATAATAATATTATTCAAGAGGTGGCGCTCTTAGCTCACAGTTCTGACCATGTTTAAATCCCAAACTTTCTAATCACCAGGGTCACACCTGCATACAGTTTAATAATATATGTTATATATACTGAGCCAGGCAAATCCAGGTGAACATCTACTAAAGTGAACAAGCTGCTTAAGTATAGGAGTTAGAAGCAAAGAGGGAGTTAAAAGGCAAGAAGGAGGGTAAAGTATAAATCCTTTTTTATTCTATTTATATTGGGTGTTTTACATTAGAGAGCATGTTGGACAATGCCACTAAGTGCATGTCTTGCAGCATGTATACTGTATTGGAGCAAGTTCCCCAGGGTCTATACCACTGTTGCAGATGTGAGCAGGTTGCTGCTTTGGAGAATATAATATTAGATCTAAAGAGGCAACTGGCAAGGGTCTAGCACAGTTCAGAGCGGCAACTTCATCGCTGACAGTTCAACGCGGCAGTTAGAACGCTGAGCTGTCAGCAATGAAGAATAACGCGGCCGCTTCATCACGGACACGGCTATGTAAGAGCTGAACTGTCATTTCTTACAAACGTACAAGATAAAATAACTCCACTAATAAATGAATCCCCCACCAAAGTATTCTATAAAACGAACGAATAAAACGAAACGAAAATAATGAACGAATTTCGTCTGAAACGAATGCAGTAATGAACGAAATTCGTTTTAGACAAAATAAATAACATTTTCGACCGAATGGACGAAAACGAAACAAAAATGTTATTTTTGCACCCATAGCACCACACCATTATTATCCTCACCGCATGTTAAACCATCATTATACCAGACCCATAGCACCGCACCCTTATTATCCCCACTGCATGTTACACCATCATTATACCAGACCCATAGCAGCACAGCACCATTATCATCCTCACCCCACACATACAAAAGCCCCATGAATAAGCCACATACAGGAGCCCATTCATTATTCTACACAGGGGAGAACCTTAATTATGCCACACATGGGAGCCCCATTAATTATGCCACACAAGGGAGCCCCATTAATTATGCCACACATGGGAGCCCCATTAATTATGCCACACCCAGGAGCCCTGCGGGGTAACAGTGGGCCACCTTCATTTATTGTACCATTATAGAACAATAAATATATATATTTATGCAAACACACACAAATCACAAGCCTATCTATCTATACACACTGACTTCTCTCTCTTCTTCTTTCTCTATATGTATATAACTAGTTGCATTTTTAGTTATATGAACTTTTTAATATTATATTCAACCATTTTCATATGTAATAATAATGTTATTGAAAAATTGCATTTCAATTTTTTATTCCCTTGCACTCATATTGCACCCACATGATTTTGCATGGCACACTGTCAATATGCCTAACAGAACATACCACAGAGTCAATTTGCACCACAGAACATGCCACAGTGTCACATTGCCAATTACAATAACCCACAGTCAGGTACCAATTAACATGCAACAGTCAGTTTTCCATTAACATATGCAACAGTCAGTTCGTACATTAAATATACACAGTTTACCCATTAAAGCATGACTGATATGTGTGACAGGGTGTGCTAATATAGGCTGAAGTGAGCTCAGCTCACATGGATTGACCTGCATGGGTCACGTGACGTCGCGTAATAATTTCACGTGACCTGCGATTGCACTAAAACTGCACAAATTGAAGGGCTTGTTTTTTTTGTAGAAATGAAGTCCTTTTAATTGTATTGATTTTCACTTTTTATCCTGATATAAATTTATTTTGCTCAAAGATTTTTAATTATTTCATATTTTTATTCAAATATAAATGGTAAATTTTACCTCTAGTAAAAAATTGAATATAATTTGTATATAAAAATTTTTTTAATATAAATACACAAGCCGATATATAAAAAATAGCAGTAAATTATTGCAATTAGAGAAGATATTTGTATTAATTTATCTTTCGAGCAAAATGTTTTTGTTCACAAATTCAATCCGTTTAACTGACAGCATTATAATATGTTATAGTAAATTGTACTGTTTAGTTTTACCAACATCTTTATGATAATGTAATACATTTATAACACTAAAATTTTAAGTAGACCACATTTTTCTGATGGCAATAATTTTAATTTAATTCTATTTTTTTTTATAGAATATTTGACAAAAACTTATTTTGAACTCTATGAAAATGTAATTCTTTGATTTAAACATTAAAATGTTGGAGAGAGAGTAGTCTGAATTAAGTTAGAAAGCTGTGCCATGCTTCCTCTCAGCCATTGGACTTGAATTTGCCAGCCATGAGCCAATTTCCACATCCATTACCTGTGCATCCATAGCAGAATTACTTCTCATTCTTTCACTATGTCTTTTGCAGTTGACAGGTAGCAGACCAAACTTTGCTGGTAACTCATTTGCTTACTGTAAGCAATGCCTTGTAAAGGCAGAGGTTGGCTCTACTCTCAGACCTTCCCCCAGATAATTAAGAGAGTGATAAGAGCACTCAGTATGTAATCTCAGCACTGAGCTTCTCTCCATAAGTCTTGATTTCTTCACAAACAGTCAAGGCCATGACAAAAGAATGATGCACATGTCCTGGCCTGGCAGGACAAAATGGCGTCTATAGTCTAAACATTTTACTTGCGAAGCTGGGCGTGAAGCCAGTTAGATAACAGAAAGAACACAGTTGAAGCTACAACATTTTCCACTGTAAGTAACAAGGTGGAAGAAGGGGGGAACGAATCCTGTCCTTTCTGTAAGTGCCCATAACACCCTCTACTTTAACTGTGGATTTCTTTACACAAATAAAACAAGTAATTTAAAATTTTTAACACAAACTTTGCATTGCATAAATAAATTCATTTTAATAGCATGCTATAGCTTGTTATAATACATGGTATATTGATATTGCGATCGAAGAGGAATTTTGGGACCGCCTCTTCTTGCCGATATCGGAATCTTGGGACCACCTCTACTTCTCGCTGGCAGACTACGCATCGACATCAGGTGCTGCTGTGCTAGAGATGGTAACAGGTCAAATCTGCAGAAAATCTTTAGATTTGTTATACTCTTTATAATAATTATAGATGGAATAGTAACATAGATAATCTTTCTGGTGTTTTGTTTAGGAATAAACAACCATTTATGTGATTAAGATATATAAGGATTATTTGAATCGGCAAAGTATTTGCTGCACTTGTTCACAATATCATGTAAAGTTACATTTTCCTGGTAAAATGTTAAATATTAACATTGCTATTCTTTTGCATTAAATCCAGAGGTTTCTCTGGTACAAATATAGAACTGAAAACACGTAAATATGATATTATTCATTCTTCTTTGTTCTCTTAGCGAGAAGAAAAATTATCCAGGTTACAATCAGTAAAAATATAATAACTATTGTTATCATTACTGTCATAAAATACCGAAAACTGTCACTAACATTTTACTATTATTTGTTAAAGTTTTAGTCACCTTTAAATTGCCCACTGTAGGTAATATCGGATAAAGGGTCTTACCTATTTCTGGCAATGTGGGAAATCACTCAGCAAGGTGAATCTTATTTGTTAAAGTAAGTGGCTGGTTGGTGGAGCTTAAGGTGAATTTACATTTTTGCAAGTGATCCAAGAAGGAGCACTGTATGGTACTTTAAGAGAAATTGGAGTGATATATATTTTAACTGTGTCTGTCAACGTGTATGGGTGGTCTTAACCTATTCCCATTACAAGAGCTATCAGAATCTGTTGTAACTATGGCTGGTTGAAATGGGGGTATGTTACAATCAGAATATGAACAAATAATTATATATGATCCATTGCTTAGTGGTTCATAATACAAATAATCACTTTCTACTGGTTCAATATCAATTAATCAATCAGTAGATTTGGCAGGGTTATTACACCAAGGTAACTGTACCTTTAAATCATCACAAACCAAATAACTTTTCTAGGTATTGAGAAACAGACAAATAAACTATTGATCACATGTGTTTGTGATATATTGATATGGATGTTGAATTGTTATTTTTGACATCTTTTCATCTGTTTGCAATAGGTGACCAGGGTTATCGATTTCCCAATTTGTTGTGTATATTTCACCTGCAAGGGTTAATTCATAATACATTTTTACCTCCCATTGACTGACATTAGCTTTGTCAGTCTAAAAAATGTTTTGTCTCTTTTATATAATAAATAAAAGCTTGTGATATGTGGAGTAAAGCTTCTTTTTGTCTTTCAGTCAAATCTAACTGTTGAAGTGCATTATTTATGTTAACCCTTTCATGACCAGACTGTTTTTGGAATGTTGTGCGTTAGTGACCGAGGCTGTTTTAACACTTCTGAGGTGTTTGTGTTTAGCTTTAATTTTCTTCTTTGTCAGTTGCTGTACCCACACATATTATATATTGTTTTTTTCAGGACAAGAAGGGCTTTCTTTTCATGACATTATTTTGTTCATATCATTTATTGTATTGTGTAAAAAATAGTAAAATATGGTTAAAAGGTAAAAAAAAAAACACTTTTCATGACTTTTCTTTGTAAATTCTTTTACTAAGCTTCAAAAGCTAATGAAAAAACGTGCTAAATAGATTCGACTATAGGTCCTGAGTTCAGAAATACCCAATGTTTATATGTTTTTTTGCTTTTTTTTTGCATGTTTTAGGTTAATAAATACAAGTAGCATTTAGCTGTTTCAAAACCATTTTTTTTAAAATTAGCGTTAGTGACACTGTAACACCGATATCTGATATGAATCACTGAATAACCCCCCACATGTACACATTTTTATAAAGTAGACATCCCAGGGCATTCAACTTGGGGTAATTTGACACTTTTCACTCTGTCATTTTACCACCAATCTTTGACAAGTTTTGGCGTAGTAATTTTGTGTGTGTTTTATTTCCACACACTTTGAAACTTAGGTATGAATTTAAAGGGACTGTTCTATTTTATTGCCAAACAAAACCCCAATATATGTTCAGCAACTTCCCCTGAGTATAGCGGTACCCCACATGTATAGGTCTGCTAGGTTTATGTGGCAGGTACAGGGAAAAATTTAGGATATGGTTATTGCAGCTTTAAAACGTGTATTTATTATGTAATACTTGTGACTACATTTCCTATCATGCTCAGCCAGCCAAAAGCTACCGTAGCAGAATAGGAAATGTAGTCTATAGTAGGAAGCACCGATTTTTGCTATCCTTGCTATCCTGCGGCTGCATGGATCAAATATCCAGCTGCTGCGGGCCCCTATCTACTGCTGGGGGCCAATGCAAAGCACTGGCCCCACTAGCAGTCTTTTTTTTTAAAATAAAATATCCCTAGAGGACCACAGACAGACATAACATGTCATTGGTCCTCTACGGAATAACTTCTTATTTGTATACAATTTATTATTATTATTTTTTATTTTTTTATTTATTTAATTTTTTATTTTTTTACATTTTTTTTTATTTTTATTTAACTCTAACCTTAACCCTTTGGTTAGGGTTAGTACAAACCCTAATTCTAACTCTAGGATTAGGGTTTTGATGAACTCTAACCCTAACCCAAGAGTTAGGATTAGCACAATAGGAAAAAAAAAAATTAAAAAAATCCTTTGGGGGGCTGGTTGTTACTGGGGGGGGGACCAGGGGGAGACTTCACACATTATATTTAGTCTCTCTCTGCCCCACGATCACCTGCTTTGACAGCTATTAACATCCGGGCGCTGTGATTGGCTGTCACAGTGCCCGGATGTTTCAGGGGGGGTCCTCAACCGGCATGGCTGAAGTGACTCGGTACCGAGACACTTAGCCATGCCGTTGGTAGCGCGATCCTGGACCGTCCTGGACCGTCATCGGTCACTAAGGGAGTTTTTCCCCATGACGGTCCAGGACCGTCATCGGTCGCGAAGGGGTTAATCAGACTTGTGTCAATCATACCACTCTGTAACATAAAACAAATAAAGAGTCGTTTCTGATTTAATAAGGATATATTACACTTTCTTCTAAAGCTGAAATATCACTCATAACTGCAGTTGTTAGCATAATCATATGATATTTAAGCAGTTAAATTCCATTGCTCAGCAATTCATCATTTGCATCAGAAATTCTGGCCACTACTTGGATTGCATCTACAAGACCAGTAGTTAGAAAGGAATCTGCATTGTTTAGTCATATCCTTTTGCTGAGTGACATTAATTTCCATTCATCTTGATGATCAGCTGGTATACTCTTATACTTTATATACAGAAGATATTGTTTGTAGGGTAGGCTGCTGTTGTATATGGCATTTCAGCAATATTTTCCAATTACATTTTAGATATTCATAAGTAGAGTTGAGCGGACACCTGGATGTTCGGGTTCGGCCGAACTTCGGAAAAAAGTCCGGGTTTCGGGCTCGAACTTGACCCCGAACCTGACCCCGAACCCCATTGAAGTCAATGGGGACCCGAACTTTTGGCCACTAAAATGCCTCTAAAAAAGTCCTGGAAAGGGCTAGAGGGCTGCAAAAGGAAGTAAAATAGGGGTAAGAGTAGGACAAGTGCCGTGCAAACAAATATGGATAGGGAAATAACTTCAAATAACATAAGATACATACAAATTGAAAATACAGCTGAGCCATAAAATAGCACTAGATGGAATCTTTGATTTTAGTTTTGGAAGAACATAAATCTAAAT
The DNA here is from genome assembly GCA_036172795.1 of Pelodytes ibericus. NCBI lineage: Eukaryota > Metazoa > Chordata > Amphibia > Anura > Pelodytidae > Pelodytes > Pelodytes ibericus. Next base: position 216,863,919 of record CM069860.1, on the reverse strand, counting down.
CTAAAGCATGGCTGCCAGGAGGATCAACAGAATTATCCATTTGAGAGAGGGTTGGAGTGCAGGGTATTCTCTTTCAGTTTATACTAAGAGACCCATAGGTTGAGGAGGCGGTGACCGTGGTGGTGTAGGTGGAAGCGGCGCTGGAGGAGGAGGTAGCCAGAATTTTTCAAAGTGCGCTGTAAGCACAGTATTGGACTCTTCTATTTGACTCTCAGATATGAAGTGATCTGGAAGATGCAAATGTACTATTTAGAACCCAAAACAATTAGAATTTTTCAAAGTGCGCTGTAAGCACAGTATTTGACGGTTCTATTTGACTCTCAGATGAAATACATGTACAATTGACCTATTCGTATGAATGGGGACTCTTTTTCGGTTTATAGAATAGCAATAGCATTACATGTATTCCATAAACCGAAAGTCTATAAACCGAATGTCTTTCGTAATGTTCGGTACGAACCCAAACAGTGCGGTTCGGGTTTGCTCAACACTATTCACAAGGTCTATCCTTCTTTGCTATTAACACATTCATTAGATTTGATTATTATTATTTTATATACTGTTAATTACAGTATATTTTACACCCACTGACACATTTCTGATACAGGGAATAAACAGCATAATTTGCTTTAGTAGTTTTAATTTTTCTTACTACGCACCACATTCCTGGAAGTCCGGAATACAGCAGGAATCCTTGTTTTCTGGGTTGCCATTTGAGGTAATGATTGCTATTATCATACTACAAATAACAAGGTGGACTGTGGTATACCACCCTGGGGATGGACATTGATCAACCTTATTTCATTCTCAGGCCATCGTCTGACTGTCTGGAAATCAACATAATAGCAGTGTCTGATAGCAGCATAGCACATCTTGTCAGCATAAGAAGGCTGTTTGTTGTAGTCATCCAGTGGTAAATAATATGGTAAAGTCTTTTCTTGAATCATCTTCATGTGAGTGTCCAAGGTATCTTTCACAAGCATCTGTCCCATCTCGCTTCTAATTCCAGCATCTTTGGCCATCACTGCAGAGTCCAGTATTAGAGTCTGAGATCGTCCAATCACTTGTTTCTTATGTATAATTGGTTTGGGGGTATGGTCTCCAGTAGGTTCCTTGTGGGATACCAGTGTAGGTCACATTGGCAGTTATCTCACTGTGAACTGTGTCTCTTTTCACAAGATGCTTCCTGGAGGTTGTCCTCACAATGATGGAACTTGTATTATGAGCGGTCCAATTCATTTCAGGTGCTTCTTGGTTGTTCTTGTTGTTGTAGATGTCATCAAGATAATTTTACAGATCATAATAAGGAGACACCAAATCTAATTCTTTAGTCGTCAATTCTTGTTGATTTTGATGATGATCATTCACTTTCAGTAACTGAATCTGCTGTAACAACTGTAAATATGTCACCATCTGTCTGTTCATCTTCCTCTGTCTTCATGGGTACAGGTTTAGATGTCAGATCATGATTCAGTCTGCTACATGGCTGGGAATCTGGTGGATTTTCTTCTTCTGGATCTTTTGGCTTCCTTTAGCTGCATCCAGTGTTCTGTGGAAATCTTGAAAATGTTTATCAGGTTTTAAATGATCAATACTTACTTTCACTGTTGGCCCTGGTTGTTCTCTGTAATAAAAGTTCTTGGATTTAAAATTGTCACTATCTTCACCGGTTTCTTCCAGCGTGGTCTCAGAGGATGTATAGTCTGTACTCTCTCCTGGACAAACTGGCCAACAGTAGGAACCCATGCAGTAGGTGATGGTGTTTGGTGTGTAGTCGTTTGGGTAAAAATATTCCCTAATTTCCTATAAAAGAGACAATTGTTCTACTCTCCCTGGTGCAGAAATGTGTTAGTCATTGAAAGATGTATTACAAGGTACACCATACAACATTTCATATGGGGTTTTACCATTAGTAGTGTTTGGTAAGTTGTTAATACCCATCTGTACAATAGGAATAAGTGGATACCACTGTGTGGGGCAAGCGACTAGCAACTTGGTTAATAGTCATTTTAGCTCAGCATTTTTCCTTTCCACAACCCCACTACTTAGGGGTTAGTTAGGTGCACAGATTCCCCAAAGTAACCCAAATGTGGTTGCCCAGTTTTGAGTTTCCTTTGCAATAAATGCAGGACCTCCATCTGAGGGGATTGTCCTGGGCTTACCGATGCTTGCTAGAGAAGTGAGACTAGAAATCGTAGTGTTAGAGGTTGCACTTTATACAGGATATAACCAAGTAAACCTGATACATGTATCAGCACATACTAAGATATATATGTAACCATGAGATGGTGGCATAGGTCCAATATGATCAATATATAGTAATTCAAAAGATACCTTAGGTATTGACTTTTCAATAAATGGTACAACAGAGTGATTCAGCCTATTCACCAATAAGCATTGTTTACAATTATGTCAGGGTATTTTAATAGATCTCATACTATGGGGGACACAATGGACTCATGTTCTGATATAAGGAAGAACCTTTAATTGACCTCTGTGTTTCAGTCTTCTGCTTGTTACTTAGTATCATTGTCCAACCTCCAGTGATGTTTGGGTAACACTTTAAGAAGACAATGGGTCAATTTAAGTTAGTTATCTTGATAAACAAAGGCTTGGTTTTATAGTGAGATCCATGGCCATCCTGAGAGAGCTCGTTGTGAGACATACAAGGTGTTCAAATAGAAACCTGTTATATCTAAACTGACAGGATCTTGGAAATTTGGGAATTAAAGGTGAAATGCTGAATGAATTAAGATTAAGCCTGCTAACATGTGGGAATTAATATACACGTATATAGATATATATGGTTACGTGTATAGGTGTACCCATATGTAAAGGCAGATGTATTGGTACACGGATGGTTGTATAAATGCATAGATGGATATTTTGTGTGTATTGATAACATACACACGTTGATTTCTATCTAATTGATTCATTACAGTTACTATACCTTAACTATGAAAATTGTAACCTAATATCACCATAGAACAATATTTTTGTATTCATGTGGTGTATGAGAAGTGGTTAGATATTACATGATATGTCATAGAGTAAGTTAGAAGTGTTTATATTCATTTTAATTCTAATCATAATGCACTCAAATATATATATACATATGCCTAGAATCAGGAAGAGTCAAATACTTTCTGAGTTGTTCTTACATTTAGGAAATGATACACTAAAATCTTAGAGAACATAGTAACATAGTAATTTAAGTTGAAAAAAGACACAAGTCCACCAAGTTCAACCCATCTACCTATCATTCCAGCGTTTTGATCCAAAAGAAGCAAAAACCCCTAAGGAAGCTATTTCGAATTTTGCCTCCTGGGGGAAAAATTCCTTCTTGACTCCAAGGGGCAATCAGATTCCTTATTGGATCAATAAGCTCTATTATTCATGCTTATTCTATTATTAATAGCCCTGTATGTTCTGCTTTTCTAAAAAAAAAAAAAAAATGCAGACCATTTTTAAATGCATTTATCATGGTTGATAGCACTACCTCTCTTGGCAGGGAGTTCCATAACTTTATTGTCCTTACCGTAAAGAATACCTTCCGTTGTTGTCTATGAAATCTTTGCTCTTCCAGTCTCAGGGGGTGACCTCTTGTTCTTTGTACATTTCTGTTAATGAACAGGTCAATTGAGAGCTCTTTATATTGGCCCAGCACAAATTTATATGTTATCATATCCCCTCTGAGATTTGCCCCCAATCCTATTTCTCTCAATTTGTAGAGTAACCTTTTGTGTGGAACTGTATCAAATGCTTTAGCAAAATCCAAATAAATCACATCAACTGCCACACCTAGATCTATATTTTTACTGACCTCTTCATAGAATGTTATTAAGTTTGTTTGACATGACCTGTCTTTCACAAAACCATGTTGACTTTTACTAATTATATTCTGATTCAAGATGTATTCTTGAGTGTATATAACATGTATAGCTTGGAGGAAAGACGTAACAGGGGGGATATGATAGAAACATTTAAATACATAAAGGGAATCAACACAGTAAAGGAAGAGAGTATATTTAAAAGAAGAAAAACTACCACAACTAGAGGACATAGTCTTAAATTAGAGGGGCAACGATTTAAAAGTAATATCAGGAAGTATTACTTTACTGAGAGGGTAGTGGATGTATGGAATAGCCTGCCAGCAGAAGTGGTAGAGGTAAACACAGTCAAGGATTTTAAGCATGCGTGGGATAGACACAAGGCTATCCTAGCTATAAGACCGGGAACAGGGGACTAATAAAAGTACTCAAAAAAAAAAAATTGTGCAGACTAGATGGACCGAATGGTTCTTATCTGCCGACACATTCTATGTTTCTATGTATACCTTTAGCAATCCTTCAAATAATTTCCCCACTACAGATGTCAAACTCACTGGCCTATAATTACCGGGCAGAGATTTTGATCCCTTTTTAAATATTGGAATGACATCCGCCTTTCGCCAGTCTGTTGGCACTATACCTGAACTGAAAGAATCCCTAAAGATCATAAATAGTGGTCTGGCCAGAATTATGCTTAACTCTCTAAGGACCCTTGGGTGTATACCATCTGGCCCTGGGGCCTTGCCTATCTTAACAGAGTTTCATTGCTTAAGCACTTTTTCCTGTGTCAGCCAATCCTATGTTTGCGGTGACTGTTCGTAACTTCCGGTAGCAGGGGCTCATCCATCTGTTCTTCCTTAGTATAAACAGAAGGAAAAAAAGTATTTAAAATGTCGGCTTTCTCTCTGTCCTCACTTACCAAATTTCCGATTTGGGATAACAAGAGCCCAACATTTTCCCTCTTCAGATTTTTTCCATTTATATATAAATTTTACTCTCCTTAGCAATCCTTTTCTCGTTTTCCAATTTAGCCATTTGAATTGCCTTTTTGCAGGCTTTGTTGGCCTCTTTGTATTTTATAAATGATAATGTTGATCCCTTGCTTTTATAATGTTTGAATGCCATTTTCTTGTTTTGCATTTCCTGTTTCACGGTACAGGTAAGCCACATTGGTTTTGATTTGTGTCTTTTGTATTTGTTTCCCAAAGGTATATATTGGGATGTGTACTTTTGTAATGTGTGCTTAAAGGCATTCCACTTGTCTTCTGTGTTAGTCCAGAAAACAATCGTTCCCAGTCTAAATGTTCCATTGATGCCCTTAGTCCATCACAGTTGGCCCTTCTAAAATTAAGTGTTTTGGTGGCGTAGTTACCAATTTGCTTTTTTGCATTAATCTCAAATGAAACCATGTTATGGTCACTATTGCCCAAGTGTTCTCTTACTTTGATGTTTGAGATAAGCTCCTCATTGTTTGTTATTACTAAATCCAGACAGGTATCCATTCTAGTTGGGGTGTCTACTAATTGTGCCATAAATGTGTTATTTAGCACGTTTCTGTGATTCCAATTAAATCATACTGTTCAGCACTTACCAGTATCTCCAGCTCACCCATTTCGTTTGTCAAGCTTCTTGCATTTGATAAAAGATATTTAAGATTACTACCCATTTTCTGTTTAGTTGACAAACACGTAATGCCCGCAGGTTTAGTTGTATGTACCTTCCTATGATCTATGTTAACCCCACCAGCGCTTTCCTGCTCCTTTGCCATAGCTAGACCCACCTTCCAATCTACCCTAGCTGCCATTGCTTCATTTTGATCTTGACCCTCCCCCCCAGAGCTTAGTTTAAAAGCTCATCTAACCCTCTAGCCATCCTCTCCCCTAATACTGCAGCCCCCTCATCATTGAGGTGCAGCCCATCCCGTCCATAGAGTATGTAGCCAACTGCAAAGTCTGCCCAGTGCTCTAAGAACCCAAATCCCTCTTGCTTGCACCACCTTCGCAACCACGCATTAATCTCCCTAAGCTCCCGCTGTCTCCCTGACGTAGCGCGTGGTACTGGTAATATTTCCTAGAATATTACCTGGGAGGTCCTTTCCATTAGCTTCCTAGTTCCCTAAAATCATTTTTAAGGACCCCCCACCTACCATTGACTTTGTCATTAGTACCAATGTGTATCATGACCGCTGGATCATGCCCAGCCCCTCCCAATAATCTGCCTACCCGGTCCGCAACATGCCGAACCCGAGCACCCGGGAGACAACATACAGTTCGGCATTCAGGGTCCTGGCGACAGATTACCCTATCTACCTTCCTAATAATAGAATCCCCTACCACCACAACCTGTCTAGCCTTCCTAGTGTCCTGGCTCCCAACTGTGCTGGGGAGGCTACTTACCTGGCTGCTAGGTGAGTCCGCCTGCCCCAGAAATGCCTCTTCTGAGCTAATCCCCCCAGCATCCTCACACAAGCTGGCAAACATGTTGGGGTAAATCCAGTGGCGTAGCGTGGGGGGTGCAGGGGGGGCCGGCCGCACCGGGCGCAATATCTGGGGGGGCGCACTAGCCCTATGCGGCCGCCAGGGCCGTCTTTAACGCGGGGCAAACGGGGCAGCTGCCCTGGGCCCATTTACTCCTGGGGGGCCCCAAGGCAGCTGTCCCGTGGGCCCCCAGCCCCTGCTGCCGCGTTCACAGCGCATTGCGCTTGTGAACGCTTTTTTCCGGCAAGCCGCATCCGATGGATGCGACGGCCGGAAAAAAAAAAAAAAAAAACTGCCGCCGGATGTGACGTCGCGTCACATCCGGTGTCTGCTTCCCTCCTCCGTGCAAGAGGGAAGACTGCACGGAGGAGACATCAGGCGGGGGACACGGAGCAGCTTCATGTAAGTACTTGGGAATGGGGGGGCGGGGCGGGGGGCTGACTGGCACTATATTCCTGGTATCTGACTGGCACTATATTACTGGGTATCTGAATGGCACTATATTACTGGGTATCTGATTGGCACTATATTACTGGGTATCTGATTGGCACTATATTACTGGGCATCTGATTGGCACAATATTACTGGGTATCTGACTGGCACAATATTACTGGGTATCTGATTGGCACTATATTACTGGGTATCTGATTGGCACTATATTACTGGGCATCTGATTGGCACTATATTACTGGGTATCTGATTGGCACAATATTACTGGGTATCTGATTAGCACTATATTACTGGGTATCTGATTGGCACTATATTACTGGGTATCTGATTGGCACTATATTACTGGGTATCTGATTGGCACAATATTACTGGGTATCTGACTGGCACTATATTACTGGGTATCTGATTGGCACTATATTACTGGGTATCTGATTGGCACAATATTACTGGGCATCTGATTGGCACTATATTACTGGGTATCTGATTGGCACTATATTACTGGGCATCTGACTGGCACAATATTACTGGGTATCTGATTAGCACTATATTACTGGGTATCTGATTAGCACTATATTACTGGGTATCTGATTGGCACTATATTACTGGGTATCTGATTGGCACTATATTACTGGGCATCTGATTGGCACTATATTACTGGGTATCTGACTGGCACAATATTACTGGGTATCTGATTGGCACTATATTACTGGGTATCTGATTGGCACTATATTACTGGGTATCTGATTGGCACAATATTACTGGGTATCTGATTGGCACAATATTACTGGGTATCTGATTGGCACTATATTACTGGGTATCTGATTGGCACTATATTACTTGGCATCTGATTGGCACTATATTACTGGGTATCTGATTGGCACTATATTACTGGGCATCTGATTGGCACTATATTACTGGGTATCTGAATGGCACTATATTACTGGGTATCTGATTGGCACTATATTACTGGGTATCTGATTGGCACAATATTACTGGGTATCTGATTGGCACTATATTACTGGGTATCTGATTGGCACTATATTACTGGGTATCTGATTGGCACTATATTACTTGGCATCTGATTGGCACTATATTACTGGGTATCTGAATGGCACTATATTACTGGGTATCTGATTGGCACTATATTACTGGGTATCTGATTGGCACTATATTACTGGGTATCTGATTGGCACTATATTACTTGGCATCTGATTGGCACTATATTACTGGGTATCTGATTGGCACTATATTACTGGGTATCTGATTGGCACTATATTACTGGGTATCTGATTGGCACTATATTACTGGGTATCTGATTGGCACTATATTACTGGGTATCTGATTGGCACTATATTACTGGGTATCTGATTGGCACTATATTACTGGGTATCTGATTGGCACTATATTACTTGGCATCTGATTGGCACTATATTACTGGGTATCTGATTGGCACTATATTACTGGGTATCTGATTGGCACTATATTACTTGGCATCTGATTGGCACTATATTACTGGGTATCTGATTGGCACTATATTACTGGGTATCTGACTGGCACTATATTACTGGGTATCTGATTGGCACTATATTACTTGGCATCTGATTGGCACTATATTACTGGGTATCTGATTGGCACTATATTACTGGGCATCTGACTGGCACTATATTACTGGGTATCTGAATGGCACAATATTACTGGGCATCTGATTGGCACTATATTACTGGGTATCTGATTGGCACTATATTACTGGGTATCTGATTGGCACTATATTACTGGGCATCTGATTGGCACTATATTACTGGGTATCTGATTGGCACTATATTACTTGGCATCTGATTGGCACTATATTCCTGGTATCTGACTGGCACTATATTACTGGGCATCTGATTGGCACTATATTACTGGGTATCTGACTGGCACTATATTACTTGGCATCTGACTGGCACTATATTACTGGGCATCTGATTGGCACTATATTACTGGGTATCTGATTGGCACTATATTACTTGGCATCTGATTGGCACTATATTACTGGGCATCTGATTGGCACTATATTACTGGGTATCTGATTGGCACTATATTACTGGGCATCTGACTGGCACTATATTACTGGGCATCTGGCTGGCACAATAATACTGGGCATCTGACTGGCACAATAATACTGGGCATCTGACTGGCACTATATTACTGGGCATCTGGCTGGCACAATAATACTGGGCATCTGACTGGCACAATAATACTGGGCATCTGACTGGCACTATATTACTGGGCATCTGGCTGGCACAATAATACTGGGCATCTGGCTGGCATAATATTACAGGCATCTGGCTGGCACTATATTACTGGGCTCTGACTGGCACAATATTACAGGCATCTGACTGGCATAATATTACAGGCATCTGACTGGCACAATATTACAGGCATCTGACTGGCACAATATTACAGGCCTCTGACTGGCACAATATTCCTGGCCTCTGACTGGCACACTATTACAAGCATCTGACTGGCATAATATTACAGGCATCTGACTGGCACAATATTACAGGCATCTGACTGGCACAATATTCCTGGCCTCTGACTGCACACTATTACAGGCATCTGACTGGCATAATATTACAGGCATCTGACAGGCACCATATTCCTGGGCTCTGACAGGCACAATATTCCTGGGCTCTGACAGGCACAATATTCCTGGGCTCTGACAGGCACAATATTCCTGGTATCTGATTGGCACAATATTATTGGTATCTGACTGGCACAATATTACTGGTATCTGACTGGCACATTATTACTGGGCTCTGACTGGCACAATATTGCAGGCATCTGACTGCCACAATATTGCAGGCATCTGACTGGCACAATATTACTAGGCTCTGACTGGCACAATATTACTGGGCTCTGACTGGCACAATATTACTGGCATCCGAAAGTTACAATATTACTGGCATCTGAATGGCACAACAATTATGGCATATGTGTGTGTGTGTGGAGGGGGGGGGGGGGGGGGAACATTAGAGGTACAGGATTGAGGAAGTTGGCTCCATCTAGCCCAGTCTTGGATCATCTCCAGGGTATGGTTCCATTTTGATGTTTAGTTTTTGTTCTTGATATTTTTTGTCGTTTACGATGGTTGTGAGACGACATATAATAGCATATCCCATGCTAGGTTACTACATGTGTATATTTGTATTCATAGACCTGCTGAAAATGTGGAGAATGTGTGTAATGCATGTTCGCACTCAATAAAGTGTTGGAAAATAAACTTGTATTTAGATGCATTTTACTTTAATTACATAAGTATTTTCATAACAAACAATACATGTCCTTGGGGGGTAAGGGTTTCTTTAACTAATCTAGTAGAAGAGACTCGAGTGCTAAAATCCACGGGTTAGGGGGCGCAAATTACTTGCCTTGCCCCGGGTGCTGACAACCCACGCTACGCCACTGGGTAAATCAGCTCAGAACAAGCCTCCCTTGCTCTCCGACCCCTACTGCCCCTTACACAACTAACCCAGCTCTCTGCACTAGAAACCTCTTCCCCTCCATCATCACCCTCCTCTACACTGGCCCCAGCCAATGCCTGCTCCGTGAGCAGTAAACTCCGCTCCATGTTGCTTATGTCCCTAAGTGTTATGTCGCTAAGTGTCCCAGTGGGGATGGGACACTTCATCGCGGCTGCATCCGCGCAGCCTCTTCACCGCCGTCACTTCACCACACGACAGCTCGTCGCGAGATATTTCATCGCGGGACATTTCATCGCTAAAGGTAAGTTTTAATGTGTTACAGTTAGAAGATATAGTGTTAGAATTAGAATTTTAGTATTGGGGTTTAGGGTGGTTAGAATTAAGGTTTAGAGGGTTAGAATTAGTTTTTAGGGTTCGGGGTTAATTTTAGCATTAGGGTTTAGGGAGTTAATTTTAGTATTAGGGTTCAGGGTTTAGTATTAGGGTTTAGGGGGTTAGTATTAGGGTTCGGGGGTTAATATTAGTATTGGGGTTAATTTTAGTATTGGGGTTAATTTTAGCATTAGGGTTTGTTGGGGCACTTTGGGGGGGGGATTCATTTATTAGGGGGGGTTATTTTATTTTAACTTGTATGTTTGTAAGAGCTGACAGTTTAGCGCTTTCTTCATTGCTGACAGTTCAGCGTTCTGCCGCGCTGAACTGTCAGCGATGAAGTTGCCGCGCTGAACTGTCCTAGAGCCTGTATATATGCCATGTATTTGTCCCATGTATATATGCCATGTATATATCCCATGTATATTTGCCATGTATATGTCCCATGTATATATGCCATGTATATGTCCCATTTATTTATGCCATGTATATGTCCCATGTATATTTATGCCATGTATTTGTCCCATGTATATATGCCATGTATATATCCCATGTATATTTGCCATGTATATGTCCCATGTATATATGCCATGTATATGTCCCATGTATATATGCCATGTATTTGTCCCATGTATATATGCCATGTATATGTTCCATGTTTATATGCCATGTATATGTCCCATGTATATATGCCATGTATATGTCCCATGTATATATGCCATGTATTTGTCCCATGTATATATGCCATGTATATGTCCCATGTATATGTCCCATGTATATATGCCATGTATATGTCCCATGTATATATGCCATGTATATGTCCCATGTATATATGCCATGTATATATGCCATGTATATGTCCCATGTATATGTCCCATGTATATATGCCATGTATATGTCCCATATATATGTCCCGTGTATATATGCCATGTATATGTCCCATGTATATATGCCATGTATATGTCCCATGTATATATGCCATGTATATGTCCCATGTATATATGCCATGTATATGTCCCATGTATATATGCCATGTATATGTCCCATGTATATATGCCATGTATATTTATGCCATGTATATGTCCCATGTATATGTCCCATGTATATATGCCATGTATATGTCCCATGTATATATGCCATGTATATGTCCCATGTATATATGCCATGTATATGTCCCATGTATATATGCCATGTATATGTCCCATGTATATATGCCATGTATATGTCCCATGTATATTTATGCCATGTATATGTCCCATGTATATATGCCATGTATATGTCCCATGTATATATGCAATGTATATGTCCCATGTATATATGTCCCATGTATATATGCCATGTATATATGCCATGTATATGTCCCATGTATATGTCCCATGTATATATGCCATGTATATGTCCCATATATATGTCCCGTGTATATATGCCATGTATATGTCCCATGTATATATGCCATGTATATGTCCCATGTATATATGCCATGTATATGTCCCATGTATATATGCCATGTATATGTCCCATGTATATATGCCATGTATATGTCCCATGTATATATGCCATGTATATGTCCCATGTATATTTATGCCATGTATATGTCCCATGTATATATGCCATGTATATGTCCCATGTATATATGCAATGTATATGTCCCATGTATATATGTCCCATGTATATATGCCATGTATATATGCCATGTATATGTCCCATGTATATGTCCCATGTATATATGCCATGTATATGTCCCATATATATGTCCCGTGTATATATGCCATGTATATGTCCCATGTATATATGCCATGTATATGTCCCATGTATATATGCCATGTATATGTCCCATGTATATATGCCATGTATATGTCCCATGTATATATGCCATGTATATGTCCCATGTATATGTCCCATGTATATATGCCATGTATATTTATGCCATGTATATGTCCCATGTATATGTCCCATGTATATATGCCATGTATATGTCCCATGTATATATGCCATGTATATGTCCCATGTATATATGCCATGTATATGTCCCATGTATATATGCCATGTATATGTCCCATGTATATATGCCATGTATATGTCCCATGTATATTTATGCCATGTATATGTCCCATGTATATATGCCATGTATATGTCCCATGTATATATGCAATGTATATGTCCCATGTATATATGTCCCATGTATATATGCCATGTATATATGCCATGTATATGTCCCATGTATATGTCCCATGTATATATGCCATGTATATGTCCCATATATATGTCCCGTGTATATATGCCATGTATATGTCCCATGTATATATGCCATGTATATGTCCCATGTATATATGCCATGTATATGTCCCATGTATATATGCCATGTATATGTCCCATGTATATATGCCATGTATATGTCCCATGTATATATGCCATGTATATGTCCCATGTATATATGCCATGTATATGTCCCATGTATATATGCCATGTATATGTCCCATGTATATGTCCCATGTATATATGCCATGTATATATGCCATGTATATGTCCCATGTATATGTCCCATGTATATATGCCATGTATATGTCCCATGTATATGTCCCATGTATATGTCCCATGTATATGTCCCATGTATATATGCCATGTATATGTCCCATGTATATATGCCATGTATATGTCCCATGTATATATGCCATGTATATTTATGCCATGTATATGTCCCATGTATATGTCCCATGTATATATGCCATGTATATTTATGCCATGTATATGTCCCATGTATATGTCCCATGTATATATGCCATGTATTTGTCCCATGTATATATGCCATGTATTTGTCCCATGTATATGTCCCATGTATATGTCCCATGTATATATGCCATGTATTTGTCCCATGTATTTGTCCCATGTATATGTCCCATGTATATGTCCCATGTATATGTCCCATGTATTTATGCCATGTATTTGTCCCATGTATTTGTCCCATGTATATATGCCATGTATTTGTCCCATGTATATGTCCCATGTATATATGCCATGTATTTGTCCCATGTATATATGCCATGTATATGTCCCATGTATATGTCCCATGTATATGTCCCATGTATATGTCCCATGTATATGTCCCATGTATATTTATGCCATGTATATGTCCCATGTGGCTGACTAAGCATCATGGGATATGCAGTTCCCAAGGTTGTAACTGACTGCTTTAGGCACTAATGGTAGGATGCCAGTTTTGTTTAGTTGCGGAGACCAATCTTTTAAAGGTCTATGGACCGGGCTCCACCAAAATGGCTGCTGCGAGTAAGACAGGTCACGTGTCTAGGAGCCTGGAAATGGAATCTCGTGACCGACCGTCCCGCTGACGTCACGCTGAGGGAGGAGCTGCTGGTAGGAGGATGTGTTCCAAGATGGCGTCGCGCACTGAGGCCGGAGCTGAGGAGATGTTTCCATAGGATTCAGGGGAAAGGAGGCAGCAAATCGGGTGAGTGTGTGACCCCTGCGGGGGAGGCTCAGCACAGGGGGGCTGTCCCCCCCCCCAATGGGGAGGCTGGTAACGGGGAACGGATAGCTTCCGGTTGAGCAGGACTCGCACTCCCACAACTCTCAGAAGTGCCATAGGAGCCTGAGTCAGCATCAGCTGGAGATTGAAAGTGACGGATTACTTGTCAGCGTGGAAAGTCCCAGCCACAGGAGGCTGTGACAGGACTGGGAAGCAGCAATGCATTACTGGTCTGGTGAGGAGCATCAGTTAGCAGAGCTCCATGGAGCGGAGCAGGCAGGAGAGGGAGCTCTATGGAGCGGAGCAGGCAGGAGAGGCAGCTCTATGGAGCGGAGCAGGCAGGAGAGGGAGCTCTATGGAGCGGAGCAGGCAGGAGAGGCAGCTCTATGGAGCGGAGCAGGCAGGAGAGGGAGCTCTATGGAGCGGAGCAGGCAGGAGAGGGAGCTCCATGGAGCGGAGCAGGCAGGAGAGGGAGCTCCATGGAGCGGAGCAGGCAGGAGAGGGAGCTCTATGGAGCGGAGCAGGCAGGAGAGGGAGCTCTATGGAGCGGAGCAGGCAGGAGGGGGAGCTCTATGGAGCGGAGCAGGCAGGAGAGGGAGCTCCATGGAGCGGAGCAGGCAGGAGAGGGAGCTCCATGGAGCGGAGCAGGCAGGAGAGGGAGCTCCATGGAGCGGAGCAGGCAGGAGAGGGAGCTCCATGGAGCGGAGCAGGCAGGAGAGGGAGCTCCATGGAGCGGAGGAGGCAGGAGGGGGAGCTCCATGGAGCGGAGGAGGCAGGAGGGGGAGCTCCCTGGTGCGGAGCAGGCAGGAGAGGGAGCGGAGGAGGCAGGAGGGGGAGCTCCATGGAGCGGAGGAGGCAGGAGAGGGAGCTCCATGGAGCGGAGCAGGCAGGAGGGGGGGCGCCGCGGAGCAGGCAGGAGGGGGAGCGCCGTGGAGCGGAGCAGGCAGGAGAGGGAGCTCCGTGGAGCGGAGCAGGCAGGAGAGGGAGCTCCATGGAGCGGAGCAGGCAGGAGAGGGAGCTCCATGGAGCGGAGGAGGCAGGAGGGGGAGCTCCCTGGTGCGGAGCAGGCAGGAGGGGGAGCTCCCTGGTGCGGAGCAGGCAGGAGGGGGAGCTCCCTGGTGCGGAGCAGGCAGGAGGGGGAGCTCCCTGGTGCGGAGCAGGCAGGAGATGGAGCGGAGGAGGCAGGAGGGGGAGCTCCATGGAGCGGAGGAGGCAGGAGAGGGAGCTCCATGGAGTGGAGGAGGCAGGAGAGGGAGCTCCATGGAGCGGAGGAGGCAGGAGAGGGAGCAGGCAGGAGGAGCACTCCATGGAGCGGAGTAGGCAGGAGAGGGAGCTCCGTGGAGCGGAGTAGGCAGGAGAGGGAGCTCCGTGGAGCGGAGTAGGCAGGAGAGGGAGCTCCGTGGAGCGGAGCAGGCAGGAGGGGGAGCTCCGTGGAGCGGAGCAGGCAGGAGGGGGGGCGCCGCGGAGCAGGCAGGAGGGGGAGCTCCGTGGAGCGGAGCAGGCAGGAGGGGGGGCGCCGCGGAGCAGGCAGGAGGGGGGGCGCCGCGGAGCAGGCAGGAGGGGGAGCGCCGCGGAGCAGGCAGGAGGGGGGGCGCCGCGGAGCAGGCTGGAGGGGGGGCGCCGTGGAGCGGAGCAGGCAGGAGGGGGAGCGCCGTGGAGCGGAGCAGGCAGGAGGGGGAGTGCCGTGGAGCGGAGCAGGCAGGAGGGGGGGCGCCGCGGAGCAGGCAGGAGGGGGGGCTCCGCGGAGCAAGCAGGAGGGGGAGCGTCGTGGAGCGGAGCAGGCAGGAGGGGGAGCACCGTGGAGCGGAGCAGGCAGGAGGGGGAGCACCGTGGAGCGGAGCAGGCAGGAGGGGGAGCTCCGTGGAGCGGAGCAGGCAGGAGGGGGGGCTCCTCGGAGCAAGCAGGAGGGGGAGCGTCGTGGAGCGGATCGGGCAGGAGGAGAGCTCCATGGAGCGGAGCAGGCAGGCTGGGGAGCGGAGTAGGCGAGAGGGGATGCGCGGGGTAGTGCTGGGCGGCGGAGCTTCCAGGAGGGGGAATGGAGCAGGCAGGCGGGGGATGTGGGAGCGCCGTGGGTAGCAGAGCAGGCAGACGTGTGAGTGCCGAGGGGAGAGTAGCAGGCAGGTGGGGGAGTGTCAGGGAGGGGGGTCACCAGTAGCACACTGGGAAGGTATGTAATCTGACTCATATGGGCCAGTAAAAATGATTACTTATCAGGGAAGCTAGGTAAGAGTACATGGGTAGTATGTTAGCAGGTCTGGGACTATAACTGCAGTTCAGTGTGTCATAGCAGACCACGGGGTGGTACCTAGTAGTCGGGATAAGAAGGAATTTATGCAAAAGAGAGCGATTTAGGGACATTAGGATTGAACATTCAAGAAACACCTGATACCGAGGGTCATTTGCTTTTACCTCTTTCGCTGTAACATATGAGCCACCTGTATGAGGCGACAGTGATGGGAGTAAGTCAGGGCTTGACAATTCTCAGGGAGCCACGGATCCTACATCCTACAAGGATAGAGCTCTCTGAAAGTCCTACCTGGCTGGCTCCTAAAGCGCAAGTCTCAGGAAAGAATCAACAGCCCCAGCCATGGATGTGCTTATAGCTGAGGACTGGGTTTCATTTACATTATACACTATGCTCTGGGCATTGCAGCACCTTGGTTTCTGTATGGAAATTCCCTTAACAAAAATTTGTTTTGTTTTTTCTTTTTATTTCTTTGCCTATATAAGATCATGGTTATGAGTCATAAACCTAAGGAATTGAACTCTAGTCTGTCTTTGCTGTTCTGTAATAAGAGCCTCTGATTGGCTGCCTTTGCGCTGTGATAGCAGTGCCTCTCATAGTGTTGGAAGCGAGATGCTAGCTTTGTATGATTATACATGTCTTTTTTTTTAGATTTCAGCATTTGTCTGTTTATGACCTGGGCTGTACACATGTCATTGCTTGCTATATAGTTGGATGTCCATAGTGTTTACGATCCTTGTTAAAATACTGGATCCTAGTTTTTAAAAAGGATCAACAGAGGGGAGTTTTAATAGGTTTTGCTAAAGATCAGAAACGCACCTTGGAAGGTAGGGCGTCTTACACCATTAGAGCACTGGATGGATATTCGGTGTTACGTGGTGGAGTAAGCTAGGAATATGGAGTAGCTGCAAATATTTCTCTGCTTTGTCGACTGATATTCTTGAGCTATTATCTTCGTAAAACAATGGATATAACGAACCCGTACACATGGCTATCGGTTCTGGAGATGATTCAGGTCGATGGGAACAGAGAGGGCCATGGAGAGTTTATTACCGTACAATTGGTCAAAGGAGCCATCCGTCTTGTCTGCCGATCACGTGTATCTTTTAAAGCAGTGTCTCTCAGCTGGTGGGTCCCGACCCTATAGTGGGTAGCGAGCTGGTTTGTAGTGCGTCACCAGCATGGGCTTTGGCTTAATCAAAAAGTTTCATTAATTTTTGATGGGAGTAGAAGTGATGACGTGATGTAGTGGCACAGACAATCATGTTTTTAAATAGCGACACGGATATCTTTCAGTAGCCCCTATAGGTTTAGGAAGCAGTCAAAGCTTTATAGTTAACTTTGGAGATACAACTCACCTGAGATGGGTCAAGTGAAGTTTATGTATGATGCTGCAGGTACATGGTAGTGAGTGTTTAATGTACCTCTCTTTGTGAGAATGACTTCTTATCTCTGGTCCAGCTGAAGACATAATATAGGAAAAGAATGGACATTGAACACATCCTCTTCTTTATCTACCATCACCCCAGACTTTGAAATCCTTAGCAGAAGTAAAAAGCCTCCCCAGCTTTCCTATCTGTCCTAATCCGTCTCAGATATTTCCGTGGCTTTTTATTTTATTGTGTTTTTAACTCAATAGCACTTTGATTTTATCTAATTACTACACTCTCCATTTTATGAAGAAGCCCTGTTTTTTTTCATGATTTGAACAGTGTGTATACATTTATATAAATATATATACACACACATTGTGGAATACTGTGCAAATTGTGTTGTGCAATAAATTATGTTTTGGGTTCCTATTGTGTGCCCTGTGTGCTTGAAGTTGGTCAACTCAAGCTGTATAATATTTTACTCATACTTTAATTATAAAACTAAATTTTGGGGAAAATTCTAAAAGTGATGTAATCATTAGGACTATTCCATTGTTTTCCATGGTGATTGCTCCACTGTTAGGGCATTGCACCAGAGTTGTATAAATAATCTTCCTTTATTTATTGTGTCCTCGTGACAGTCTTGCTCTGAGCAGTGCGCTGTGTTTTAGGGCGATTATTTTTTTATTATTCTATTGAACTTTAAGCACTTTTTTTTTTTGCAATAGAAATATCAGGTTTCGTATCAATAAATGGGATTTTTGTTTTGTTTTCCTTACAAATTAGCTGTGTTTTGCTCTGTTTAGCACTTGCAGTCTGCCAAAAAAAAAAATCAAATTGTGGCTGACTTATTGCTGTAAACAATAGACTTAGCTCCAAGATCTCTCTGATACACTGAGTCAGTGCGACTTCTGTTTAAAATATCTGCTGGATGACTGCCACAACTTGAGATCTGTTTTTATTTTAGTAAGAGCGACCTTTAAATCCCATATTAGGCTTTCCTTGTGGTTTAGCTAATTCATTTACACTTTTGCTTCAGGTTAAATAAGGAAATAGAAATGTGTAGTGACCTTTAAAATCCACATTTCACTTCCTTCTTTTACCTGTGGCTGAGACCTGGTCGGTGAGCGATTGGGAAACAGTCACATGTTTACAGGATGGCCTCCATTGGCTGCTGTTGCACGTCTTACATGGGGTTCAGTCTCCGTGGATGGTGCATTTCTGATATTGTCTCATAGATCAGCTGCTATTAATCCGATTTATTTTGCTTAGTACAGCGATTGTCCAATGTGTATCGTGCGTTAAACTAGTTACATTGTTACCCATGAAAACATTTTAATGCACCTTTTCTTTAACGTGCGTTTGTTTTTTGTTGTTGTTTTTTTTTGGGGGGGGGGGGGGTTCAGTGGTAAATTACCATCCTCTCTGCCCCACTTTTATTCTAAATCTTGATAGTGGTTTATTAGTAAAAAGCAATGGAGAAGAATAACGAAACCACACTGAATGCCACCCGTTATCATTTATTATTGCCAGACTCGTTGAAGCTACAGGTGTACAGGTTTGCTGTCGTGATTAATGGGAAGTTAGGTACATTTCACCCACTTATGTATTTTATTTTTTATAAATCTCTTCTTATAGTGTTAAAACTCTTAACTCACTTTGCTAAATTTGGCTGATCTAACTGACGCAAATAAATCTTTCAAGGGGAAAAAAAGGTCTGTGATCCAGAGTTTCAAGTTAATCCTCTTTATTTCATTTAGTGTGTAATTTAACTCTGTGTGATCTTTTAGTATCTACGTATGCAATGTAATCGGATGGATGTATTCTAGACTGTAAGCTCTGCGAGCCGGGCTCTCTATCATGTATCAGTTTGTCTCCATCTAACTTAGTATGTAGTTCACCTCTATGTCTGTCACCTACTGCTTTCCTTAGAATGTACGTTGAATGCAGTGGCACCTACCGCTTGCCTTGGAATGTTCATTGAATGCTGTGGCACTGACCACTTGCCTTGGAATGTTCATTGAATGCTGTGGCACTGACCACTTGCCTTGGAATGTTCATTGAATGCTGTGGCACTGACCGCTTGCCTTGGAATGTTCATTGAATGCTGTGGCACTGACCGCTTGCCTTGCAATGTTCATTGAATGCGGTGGCACCTACCGCTTGCCTTGGAATGTTCATTGAATGCTGTGGCACTGACCACTTGCCTTGGAATGTTCATTGAATGCTGTGGCACTGACCACTTGCCTTGGAATGTTCATTGAATGCTGTGGCACCTACCGCTTGCCTTGCAATGTTCATTGAATGCTGTGGCACCTACCGCTTGCCTTGGAATGTTCATTGAATGCGGTGGCACCTACCGCTTGCCTCGGAATGTTCATTGAATGCTGTGGCACTGACCGCTTGCCTTGGAATGTTCATTGAATGCTGTGGCACTGACCGCTTGCCTTGGAATGTTCATTGAATGCTTCGGCACTGACCGCTTGCCTTGGAATGTTCATTGAATGCTGTGGCACTGACCGCGAGCCTCGGAATGTTCATTGAATGCTGTGGCACTGACCGCTTGCCTCGGAATGTTCATTGAATGCTTCGGCACTGACCACTTGCCTTGGAATGTTCATTGAATGCTTCGCACTGACCGCTTGCCTTGGAATGTTCATTGAATGCTGTGGCACTGACCGCTTGCCTTGGAATGTTCATTGAATGCTGTGGCACTGACCGCTTGCCTTGGAATGTTCATTGAATGCTGTGGCACTGACCGCTTGCCCTGGAATGTTCATTGAATGCTGTGGCACTGACCGCTTGCCCTGGAATGTTCATTTAATGCTTCCTCACTGACCACTTGCCTTGGAATGTTCATTGAATGCTGTGGCACTGACCGCTTGCCCTGGAATGTTCATTTAATGCTTCCTCACTGACCACTTGCCTTGGAATGTTCATTGAATGCTGTGGCACTGACCGCTTGCCTTGGAATGTTCATTGAATGCTTCGGCACTGACCGCTTGCCTTGGAATGTTCATTGAATGCTTCGCACTGACCGCTTGCCTTGGAATGTTCATTGAATGCTGTGGCGCTGACCGCTTGCCTTGGAATGTTCATTGAATGCTGTGGCGCTGACCGCTTGCCTCGGAATGTTCATTGAATGCTGTGGCGCTGACCGCTTGCCTTGGAATGTTCATTGAATGCTTCGGCACTGACCGCTTGCCTTGGAATGTTCATTGAATGCTTCGCACTGACCGCTTGCCTTGGAATGTTCATTGAATGCTGTGGCACTGACCGCGAGCCTCGGAATGTTCATTGAATGCTGTGGCACTGACCGCGAGCCTCGGAATGTTCATTGAATGCTGTGGCACCTACCGCTTGCCTTGGAATGTTCATTGAATGCTGTGGCACTGACCGCTTGCCTTGGAATGTTCATTGAATGCTGTGGCACTGACCGCTTGCCTTGGAATGTTCATTGAATGCTGTGGCACTGACCGCTTGCCCTGGAATGTTCATTTAATGCTTCCTCACTGACCACTTGCCTTGGAATGTTCATTGAATGCTGTGGCACTGACCGCTTGCCTCGGAATGTTCATTGAATGCTGTGGCGCTGACCGCTTGCCTTGGAATGTTCATTGAATGCTTCGGCACTGACCGCTTGCCTTGGAATGTTCATTGAATGCTTCGCACTGACCGCTTGCCTTGGAATGTTCATTGAATGCTGTGGCACTGACCGCTTGCCTCGGAATGTTCATTGAATGCTGTGGCACTGACCGCTTGCCTTGGAATGTTCATTGAATGCTGTGGCACTGACCGCTTGCCCTGGAATGTTCATTTAATGCTTCCTCACTGACCACTTGCCTTAGAATGTTCATTGAATGCTGTGGCACTGACCGCTTGCCTTGGAATGTTCATTGAATGCTGTGGCACTGACCGCTTGCCTTGGAATGTTCATTGAATGCTGTGGCACTGACCGCTTGCCTTGGAATGTTCATTGAATGCTGTGGCACTGACCGCTTGCCCTGGAATGTTCATTTAATGCTTCCTCACTGACCACTTGCCTTGGAATGTTCATTGAATGCTGTGGCACTGCTGCTTGCCTTGAAATAATGCTATAAAGTGTCATACATGTTTTTGCTCTGGTCACACCGGATAATGTACAGCTGATGGAGATTAAACTGATCTTTGATTTCAGTACAAGATAGATCGTGTGTATTGTTTTTTTGTTTGTGATCTTTTCTATTATATGTACTGGATTATTTTGCGTGAGCCGTGCCTGTTACTGCGGGTAGTTATTTTTAACGCCAGGACACTGTTACTTTCTTAGCGCTCTGTGTCAAATAATGAACACCACTTAGAGCATTTTGAGTGCTACACACAGGTTGTGAAGTTGTTGGAATGGTCTGTGGACACTATATATATATATATATATAATGTTACTGGGGGGGATGGTTTCGGAATCTGTTACACAGACACATGACCGGATCACCCCAGGAAAGGCCCAGTCAGATGGTAATAACAGAGTCATTGTTTCTCAGCATATCGGACACTGATGGAAAATCCTCGTTATAGGGAAGTGTCAGACTGACAGATGCACTAAAATTAGGGGCTTATAAATAAATAAAATAAAACCATTTTCTATAATACACATTAAAGTTACTTGTCCTGTGTGAACCTGATGTGTAGCTTTCTATCTGCGTCTGAGAGGGAGAGCTGACCATACCTGTGCAAACCCAGCTAACTAGTCCCTCGCTACTAGTTTTATCCTCCTACTAGGGAGCACCGAAGCTTAGTGGGCTCTAGAAGGGGTTCAAACTCAAAATACTGAGATGACATTCAGGGTTTTGTTTGTATGGTAATGGGGCGGATTTATATTGGGATCATTGCATATTCTGTTCAGATATCGGATTTATAGGCCTCAATACAGGAGTGTGCAACCACAAAGTACTCGTGCACAGTGCCCGAGACACACGTGCAGTGCTACCCACAATGCATTGCTACAGTGATGTCACCCATTGCATTCCCCATCATTTCCAGCTGGGTGCAGCACTGAGTATATAGCTGTAACTTTATACAGCTTTATTATGAGATATTCGAATCTGTGAGGGTAACGCATAAATCCAATATACTGAGTAATGTGAGTAACTAGTTGGCAGAACTTGGCCATTAAATGCACGGTGAGGCTGCGTTATATCAGTGAGTCCCCCTTGGCCCTAACAGTGTCATTTCTCCTTTCACATACTCATTATTTATTTTAAAGGGTATGTACAGTTTTCTTTTGATGCCATATTTATCCTTGTATGTCAGAATTTATTTTACATTCAGAGTTAATTAGGCGTGGCAGACCACGGTCGGGGTCGTTTTCCAGGTAAATCTAGGTCGGGAGGTGTGATCCCTTCAGCTCTCTGAGTCAGTGGGCAGGTGACACTGTATGCCTGATGTCAGGTAATCATTATTCAGAGTGGGTGAGCTGGAATTCTCTTTATATATAATCAGCCCTGGATAATTACCTCTTTGATTGGGTCCTGTTTATTTATTCACGGTACTGTGTGGATCAATGCCAGGTTCTTCCCTTTCTATAACATAGGCACCTTATCCTACAGGCCACACCCTGCAACCTTATAGCATGAATTAGGAGCATACATATGTACACCTTCAATGCTCAGCCTTGTACGCCATCTCGGACACATTCCCCAGTCCATGTAACAGACTTGTAACTACAAGCTCTGTACAGAGTTTGTGTGAAAGACATGAGAGGCACTGGGCATTTACTGCTGGCACAACAAAAGTCACTCTTATAATGCACGTTACTGTATGTGTCTTGCCACAGATTCTTGGAGTAAAGTAAGAAGTTCCCCCATGTTTTTCCATGCGTAATGGGGGCATACCCCCGTTTGTTCTGGGCGGTTGCTATACATTATTGATCTCAGGCAGTGATTAAGGTTTTATGCAGCTTATTTTGTGTATGTTGTACACAAATATGTGACTTGCACTTCATTTTTACTTTGACACAACCTACGATTCTCCTGTTTGTTCACGTTGAAGATCATTTCTCTGGGGTCTCTAAATTCAGTAACATCCAATGAGAAGGGGTTTGGAAAGAGGGACGGGACTCTTTCTACTCTGTTATGCTTTATTTGCACTTTGCAGGCGATATGAAGTGATGTTTATTAGTTCTGATGGTGTAGCACTGCTTTATATATTGGCACACTGTAGGTGGCAGTGTCTCTATGTGCTACAATGATCCATTGTACACTGTTTTACAAGTTCTCGGCTCTTGTTTGTAATACACACAGTGGAAAAGATTGGTGCTAATTGTGTTTTTTGTTTATTTCAGACTCTAAATGGCTTCTAGGAAGTCTGCTTCAGATTTACACGGTAAGTATCGTAATAACCATTTCCAGCTCTTTCATATATTCGGCTTATATATATATATATATATCTCCATAAGGGGCTATATTCCTTACAGATGAGTTTTCGTGTTATGTATGTTTAGCTGTCATTTCGCTTTCTAATTTAGTGTACTCAGTGTACTGTTTTTTTTTTATTTTGAATACTTATTTAAAGCAGAATTTAACCCCTTCGTGCTTGTAGTATCTTCTATGCTGTCCTAAATCACAGGATCAAACGTCCTGACTTTAACAGCAAGATCCACTCTGTCGGGTGGTCTCAGTCTGACATGAAAGATGTAGCTGATGCTTAAAGAGAGGACCAGCGAAACGCAACGTGTCTGAACTTTCGGGTTTGGGCACGGCTCCGCAATTTCACACATGACATTATAAAGTCTTGCGCTGTTTCGGCAGGGGGTCTGTAAAATACCTCGATTGGGTCTTTGCCTGTGTGATAGGGGCCAGGCACAAAAAGACACCAATTTGGCACTTTGGTCATCAAAGACATCATAACATACAGAGAAATAACATCCAAAAATCATTTTGTCATGAAGTAGCTATTAAAGGTGTTTTTTTTTTCTTCCTCGTTAACCAATGCTGTCTTCCTCACTTGGCTTTTTAAATCATAAATGTTTCCACTGAAGCATCAATCATTTTTTATTTTTATGCCACTCCCCCCTTTCTTTATTGTAATGCCCTTTTGACATTTTTCCCCATCCCCAGTCTGCTCACAGGTAGCCAGTCAGACACTGCTTTCATTATCTACCCTGAGCCCAGTGGATGGGGGAGACATACTAGACTTTATATGAAGCCTTTACGGCCCCAGCACGAATTACAAGCTTTTTTTTATTTATTCTTTTATTAAAAGATATAATTGGCTGCACACACACACAGACGCTGTCAGCCTGCGCCTGCAACCAATCAGCTGTCACAAGATGCTGGGATAGAACCTTCTGTTTGTACAATTTAAATAACCGTTCTATTGGAAAAATTAACAAATATTTATTTTAGTTACTCTGTAAAACTGCCACACTCATACTGAAAGATTTAATGTGACATTACTGTGCAGTAATGTGAACTATAGATTAACCCCTTCGCGACGTCGGGACGTTCTATGCCATTCTAGTTTTTTGTTCCCAAAAGAGGGTAGAACGTCCTGTATTTAACAGCTCTTCGCGGCTCTCCAGGGACCTGCTGCGGGATCCTACCTGTCAGATGAGGTTACTTTGAGTTGCTTCGTTCTGACAGGGAAATGTAGACGATGCTCAAATCGGACAGCGGCTCCATTTTACTCAATCGCGCCGTTCTGGCACACCTCTGATGATTGTGTCCCTGGCTACCAATCATCTTGGGATCGGTGGCCAGGAACACTGCCCCTTTTCTCTCTGCTTTTTTTAAATACCATTTGCTTTATTACCGTCTCACAAATCCCTATTTTATTTTCCTCTCATTTCTCCGCACACCCTCTCACTATTTTAGATCTTGTATCCCTGACTTGCACATGGGATTGTCACATCAGACATTCTTTACTGGTTACCTATGGGGTGCGGCTCTATGGGATGGGCTCCATGGGGTGCGGCTCTATGGGATGGGCTCCATGGGGTGCGGCTCTATGGGATGGGCTCCATGGGATGCGCTCCATGGGGTGCGGCTCTGTGGGATGGGGTGCGGCTGTATGGGATGGACTCCATGGGGTGCGGCTCTATGGGATGAACTCCATGGGGTGCGGCTCTATGGGATGGACTCCATGGGGTGCGGCTCTATGGGATGGGCTCCATGGGGTGCGGCTCTATGGGATGGACTCCATAGGGTGCGGCTCTATGGGATGGCCTCCATGGGGTGCGGCTCTATGGGATGGCCTCCATGGGGTGCGGCTCTATGGGATGGCCTCCATGGGGTGCGGCTCTATGGGATGGGCTCTATGGGGTGGGCTCCATGGGGTGCGGCTCTATGGGGTGGGCTCCATGGGGTGCGGCTCTATGGGATGGGCTCCATGGGGTGCGGCTCTATGGGATGGACTCCATGGGGTGTGGCCCTATGGGATGGACTCCATGGGGTGTGGCCCTATGGGATGGACTCCATGGGGTGCGGCTCTATGGGATGGGCTCCATGGGGTGCGGCTCTATGGGATGGACTCCATGGGGTGCGGCTCTATGGGATGGGCTCCATGGGGTGCGGCTCTATGGGGTGGGCTCCATGGGGTGCGGCTCTATAGGATGGACTCCATGGGGTGCGGCTCTATGGGATGGGCTCCATGGGGTGGGCTCCATGGGGTGCGGCTCTATGGGGTGGACTCCATGGGGTGCGGCTCTATGGGATGGACTCCATGGGGTGCGGCTCTATGGGATGGGCTCCATGGGGTGCGGCTCTATGGGATGGACTCCATGGGGTGCGGCTCTATGGGATGGACTCCATGGGGTGCGACTTCATACTTGATGAATTGTTCTTTCCAGATGTCAAAAATCCACATACAGCAGGCCTGTATGTAAAGGTTCTGGCAGCTCAGACCTATATAAATACTGAGCATTCAGAGAAGGTCCAGTGAAATGGTTCTTTGGACTTTATTCCAGAAAGGGAGAATTGCAGGGAATTGAGAAGAGAATTTCCTATGAATTCTCCTATTCATAGTTAGCCGTAAGTGTGAAATTGTCTGTATCCTCTTTCATGAATAGTATTACTGATATAAGAGAGGAAATATTTCCTGGAAATAACAATAACTGAATACTATAATAAGATGCCACAATTTGATGTTAGTGGGCGGTACATTGAGAGGACACGTGAGAAGATACGTGGATTAACCTTCCAGTGGAAGCGGTTACAATGTAACAATACTATTCTGAAGAACTAATGAGTTTTGTTTTAATGATGTGTACATTTCTGTTGGTTTCTCCAGGGCCCTTATGTTATCTCGATGATGTCCCCTTCAAGATCGGTGACAAGTTTCGGGTGCCAGATAAAGTGGGCCTTCCTATTGGTTTCTGTGTGCCGGACATCACCCAGCTGGTAGAAGAAGTGCATGTGAGTGACTTCATCCTTATAATAAACCTTTAACATGGCATCATGCCGAATTATCTATTATTAAGTAAGGGACCTCATTTAGGGAAAAAGACTAATGAGTCTTTTGATACATGTAAGTTTACAGAGGAAGAGGTTTTACTTCAGCTGTCTAAAGTAAAGACAAATAAGTCGATGGGACCTGATGGGATACATCCAAAGTTATTAAAAGAACTTAGTGGTGTACTAGCAAAACTGTTAACAGATTTATTTAACCAATCATTGTTAACGGGAGTAGTTCCAGAAGATTGGAAATTAGCTAATGTTGTGCCCATTCACAAGAAAGGTAGTAGGGAGGAGGCGGGCAACTATAGACCAGTAAGTCTTACTTCAGTAGTGGGGAAAATAATGGAAACCTTGTTAAAGAATAGGATTGTTGAACATCTAAAGTCGCTTGGATTTCAAGATCAGAGACAGCATGGGTTTACTTCAGGGAGATCATGCCAAACTAATCTTATTGATTTTTTTGATTGGGTAACTAAAATAATAGATCAGGGTGGTGCAGTAGACATTGCTTACCTAGATTTCAGTAAGGCTTTTGACACTGTCGCACATAGAAGGCTTATCAATAAACTGAAATCTTTGAGTTTCGATTTCAATATTGTTGAATGGATTAGACAATGGCTGAGTGACAGGCAACAGAGGGTTGTAGTCAATGGGCTATATTCGATGCAAGGTCTTGTTACTAGTGGGGTACCTCAGGGATCTGTACTTGGACCCATTCTCTTTAATATTTTTATTAGCGATATTGCAGAAGGTCTTGTTGGTAAAGTATGTCTTTTTGCTGATGATACAAAGATTTGTAGCAGGGTTGATATTCATGGAGGGATAAGCCAAATGGCAAATGATTTAGCTAAACTAGAAAAATGGTCAGAGCAGTGGCAACTGGCATTTAATGTGGACAAGTGCAAGATTATGCACCTTGGGCGTAAAAACCCAAAAGCAGAATATAGACTATTTGGTACAGTCCTAATCTCAACATCTGAGGAAAGGGATTTAGGAGTAATAATTTCAGAGGACTTGAAGGTAGGTAGGCAATGCAATAGAGCAGCAGGAAATGCTAGCAGAATGCTTGGTTGCATAGGGAGAGGTATTAGCAGTAGGAAGAGGGAAGTGCTCATGCCATTGTACAGAGCACTGGTGAGACCTCACTTGGAGTATTGTACGCAGTACTGGAGACCGTATCTCCAGAAGGATATTGATACTTTGGAGAGAGTTCAGAGAAGGGCTACTAAACTGGTTCATGGGTTGAAGGATAAAACTTACCAGGAAAGGTTAAAGCATCTTAACATGTATAGCTTGGAGGAAAGACGTAACAGGGGGGATATGATAGAAACATTTACATACATAAAGGTAATCAACACAGTAAAGGAAGAGTATATTTAAAAGAAGAAAAACTACCACAACTAGAGGACATAGTCTTAAATTAGAGGGGCAACGATTTAAAAGTAATATCAGGAAGTATTACTTTACTGAGAGGGTAGTGGATGTATGGAATAGCCTGCCAGCAGAAGTGGTAGAGGTAAACACAGTCAAGGATTTTAAGCATGCGTGGGATAGACACAAGGCTATCCTAGCTATAAGACCGGGAACGGGGGACTAATAAAAGTACTCAAAAAAAAAAAAAAAAAAATTGGGCAGACTAGATGGACCGAATGGTTCTTATCTGCCGACACATTCTATGTTTCTATGTTTCTATCTGATTACCGTGAATGAGCAGCAGATATATAGATTAATGGCAAAATCGTGTTTAATACATTTCCCGTTTATAGATTTAGTCTCTTGTTTAAATACTGTTTAATTCATGTTTTGTTTTAGAAGATATTACTTGTTATGTACAAGTAATTTTTCCAGCATGGTTACTTTGGCCATACAGTGGTCTGTTCTCTGCAATTCCCTCTCTTCCTCTGGTGCACATGTCTGTGTTGTTTTCTTTGCTAGTGATGCTGGGTTAAATCATTGCTGAGTTCTCCTCTCAGGAATCATTGCCGGGGGTATGGCGATGTTTGAAATCTGCTGCTGACTTATTTCCTAATCGGTACCCGTTCCTTTACAGTATGATTTCTCCTTGGAGAGGAAGACCATCCAGTGGGCAGAGGAAATTAAACAAATAAAGATGGCCCAGAAGGATGCAGAACAGAAAGCCGAGGATGCTCGCTCCCAAGCGGACACCGCCGTGGGGATGGCCAGGAACGGAGCCAGTGAAAACCTCGGCTTCCCGCCACCGCTCAACCCAGTCCTTGCAAGCCTGCAGCACAATAATATAATGACCCCCACCCCTGCCACCAGCAGTGCCACGTACCTGAAAGTCATGAGCCCCCCTCATATCAGCGCAGACTTTAACCCCGCCGACTTCGAGTGTGAAGAGGACCCATTTGACAACCTTGAGCTAAAGACTCTGAATGACAGGGAGGAGCTAAAGAACATCCTGGGTGTCCATGTCCGACCCTCCGAGCCCGACCCTTCTATCACCTCCAAGGTGCCAGACTCTGGATCCTCCGAGAACCCCCCAGCTTCCACCAAACAAGACGCCTCGGACTTCAAGCTCCCGCGCAAACCCAATGGCTTTATCACTTTACCACAGCTGGAAAACTGTCAAATCTTACCCCCGTCTTCCAAAGTGTCCCTTGCACCAATCACCTCCGTGAGCAATATCAAATCCCTCTCTTTTCCCAAGCTGGACTCCGATGAAGGAGAACAGAATGTGACAGTGTTTGCCGGCACTTTCCACAGTACAACTTGCTTACCCAACGGCACTTACCTTGGTTCTGTACAGCACTGCTCTCAGCCCAAGGCACTCAATGGGCAGCCTGGCGTAGTCCAGCATTCAGACAGTGTGGTGGGCCATCATGTTGTACAGGCACCTAGCACCGAAGCAGTACCTAGAACATGTGTGAGCAATGATACCAAGGTAAGACCCTGAGAGCTGAAGAGTTATATGTGCAAGGGGAGTGCTGAGTTTTAACTCAAAATAATTGAGATGGAACAGTTACCCCAGCGATGCTTGTGTCTTATATCTGACGCCACATCCTTGAAAACATAGGAGAGGCATAGTTAGTGGAACCCAAATCTTGCACTGCTGGTCTGTGTCCCTAAATATAACCCTGCTTGGGCTACTGGGTCAAGTTTAAACGATACAGCCATTTTGAGCCAGACTTTAATGTTGTTTTAAATCCAAGTTAGAAAGCGGTACATCCATAGAAAGCAACGGGAACATAGTTTTTACCGTGATTTAAAAAAAAAAAATGACATTGGGGCTTATGTAATAAAATTTGTTAGCGGTATGACTTAGTCAGCCACACGGTGATGTTTGGAGATTATCTTCATTAGATCTTTTTTTCTTTGTGTTATACTTTAACTCCTGATCTCTGTGTTACTAATTCTATTCACTTTCATTGAATTGTGAGGACCCGGCCGGAGTTAATTAATGGATAAACCAGTTAATGTTAAAACTTACTGTAGAGATCCGTAATCGTGTTGTGTTGAAGGGAATCGGTCACCTAAACATGGCTTATACCGTGACTATAGAAATTAAATGAATGATTGAACATGATCTATATGTTGTGTCACTTTTGCATACCAAGCCACCTGTGATGGAGACCCCACAGACACATTTCAAGCCTTTTTTTCTCTCTCTTAAAGGGACACTACCACTCACATCAGGGCTTGACATGGCGCCCGGGTAGGATCCTCATCCTGAGCTCAGTTTAAAAAAAAAAGTATTTTACCATCGCAGTGAGTGGCAAGCAGAGTGTGCACTTCCTGCTCCTCCCCCTCGCGCTGTAGTGTCGGATCTGCGGGTGTCACGTGATATCCCATCGCTCAACAGTAGTGTGCAGACGGTCTGTGCCTGTGTGACAGGCATGGACCAGGCTGCAGCAGAAATCCCCCCTCCCGTGCAAAGAGGTAAAACAGCAGGAAGGGGGGGGGGGGGGGTCATTTTTCCTTTTCTCTTTCAAAAAAATCCCCTATGGCTTATGCGTGTGTGTATGTGAATGTGACTGACTGTCTCTGTATGTGTATGGATGTGACGGACTGTCTCTGTATGGTTGCGTGAATGTGCTGTTTTTTTGCTGGCTCCTAAAACTAAATTAAATTTGTCAAGCCCTGACTTGCATGAGATGTAACTAGATTACCTAGTCATTTATAACAAACTCATATATTAGACATTTGCCACTGTTTCTTTATTTTTATTTTTAAATATGACTGAATAAATTGCATATAAAATGAGGTGTTTATCTCCTGGCACCATTTCGTTAATATTTCCCATAAATGCAACATTGTCCAAATATTCCAGCCAGTCTCACTTTACAACTGTGGTAAAAGCTTGCATGATGATGTCATAAGATACTCCCCTGCTATCTTACTGGCTCCTGTGTATCATAGTGGGCAGGACTAGGTGGCTGTGTACAACACACAGATAGGAGATTCACCTGATCAAACAGGATCATAACTCCGCCCCCTTGTGATGTCATAGTTACATTACCCTCCCATTCAATGCAAGTCTATGGTCAGAATTCTGACTTATAGACTGCATTCTGTGTCCCCAGCCCCAAAGTGACATACTAGTGCTGTAAAATCACTAGGGGGCGACACCCAAAAACACTATTTCACAAAATGGCGGCACACATTCACACATGTTTAGTGACGTATTTTAGTAAATACAGTTACATAACAAAAACTAAAGACATATCTGAAATCAACAATACAAAATAAAAAAAATAATCCTTTTTAAAGTGTCCCGTTAATCTATATATGTGCTAACACAATCTATAGATATTTATTATTTTTTATTCTTTACATTTACATGAGGAACAATATTTAGGTTATGGAGTTTGTTTAAATGGCCTTTCCAGGCTTCAAAAGCATTTCATCGGTTTTTGCATATTAAAGCGACTCTGTTACCTAAACAATGTTTTACTGTTACTTTAGAGAATAAAATAATGTTTGAAAATGATCTATTGTGTTAAATGCATAAAGAGAAATGTACATTCTAAATGTGTCTGTGGAGTCTCCTGTCTATGACATCACCTGTGGCTTGATATGCAAATTACACACTTCCCATTGAAAATTAGTTAATTTGCATATTAAGCCACAAGTCATGTCAAAAAAAAAGACTCCAAAAGATTGATTTGAAACACACTTTTCTCCTACTCTATGTATTTTCCTGCAATTCTACTAACGCAATGTATAGATCATTTTCAACCTCTGCATTCACAGTAGAAACAATGTTTATGTGACAGTCAATTTAAGGACTGATTTTTACAGCTCTCTTGTCCGTTCAGTTTTAGTGAATTGCATGTGTGTGTGAGAAATCTCCTTACATTGACAGCGCATCTTTAAATAGCAGAGATGTGTTTGGATAGGTGGAAAAGCCCCGACTGTCTTAAAGTGACACTGCCACTTACATAATATGTAACAAGATTACCTGTGCATTTAAAACAAACAGATATATAAGACATATGCCACTGTTTTATTTCTTCTATGTTTGAATTAATTGCCTATAAAAGTAAAAATAAAAGTAGGTGTTTATCTCCAGCTTCCATTTTGTGAATTTTACCCATGATGCAACATTCTAAAATCTTCCAGCAAGTTACACTTTACAACTCTGGTTGGTGTTGAGCTATTTAGGAGGGATTTTATTGTTTGACACAAGGATTGAAAATTGTTCATAAGACATTTAAATGGACACCTCGGGTATTCACTTTGATGAACTTTGTCGTGTTTAACCTGTATGTCAAAGGTGGAGGGGGCAGGTAGGAGAATCTTGGGAATGTCTGTCAAGGTTTCCTGCACAAAGACTATATTGGAATAGGGTCGGCTCAGATAATCTGGTTCTTCTTGAACTGCCACCTCATTTTGGTTTCTTTTTGATGGGGCAGGACAGTTATGTGAGGTCACTGGTGACATCACTGACGTTTTGTACATGTGCTGTTCGGAACTCCATTCATATCTACAGGCAAATAGAAATGCTTTAATGAAAGAATACAAATAAAGTATCTTATTCAGCCCTCTATGCTTGTATAGTTGTAATAGGGGGCAGACATCTTGGGTGAGATATTCATCCATCTGACTCAAAATTCTAAACATGTCTGCCCCCTGATTGAGCTAGACAGAGAGCTAAATAAGGTGCTTTATTTGTATTCTATCATTAAAATAGTTCTATTTCAGTTTCCATTACTTTTTCAAATAAACAGAAATACCTTTTGCAGACAGTAACCTTTTAAGACAAAAGGGTTGTAATGGGTGTAAACTTTAGGAACCAGAACAGTCCAATTTAGTAGCCAGCCTACTCAAATCTAGGAGACAGGGTCGTGGTACTTCCATAGGCTTCTATGTAGCGCAATGAAAACACATAAGGAGCCTGGATTGTAGGAGCCCTGGCTTAAGATTTCATGGTGTCTGGTTTTGATTTGCAGTAAAGTATTTTATAGTAAATCTACATTTGTTTTATATGTATAAACAAATCGTCTTCTGGTTAATGTACTTTTGCTTTTATGGTGTAAAGTTATAATATAGGAATATTCCTAACTGTCCTTTATACACATTCCTAGCTATGGCAGACTGGCACCTGACGACTAATGTTTGATGCTTTTAGGGGTGTGATAGCTAACCTTGGCGCTGCCGATGTCTGTGGACCACATATTCCATGGTGTTCGCAGCTTTATGCCTGACTGAGCTTCATGGGATATATAGTTCACACACACAGGCAGTGCCAAGGTTGGCTATCACAGCCTTCGTGGTCGTTTTTTTTCTTCTAGAATTGTATAGCTTTTCTGGGTTTATTTTTTGGGCTTTATGTGGATAGTGAAGTATGAAATGGTGAATTTTGAGTCGTGTGTGTGTGTCATGCATGCGCAGTGTGTAAATAATGTCTGGATTGATTTTTCTTTAATAGCAGATCACAGATCAGCAGGTGTCGGAGTCCAAAGTGCCGATGAACATTGCGTTGATGAAGCAGCCGGGTTACCAGGATCTCCTGCAGGCTCTCTCCAGCAGTGAGAGGCAGTGTGCCGAGACCATCGTTAGTATGGGCTACTCCTACCAGCACGTGATGAGAGCCATGCAGAAGCAAGGGCAGAACGTGGAACAGGTAAACGCGTTGGGTCAGACCATTCTGTCTCTTCTAATGAAGGAAATCCCTTTGCTGTTATAATTGGGTATGAATCCCTAACTGGCCATATCGGTTTCATGCTATATTGAAATCTGATTCCAGACACATTTCTGAAATCAATAAAAGAAATACAAAGTGGGACAGAAACCTTACTGAAACCCGCACCCTATGTGCACAGAGTCAGACTCATTCCTAAATTCAGTCTGCCGTAGAGTTGACACCAGCCATGCTATTACCTCTATAGGCGGAACTTTGGCTTTAGGCCATGTTTTTACCGGCCTGCCAGTATAATACTGGGTGGGTGACAAGCCTAGTGTGCACCTTACCAAGCCCTATTTGGGTTTATCTTGACAAACGCTATGTATCCCTAAAATAAAAGTTTAGTAGCTCTTCTCAGAACTACAGTATCTCACAAAGTGAGGACACCCCTCACATTTTTGTAAATATTTGATTATATCTTTCCATGTGACAACACTGAATAAATGACTCTCTGCTCCAATGTACAGTAGTAAGTGTACAGCCTGTATAACAGTGTACATTGAAAATAACTCAACACACAGCCATTAATGTCTAAACTGTTGGCAACAAAAGTGAGTACACCCCTAGGTGGAAATGTCCAAACTGGGCCCAATTAGCCATTTCCCCTTCCCGGTGTCATGTGACTCGTTAGTGTTACAAGGTCTCAGGTGTGAATGGGGAGCAGGTGTGTTAAATTTGGTGTTATCACTCTCACACTCTCTCATACTGGTCACTGGAAGTTCAACATGGCACCTGAGGGCAAAGAACTCTGAGGATCTGAAAAAAAAAATAAAAATAAAGATTTGTTGCTCTACATAAAGATTGCCTAGGCTATAAGAAGATTGCCAAGACCCTGAAACTGAGCTGCAGCACGGTGGGCAAGACCATACAGCGGTTTCACAGGTTCCACTCAGAACAGGCCTCGCCATGGACGACCAAATAAATTGAGTGCACATGCTCAGTGTTATATCCAGAGGTTGTCTTTGGGAAATAGACGTATGAGTGCTGCCAGCATTGCGGCAGAGGTTGAAGGGGTGGGGGGTCAGCCTGTCAGTGCCACACTGCATCAAATCTCCATGGCTGTGGTCCCAGAAGGAAGCCTAAGATGATACACAAGAAAGTCCACAAACAGGTTGCTGAAGACAAGCAGACTAAGGACATGGATTACTGGAACCATGTCCTGTGGTCTGATGAGACCAAGATAAACTTATTTGGTTCAGATTTTGTGAAGCGTGTGTGGTGGTAACCAGGTGAGGAGTACAAAGACAAGTGTGGCTTGCCTAGAGTCAAGCATGGTGGTGGGAGTGTCATGGTCTGGGCCTACATGAGTGCTGCCAGCACTGGGGTAGCTACAATTCATTGAGGGAAACATGAATGCCAACATCTACTGTGACATACTGAAGCAGAGCATGATCTCCTCCCTTTGGAGACTGGGCCGCAGGGCAGTATTCCAACATAACGACCCCAAACACACCTCCAAGATGACCACTGCCTTGCTAAAGAAGCTGAAGGTAAAGGTGATGGACTGGCCAAGCATGTCTCCAGACCTAAACCCTATTGAGTGTCTGTGGGGCATCCTCAAATGGAAGGTGGGGGAGTGCAAGGTATCCAACATCCACCAGCTCTGTGATGTCGTCATGGAGGAGTGGAAGAGGACTCCAGTGCCAATCTGTGAAGCTCTGGTGAACTCCATGCCCATGAGGGTTAAGGCAGTGCTGGAAAATAATGGTGGCCACAAAATATTGACACTTTGGGCCCAATTTGGACATTTCCACTTAGCAGCTGTGTACTCACTAACGGTGTACTCACTTTTGTTGCCAATGGTTTAGACATTAATGGCTGTGTGTTGATTTATTTTGAGGGGACAGCAAATTTACACTGTTATACAGGCTGTACACCTACTACTTTACTTTGTAGCAGAGTGTCATTTCTTCAGTGTTGTCACATGAAAAGATATAATAAAATATTTACAAAAGTGTGAGGGGTGTGAACAATTTTGTGAGATACTGTATGTGTGGCACGGTGCTGGTGTATAATTCTGTGTCTGTTTCTGTTTGTGTAGGTGCTGGTGTATAATTCTGTGTCTGTTTCTGTTTGTGTAGGTGCTGGTGTATAATTCTGTGTCTGTTTCTGTTTGTGTAGGTGCTGGTGTATAATTTTGAGTCTGTTTGTCCAGGTGCTAGTGTATAATTCTGTGTCTTTGTCTAAGTGCTGGTGTGTAATTCTGCGTCTTTCTGTTTGTCTAGGTGCTGGTGTATAATTTTGTGTCTTTGTTTGTCTAGGTGCTGGTGTATAATTCTGTGTCTTTCTGTTTGTCTAGGTGCTGGTGTATAATTCTGTGTCTTTGTCTAGGTGCTGGTGTATAATTCTGTCTTTCTAAAAAAGAAAGGTACAAAAAGTGCGCTAAAAGTAAACTGTGGTAAATGAGCAAATAATAAAACACCTAATAGGTGAGTATATGGTGATGATATAATTGAAGAAATAGAGGCTGGGGGAGGCTGCAGCAACTCCCCTCTAATTGTACACTCACAGAACTCCCAAGGGGAAAACGACTTCTCACAGAAACACACTGTGTACACAGGGGGTAATCTTAGATTCTTCCAGGTTCTCTGTCCTCCACTCGTACAGCTCAAAGTGTAGGAAAAGCAATGCCCACAGATGGAGTTAGGGTAAGAGAAGTACAAAAATGTAATAAGAAACAATATCTGCTTACACATAGGATCTCTAAGTTGCACAGAATCAGTGGGCGCCACACAGTCTGGGAAAACAGAGTCCTTTCAGCAGCAGCAGGGATACAATCCAAGGCAAGCAAATAAAAAAAGGATGCAGGTATGTCCAGGAACGCTACGCGTTTCGCCCCTTCACTGGGCTTCAACTTGGAGTTGAAGGGGCGAAACGCGTAGCGTTCCTGGACATACCTGCATCCTTTTTTTATTTGCTTGCCTTGGATTGTATCCCTGCTGCTGCTGAAAGGACTCTGTTTTCCCAGACTGTGTGGCGCCCACTGATTCTGTGCAACTTAGAGATCCTATGTGTAAGCAGATATTGTTTTCTTATTACATTTTTGTACTTGTCTTACCCTAACTCCATCTGTGGGCATTTCTTTTCCTACACTTTGAGCTGTACGAGTGGAGGACAGAGAACCTGGAAGAATCTAAGATTACCCCCTGTGTACACAGTGTGTTTCTGTGAGAAGTCGTTTTCCCCTTGGGAGTTCTGTGAGTGTACAATTAGAGGGGAGTTGCTGCAGCCTCCCCCAGCCTCTATTTCTTCAATTATATCATCACCATATACTCACCTATTAGGTGTTTTATTATTTGCTCATTTACCACAGTTTACTTTTAGCGCACTTTTTGTACCTTTCTTTTTTATATGCTTTTATTGTGTGTTTATTAGGGACACACTGCTTTTAGTGCAGCTAGGTTTGGTGAATTTAGCGCTGTCATCACCATATTGTAATTCTGTCTTTCTGTTTGCTAGGTGCTGGAGTATAATTCTGTCTTTCTGTTTGCTAGGTGCTGGAGTATAATTCTGTCTTTCTGTTTGCTAGGTGCTGGTGTATAATTTTGTGTCTTTGTCTAGGTGCTGGTGTATAATTCTGTCTTTCTGTTTGCTAGGTGCTGGTGTATAATTCTGTCTTTCTGTTTGCTAGGTGCTGGTGTATAATTCTGTCTTTCTGTTTGCTAGGTGCTGGTGTATAATTCTGTCTTTCTGTTTGCTAGGTGCTGGTGTATAATTCTGTCTTTCTGTTTGCTAGGTGCTGGTGTATAATTATGTCTTTCTGTTTGCTAGGTGCTGGTGTATAATTATGTCTTTCTGTTTGCTAGGTGCTGGTGTATAATTCTGTCTTTCTGTTTGCTAGGTGCTGGAGTATAATTCTGTCTTTCTGTTTGCTAGGTGCTGGTGTATAATTCTGTCTTTCTGTTTGCTAGGTGCTGGTGTATAATTTTGTGTCTTTGTCTAGGTGCTGGTGTATAATTCTGTCTTTCGGTTTGCTAGGTGCTGGTGTATAATTCTGTCTTTCGGTTTGCTAGGTGCTGGTGTATAATTCTGTCTTTCTGTTTGCTAGGTGCTGGAGTATAATTCTGTCTTTCTGTTTGCTAGGTGCTGGTGTATAATTCTGTCTTTCTGTTTGCTAGGTGCTGGTGTATAATTCTGTCTTTCTGTTTGCTAGGTGCTGGAGTATAATTCTGTCTTTCTGTTTGCTAGGTGCTGGTGTATAATTCTGTCTTTCTGTTTGCTAGGTGCTGGTGTATAATTCTGTCTTTCGGTTTGCTAGGTGCTGGAGTATAATTCTGTCTTTCGGTTTGCTAGGTGCTGGAGTATAATTCTGTCTTTCTGTTTGCTAGGTGCTGGTGTATAATTCTGTCTTTCTGTTTGCTAGGTGCTGGTGTATAATTCTGTCTTTCTGTTTGCTAGGTGCTGGTGTATAATTCTGTCTTTCTGTTTGCTAGGTGCTGGTGTATAATTCTGTCTTTCTGTTTGCTAGGTGCTGGAGTATAATTCTGTCTTTCTGTTTGCTAGGTGCTGGTGTATAATTCTGTCTTTCTGTTTGCTAGGTGCTGGAGTATAATTCTGTCTTTCTGTTTGCTAGGTGCTGGAGTATAATTCTGTCTTTCTGTTTGCTAGGTGCTGGAGTATAATTCTGTCTTTCTGTTTGCTAGGTGCTGGAGTATAATTCTGTCTTTCTGTTTGCTAGGTGCTGGAGTATAAGTCTGTCTTTCTGTTTGCTAGGTGCTGGAGTATAATTCTGTCTTTCTGTTTGCTAGGTGCTGGTGTATAATTCTGTCTTTCTGTTTGCTAGGTGCTGGTGTATAATTCTGTCTTTCTGTTTTCTAGGTGCTGGAGTACCTGTTTGTACACGCGCAGCTGTGCGAGAAGGGATTTGATCCATTGCTTGTTGAGGAAGCGCTGGAAATGTATCAGTGTTCAGAAGAGAGGGTGAGGATTTCGTTAATAAAGGGACAGACACATGTAAAATATATATATCTTAAAGGGACAGTGTCACCCAAACATTGTGTGCACTGTGATTGTAGAGCGTACAAAAAAAATGAACATGATCTATATACTGGGTTAGCAAATGCATTTTCCTCCTAATGTATGCGTTTAATGGATCATTCCATTGGTTTCCATGGTGACTGCTCTATGGTTTTTATTAATATGGCTGTGCCACTCCTGTTTGACCTGCGTATTCTGGGCATGTTGCAGTGTCTCCTGGGTTACAGTTTGGGGAATTGCTGCACTTTTAGTTCTGACCTTTATATTAACCTTCCAATTACTGGTTCAGTCACCATGGAAACCTGTTGATTGCTCCACAGTAGCATCTTATACTTAACATGGCTTTATATTCACCGTCTAAACGCTGTTTAGGTGACACAGAGAATATAGTAGGAGAAAAATGTGTTTTAAATGTCTGAGGTCTTCACTGTTACAGGTTATAATACAAATGGAACTATAGAGTGCAGAGGAGGGCTACAAAACTAATCAGGGGAATGGAAAGTTACATCTGTACACGCTAGAGAAACGGCGGCTTAGAGGGGATATGATAATGTTATATAAATATGTACAGGGCCCATACAAAGGGCTTTCTAAAGACCTGATCATTAACAGTACAAAGGACAATAGGTCACCTGCTAAGACTGGAAGAAAGGACAAGAGGTCACCCGCTAAGACTGGAAGAAAGGAGGTTTAGTCTACGACAGCGGAAGGGATTTTTTACAGTAAGGACAATAAAGATTTGGAATTCACTGTCTGAAGAAGTGGTTCTGGCAAATACCTTAGACGCCTTTAAAAGCGGCCTGGACAGTCGGAGCATAGAGGGCTATGCATGTTAGTATAGGCAGTAATGCCCCGGAGCATAGAGGGCTATGCATGTTAGTATAGGCAGTAATGCCCCGGAGCATAGAGGGCTATGCATGTTAGTATAGGCAGTAATGCCCCGGAGCATAGAGGGCTATGCATGTTAGTATAGGCAGTAATGCCCCGGAGCATAGAGGGCTATGCATGTTAGTATAGGCAGTAATGCCCCGGAGCATAGAGGGCTATGCATGTTAGTATAGGCAGTAATGCCCCGGAGCATAGAGGGCTATGCATGTTAGTATAGGCAGTAATGCCCCGGAGCATAGAGGGCTATGCATGTTAGTATGGGCAGTAATGCCCCGGAGCATAGAGGGCTATGCATGTTAGTATGGGCAGTAATGCCCCGGAGCATAGAGGGCTATGCATGTTAGTATAGGCAGTAATGCCCCGGAGCATAGAGGGCTATGCATGTTAGTATAGGCAGTAATGCCCCGGAGCATAGAGGGCTATGCATGTTAGTATAGGCAGTAATGCCCCGGAGCATAGAGGGCTATGTATGTTAGTATAGGCAGTAATGCCCCGGAGCACAGAGGGCTATGCATGTTAGTATAGGCAGTAATGCCCTGGAGCATAGAGGGCTATGTATGTTAGTATAGGCAGTAATGCCCTGGAGCATAGAGGGCTATGCATGTTAGTATAGGCAGTAATGCCCCGGAGCATAGAGGGCTATGCATGTTAGTATGGGCAGTAATGCCCCGGAGCATAGAGGGCTATGCATGTTAGTATGGGCAGTAATGCCCCGGAGCATAGAGGGCTATGCATGTTAGTATGGGCAGTAATGCCCCGGAGCATAGAGGGCTATGCATGTTAGTATAGGCAGTAATGCCCCGGAGCATAGAGGGCTATGCATGTTAGTATAGGCAGTAATGCCCCGGAGCATAGAGGGCTATGCATGTTAGTATAGGCAGTAATGCCCCGGAGCATAGAGGGCTATGTATGTTAGTATAGGCAGTAATGCCCCGGAGCATAGAGGGCTATGTATGTTAGTATAGGCAGTAATGCCCCGGAGCACAGAGGGCTATGCATGTTAGTATAGGCAGTAATGCCCCGGAGCATAGAGGGCTATGCATGTTAGTATAGGCAGTAATGCCCCGGAGCATAGAGGGCTATGCATGTTAGTATAGGCAGTAATGCCCCGGAGCATAGAGGTTTATGCATGTTAGTATAGGCAGTAATGCCCCGGAGCATAGAGGGCTATGCATGTTAGTATAGGTAGTAATGCCCCGGAGCATAGAGGGCTATGTATGTTAGTATAGGCAGTAATGCCCGGAGCATAGAGGGCTATGCATGTTAGTATAGGCAGTAATGCCCCGGAGCATAGAGGGCTATGTATGTTAGTATAGGCAGTAATGCCCCGGAGCATAGAGGGCTGTGCATGTTAGTATAGGCAGTAATACCCCGGAGCATAGAGGGCTATGCATGTTAGTATAGGCAGTAATGCCCCGGAGCATAGAGGGCTATGCATGTTAGTATAGGCAGTAATGCCCCGGAGCATAGAGGGCTATGTATGTTAGTATAGGAAGTAATGCCCCGGAGCATAGAGGGCTATGCATGTTAGTATAGGCAGTAATGCCCCGGAGCATAGAGGGCTATGCATGTTACTATAGGCAGTAATGCCCCGGAGCATAGAGGGCTATGCATGTTAGTATAGGCAGTAATGCCCCGGAGCATAGAGGGCTATGCATGTTAGTATAGGCAGTAATGCCCCGGAGCATAGAGGGCTGTGCATGTTAGTATAGGCAGTAATGCCCCGGAGCATAGAGGGATATGCATGTTAGTATAGGTAGTAATGCCCCGGAGCATAGAGGGCTATGCATGCTAGTATAGGCAGTAATGCCCCGGAGCATAGAGGGCTATGCATGTTAGTATAGGCAGTAATGCCCCGGAGCATAGAGGGCTATGCATGTTAGTATAGGCAGTAATGCCCCGGAGCATAGAGGGCTATGCATGTTAGTATAGGCAGTAATGCCCCGGAGCATAGAGGGATATGCATGTTAGTATAGGTAGTAATGCCCCGGAGCATAGAGGGCTATGCATGCTAGTATAGGCAGTAATGCCCCGGAGCATAGAGGGCTCTGCATGTTAGTATAGGCAGTAATGCCCCGGAGCATAGAGGGCTATGCATGTTAGTATAGGCAGTAATGCCCTGGAGCATAGAGGGCTATGCATGTTAGTATAGGCAGTAATGCCCCGGAGCATAGAGGGCTATGCATGTTAGTATAGGCAGTAATGCCCCGGAGCATAGAGGGCTATGTATGTTAGTATAGGCAGTAATGCCCCGGAGCATAGAGGGCTATGCATGTTAGTATACGCAGTAATGCCCCGGAGCATAGAGGGCTATGTATGTTAGTATAGGCAGTAATGCCCCGGAGCACAGAGGGCTATGCATGTTAGTATAGGCAGTAATGCCCCGGAGCATAGAGGGCTATGTATGTTAGTATAGGCAGTAATGCCCCGGAGCACAGAGGGCTATGCATGTTAGTATAGGCAGTAATACCCCGGAGCATAGAGGGCTATGCATGTTAGTATAGGCAGTAATGCCCCGGAGCATAGAGGGCTATGTATGTTAGTATGGGCAGTAATGCCCGGAGCATAGAGGGCTATGTATGTTAGTATAGGCAGTAATGCCCCGGAGCATAGAGGGCTATGTATGTTAGTATAGGCAGTAATGCCCTGGAGCATTGAGGGCTATGCATGTTAGTATAGGCAGTAATGCCCCCGGAGCATAGAGGGCTATGCATGTTAGTATAGGCAGTAATGCCCCGGAGCATAGAGGGCTATGCATGTTAGTATAGGCAGTAATGCCCCGGAGCA
This sequence comes from Pelodytes ibericus, assembly GCA_036172795.1. Classification (NCBI taxonomy): domain Eukaryota; kingdom Metazoa; phylum Chordata; class Amphibia; order Anura; family Pelodytidae; genus Pelodytes; species Pelodytes ibericus. The sequence continues at coordinate 216,820,994 of CM069860.1, read as the reverse complement.
TAGAGGGCTATGCATGTTAGTATGGGCAGTAATGCCCTGTAGCATAGAGGGCTATGCATGTTAGTATAGGCAGTAATGCCCCGGAGCGTAGAGGGCTATGCATGTTAGTATAGGCAGTAATGCCCCGGAGCATAGAGGGCTATGCATGTTAGTATGGGCAGTAATGCCCCGGAGCATAGAGGGCTATGCATGTTACTATAGGCAGTAATGCCCCGGAGCATAGAGGGCTATGCATGTTAGTATGGGCAGTAATGCCCTGTAGCATAGAGGGCTATGCATGTTAGTATAGGCAGTAATGCCCCGGAGCATAGAGGGCTATGCATGTTAGTATAGGCAGTAATGCCCCGGAGCATAGAGGGCTATGCATGTTAGTATGGGCAGTAATGCCCCGGAGCACAGAGGGCTATGCATGTTAGTATGGGCAGTAATGCCCCGGAGCATAGAGGGCTGTGCATGTTAGTATGGGCAGTAATGCCCCGGAGCACAGAGGGCTATGCATGTTAGTATGGGCAGTAATGCCCCGGAGCATAGAGGGCTATGCATGTTAGTATAGGCAGTAATGCCCCGGAGCACAGAGGGCTATGTATGTTAGTATACGCAGTAATGCCCCGGAGCATAGAGGGCTATGCATGTTAGTATAGGCAGTAATGCCCCGGAGCATAGAGGGCTATGCATGTTAGTATAGGCAGTAATGCCCCGGAGCATAGAGGGCTATGCATGTTAGTATAGGCAGTAATGCCCCGGAGCATAGAGGGCTATGCATGTTAGTATGGGCAGTAATGCCCCGGAGCATAGAGGGCTATGCATGTTAGTATAGGCAGTAATGCCCCGGAGCATAGAGGGCTATGCATGTTAGTATAGGCAGTAATGCCCTGGAGCATAGAGGGCTATGTATGTTAGTATAGGCAGTAATGCCCTGGAGCATAGAGGGCTATGCATGTTAGTATAGGCAGTAATGCCCTGGAGCATAGAGGGCTATGTATGTTAGTATAGGTAGTAATGCCCCGGAGCATAGAGGGCTATGTATGTTAGTATAGGCAGTAATGCCCTGGAGCATAGAGGGCTATGCATGTTAGTATAGGCAGTAATGCCCCGGAGCATAGAGGGCTATGCATGTTAGTATAGGCAGTAATGCCCCGGAGCATAGAGGGCTATGCATGTTAGTATAGGCAGTAATGCCCCGGAGCATAGAGGGCTATGCATGTTAGTATGGGCAGTAATGCCCCGGAGCATAGAGGGCTATGCATGTTAGTATAGGCAGTAATGCCCCGGAGCATAGAGAGCTATGCATGTTAGTATAGGCAGTAATGCCCCGGAGCATATAGGGCTATGCATGTTAGTATAGGCAGTAATGCCCCGGAGCATAGAGGGCTATGCATGTTAGTATAGGTAGTAATGCCCCGGAGCATAGAGGGCTATGTATGTTAGTATGGGCAGTAATATTTATTTAGTGCTCGTTGATCCAGGAGAAATCTGATTGCCATTTGGAGTCAAGAAGGCTTTTCTTCCCCTCTGAAAGCAGAATTTGTAATTGCTTAAGGGGTTTTTATTTGCCTTCTGTGGATAAACATGGGGTAGGAAAAGGGTTGAACTTGATGCACACAAGTCTTTTTTTAAACCTAATACTACTATGTAAACCAATAATGATAAACAGTAATTTTTTACCCATGATCCTTCATCTTTGAGCAGCCTCTTATGAGTCTCCTGACCCAGAATGCTTCTGTTCACTGCGCTCTCCTAACCCAGACTGACTGCTGCAGCCCCTAACTAGTTATCCCAGAATCCCTTGCAACTCCCAGACTGCTCTTCACCCCTTATACCAGAGAGTTTCAGTAAACCTGTATTGCCTAGCTATAACGGCCATTGTTTGATAGAATCCCACCTCCACTGAAGTCTCTGATCCCAAATCCGTTTGTAGTGGATCACTGTAAATGGCCGTCCATTGTGACCCCAGATTCAGATGACGTGTACAGGTTTACACTCTCTATAATCAGCAAATGGTTATATTAATGCTCAAATGTAGAAATTACACTTCATTTTTTTTGGTGTCTCCTGTTGATGACATCACCTGTGCCTTCACATTTGCCACTAAAAATTGTTCAGGCCACAGGTGATGTCATCAACAGGAGACACTAAACAATTAAAACAAATTGTCCTAGTTATGCATTGGCACACACCTTTCCCAGCACCATGTACAGCTCATGTCTCATCATTCTATTCTTTATAGTCACAGAGTATGAGACAGTCCCTGTAAAGGGACACTACCACTTACATAAGATTTAACTAGATTACCTGTGCATTTAACACATATATAAGACATATGTCACTGGTCTGTTTCTTCTATGTTTAAATTAATTGCATATAAAATGAGGTGTTTATCTCCAGCATCCATTTTGAGAATTTTACCCATGATGCTAAATCTTCCAGCCAGTCTCACTTTACAGCTGTGGCCAAAGCCTGCATGATGATGTCATAAGACACACCCCTGCTCTCTTACTGGCTCCTGTGTATCATAGTGAAGAGGACTAGGTGGCCGTGTACAACACAAAGAGAGGAGATTGGCCTGATCAAACAGGATAATAGTTCCGCCCCCTTGTGATGTAATAGTTACATTACCCTCCCATTCAATGTAAGTCTATGGTCAGAATTCTGACTTATAGACTGCATTCTGTGTCCCCAGCCCCAAAGTGAGATACTGGTGCTGTAAAGTCACTGGGGGTGGCACCCAAAAACACTATATTACACAAAATGGCAGCGCCCAGTCACACTTGTTTCATAAAATAAACTCGCATAACAAAAGCAAGACATATTTGAAATCAACAATGCAAAATAAAAAATAAATAAACCCTTTACATTTTTTTTTAATGCAATAGATTTACCTTTATATCAAAGACTAGTAGTAGTCATACTCCCCATGTCACTGACCCCTGAATGCTCCGTAGTGTTTACAGACAGAGCGGATTTATTACGTGGATCATTGTGATAATCATGGATTCTTTCATCCCTTTTACAGACCGTTGAATTTCTCAAGTTAATGAGTAAATTCAAAGAAATGGGATTCGAACAAAAGGACATTAAAGAAGTTCTGTTATTACATGACAATGATCAGGACAAGGCGTTAGAAGAGTTGATGGCCCGGGCCGGGGCGAGCTGAATCCCCGGGATATCATTCCATGCTTTTCTTTTTTTGGGACCTTTGAAAAGTGAGAGTAACTTTCTGCCACGTCAGTCCACCTTCTGTGTGTTCGTTTCTCCCCCTTACACAGAATGCCAGCTGTACCAGTCGATATAAATTATATAAAGTGCCCTTTTACTCCCAACCTTTAGAGCTCGGCAAAAAGAATTTTCTGCGACGCACGAGATGGTGGGGGAAATAGAGTTTATATTTTATTTTGACTTGTAACACAGAGGCACCAGGCGTTACTTGCGTGAAGCTGCTTTACTGCTTGTTTTGGAGTACACGTTTGTACCCCAATAAGGCAATTATAGTGCAATGAGAATATTTTTTTTTTTCTTTTCTTTTAGATATTTAGTGCTACACTGGTTATTACATTTACTCTCCGACTAAAGAGTATAACGCAAGCTAACTAGTCCTCTTGGTTCCCATCTTACCCGTCATTCGGAGATCCAGGGAGGCGGCACTGGCGAAGCTGTGACTAATAGTTTGGATTGTTTAAATATATGCTAAGTTATTTGTTTAAAAAAAAAAAAAAAGCTTTAGCAGAGTCTGGAAGGCCTGTGCTCTCTTCCCTGAAGTCCTGGTTAATTAGAAGATTGTATTGAGTGTGGGCATTTTAAATAGAAATGCTTTAACGAAAGAAATCATAGACCGTATCTTACTGAGACCACTTTGCTCTGTATAACGTTATCAGGGGGGCGGACATGTTGTTTAGAATCTTAGCTCATATGAAGAAAGATCTGACCCAAGATGTCTGCCCCCTGATAGTGCTATAGTCCTGGCCAGGGCTCAATAACGTACTTTATTCTTTTATTAATGGACGAGTGATGTATCTCATGAGGATTCCGTCCTTGGAGGATGGTTGATGTTCCGGATAAGTCCGCTCACTCTGGTCCCCCACAATAACCTGCAGCCGGATCCCCTTTGTCGGACAAGACCACGTTGAGATGCCTCAGGCTGACAGCCTAAATGTTGATTATATTTAACTAAAGTATGCCACGCCAGATTCAGGCACACCACTGCGATGTGATGAGTGGTCTCATCTGGGACCCCCAGGATCAGTTTGTGATCAGGAGCCAGGAAAACAAAATCCTTGTTAAGGAAGCAAGTACAATGTCTCGCAAAGAGAGTCAACTCAAAATGCCTACACTTGATACAATCTTTCAATTAAACATCATTTTTTGATGACCGTTGAGAGATTCACAGTGATGAAATCAGTCCGTCTGGTTAAAATATTGATATAAATTGGATTTCTTTAAGCACTTTGTTTGACCTTTTATTGGTTTACTTCACACTGCTATAGGTTCATTTTTCAAATTTCTATCTAGTATTACAAATCATATGTTTCAGTTTTTCTTTTTTGGGATAGTCCAGGAAATATATTATGTTATACGTTAATAGAAACCTGTAAATCGCAGTCTTGATGAATCAAAGTCATTTCCTAAATATTTTGATTCTGCCTAATGAGGTACTAATAAAATTCTAAAAAATCCAAAGGATTGAAGTTTAATTTCCATCTCCCCGCTTGTGTTTTCCCCTTTCTTCTTATGAGTTACCCTTTGTCTTTATCATCTATACTGAGCTTGTAACTCTGTACTGTTTCTTCTGCTAGTGAATAATAAAAAAGGAAACAAATAGAAAAGACAAATATTTCCCATATGTGGTACACTGCAGACACTGGTGTCACCCAAACATAGACAAACAGATGATAAACATGGTGAATAATTACTTATCCTAAAATGCTTGAAAATGTAGATCTCAAACGATACTCCTTGAACATCCCCCTCTCTTATATTCCTGCTGTGGGACTACAATCCCCACCATCCACAACACAGCTCACTATGTACTTGGGCTTTAAATATGGAGCACAGTCCTCCCAGTAGGTCACATTGAAAGGTACTGCAATAATGGGAAATGCAGGACTACAATCCCCACGGTAAAACGACTTTTGAGCAATGCCGCGATGGAGCAAGAGAAGTTGGGCCGTGATGAACATCTATTTCACCGCTGAGATTGTAGCGCACATCAATGACCGATCGATGGTCGCTGGATCGTCTCTGGTGCCATAACGAGAGAGCGAGCTGTAGCTTCCCTGGTACAGATACCAAGTGTCTGGAACTCAATTCTCCTCTTATAGAGCAGGGTAACCTGTAGGTACTGAACATGAGTAACAAATATATTAATGGTATATAGTAAGAGTGGTATAGAATCCTGTTTGATATACGCAGCAAGCCATCTTACGCAGGTCTGGAGTTAGTATTCTTGGATATCTGCGATACTAGTACGGGTTGAATACCTGCAGCAGCTAGTGTATGGTATGCAAAAGAGGCTACCAAGTGTGGCCTGTGGCTAGGAGCATACGATCCAACAGCATGGAAGGGGTTAACAGACACCAATTCATGACCCAAAAGAGTGGTGGGTCAGCCCGAGGAGAGGGAGGGTTGTGGCAGAGCGGACCATGGAGAAAATAACTGCAAGTCCAAGGAGTGAGACTCTGGGAAGGTCCTTGGTGGCATCTCAGGAGTATACTGCATTAGAGTGGGCTGCTCCTTGCCCTTCCGAGCTAGCCCAGGGATCTGAAGGCCCAGACAATGGTGGGAAGTCCCACAGAAATGGCGCCATGTTTGCTGGATTTTGTCCCACTTGAGCGCTAGGAAGAGTGGCATACCCCAGCGGTAATTCACTGTGTGTGTCCGCCAGTGGAGTCATGGAAGTGAATGTGGCTGGCAGGATTGTCATGATCTCTGTGTATCAGAGTATCTCCCAGCGAGTGCTATGATGCTCTTCTGGCCCTATTTATTCTGTGTAAGTCTACAATCTTTGCCCGCACCGCCACAGTGGAGTACTTTATATTGTTAGATAGATTGGGAGGTCGGTGGGCCTGACTGCCTCCGGCACCCCTCATATTTTGACATTCTTCTGTTGTGATTTAGTGTGTGGAATTAGTATCTGTCTATGAAAGTTGCCCATTTGTAGACTGACTTGGGTCTGCAGTGGCTTGTGGTGGACGCCAGTCAGAATACCATGTTTTGGAGTGTGCTCTATGCTGTTGTGGTGGGCCTATTTTTTTTCTCCTGCCCATCTCTAAAGGACTCTTTGCGGGAGGCCACTTTGGTGTTTTGGTCATGAGATTATCAGATTTTGCAGTTTTATAACCAGAAGATATGCAGCTCCTGTAGAACATGTTAGCGCCGATCTTATATACAGTGTATACCTGATATATACCTGCCAGCGCTGAGCATACTGTACATATACAGTATTAATCCTAGGACAGACACAATGCTGCCTGCGCACAGTGCTGAGTATACTGCACATAGACAGTATTAATACCAGGACAGACATAATGCTGCTTGCGCGCAGTGCTGAGTATACTGCACATAGACAGTATTAATACCAGGACAGACACAATGCTGCCTGCGCGCAGTGCTGAGCATACTGTACATACTCAGTATTAATGCCGGGACAGACACGACAATGCTGCCTATGCACAGTGCTGAGCATACTGTACATAGACAGTATTGATGCCGGGACAGACACAACAATGCTGCCTGGGCACAGCGCTGAGCATACTGTTCATAGACTGTATTAATGTCAGGACAGACACAATGCTGCCTGCGCTCAGTGCTGAGCATACTGTTCATAGACTGTATTAATGCCCGAACAGACACAATGCTGCCTGCACTCAGTGCTGAGCATACTGTACATAGACAGTATTAATACCAGGACAGACACAATGCTGCCTGCGCACAGTGCTGAGCATACTGTACATACTCAGTATTAATGCCGGGACAGACACGACAATGCTGCCTATGCACAGTGCTGAGCATACTGTACACAGACAGTATTAATGCCTGGACAGACACAATGCTGCCTGCGCGCAGTGCTGAGCATACTGTACATAGACAGTATTAATGCCAGGACAGACACAATGCTGCCTGCGCACAGTGCTGAACATACTGTACACAGACAGTATTAATACCGGGACAGACACAATGCTGCCTGCGCGCAGTGCTGAGCATACTGTACACAGACAGTATTAATGCCTGGACAGGCACAATGCTGCCTGCGCGCAGTGCTGAGCATACTGTACATAGACAGTATTAATGCCAGGACAGACACAATGCTGCCTGCGCGCAGTGCTGAGCATACTGTACATAGACAGTATTAATGCCGGGACAGACACAATGCTGCCTGCGCGCAGTGCTGAGCATACTGTACATAGACAGTATTAATGCCGGGACAGACACAATGCTGCCTGCACGCAGTGCTGAGCATACTGTACATAGACAGTATTAATACCGGAACAGACACAATGCTGCCTGCGCACAGTGCTGAGCATACTGTACATAGACAGTATTAATACCGGGACAGATACAATGCTGCCTGCGTGCAGTGCTGAGCATACTGTACATAGACAGTATTAATACCTGGACAGACACAATGCTGCCTGCGCGCAGTGCTGAGCATACTGTACATAGACAGTATTAATGCCGGGACAGACACAATGCTGCCTGCGCGCAGTGCTGAGCATACTGTACATAGACAGTATTAATGCCGGGACAGACACAATGCTGCCTGCGCGCAGTGCTGAGCATACTGTACATAGACAGTATTAATGCCGGGACAGACACAATGCTGCCTGCGCGCAGTGCTGAGCATACTGTACATAGACAGTATTAATGCCGGGACAGACACAATGCTGCCTGCGTGCAGTGCTGAGCATACTGTACATAGACAGTATTAATGGCGGGACAGACACACAAAAAAGGGTCTGTTGCTAAGTATAAGTGATGTGCTGCTTCATAACAATTGTCACTCCACAGATATCAATACACCACTCAGCATTTCCCTTTCATACATCCTTTAGCAGTGTGGTACAATGGAGTGTGCTGTATAAAGGTCATTTCTGGGGTAAAGTTCTAAAAGAGATGTAATCAGCAGGAACATTCCATCGGATCAGTTTTAGAACTTTGCTCTACCATTGGATCTCCTGCACGGCACCCATTACGTCAGATCTGATATCTCCCATGTGACTCTCCAGCATAGTAACACCAGGCTTATACACAAACATGATATGGATCAAAACTGCTTTTATTAAATAAGTGAAAAGACATTAAATAAACAGGATCATTATTTTCAAAGTCAATAAATATTTAAAAAACAAAACCCAAAAGTCAAACAAAACAGTAGTGTTGGATCTCAGCATGCAGCATGTATTGTGTAATCTCCCACGGGAGATACAATCATTTATACACATAGTTTTAGAAGCTTGGTGTGAAGGCACAGTGGGTGGTCTGTATTATTACCCCCCCCCCCCCCCCTCCCTAATTCTAGTGATCTGCCTGCTGCTATACAAGGCATTTTGCCCAGACCCTCAATTAATGCCACAGCACCGGGGATTATTTGTAAAAAAGCAATTAAAATTTTAAAAAAAAGTGTAACAATCAGCAGGGACGTTCCGTTGGTTTCCATGGTGATAGCAGGGACATTACGTTGGTTTCCATGGTTATATCAGCAGGGACGTTCCGTTGGTTTCCATGGTGACTGCTGCATTTTTAGATCGACACTTCCAAATCGCTCGGGAGGATCCTCAGCACCCAGGATCCAGGCGTACACAGTCCTGTTAAATACTGAAGCCAGGCCCATGTCACTGGCTAGACTGAGTGCCAGTCCTGTTAAATACTGAAGCCACGCCCATGTCACTGGCTAGATTGAGGGCCAGTCCTGTTAAATACTGAAGCCACGCCCATGTCACTGGCTAGATTGAGGGCCAGTCCTGTTAAATACTGAAGCCACGCCCATGTCACTGGCTAGATTGAGGGCCAGTCCTGTTAAATACTGAAGCCACGCCCATGTCACTGGCTAGATTGAGGGCCAGTCCTGTTAAATACTGAAGCCACGCCCATGTCACTGGCTAGATTGAGGGCCAGTCCTGTTACTGGGAGATTCACCTCTGATTGCTGTGTAAAAAGCACTGGTATCTCTGCAGAATACTCCATCCCCGCTATTTATTGCCTTAATACACTGACTCTCTATTCCTACCGCCCTGGCAGGGAAAGGGTTACCAGCCTTGAATCCAGCTCCCATTAACCATTTCATATCCCATCTTACAATCAACAGTCCATGGGTCGGCCACGTGACTCTACCTAATAACTGATGATTGATTGATAGGTGATAAATGTACTCAGCCTAATAACTGATGATTGATAGGTGATAAATGTACTCAGCCTAATAACTGATGATTGATAGGTGATAAATGTACTCAGCCTAATAACTGAGAGGTGATAAATGTACTCAGCCTAATAACTGATGATTGATAGGTGATAAATGTACTCAGCCTAATAACTGATGATTGAGAGGTGATAAATGTACTCAGCCTAATAACTGATGATTGAGAGGTGATAAATGTACTCAGCCTAATAACTGATGATTGAGAGGTGATAAATCTACTCAGCCTAATAACTGATGATTGATAGGTGATAAATGTACTCAGCCTAATAACTGATGATTGATAGGTGATAAATGTACTCAGCCTAATAACTGATGATTGAGAGGTGATAAATGTACTCAGCCTAATAACTGATGATTGAGAGGTGATAAATGTACTCAGCCTAATAACTGATGATTGATAGGTGATAAATGTACTCAGCCTAATAACTGATGATTGATAGGTGATAAATGTACTCAGCCTAATAACTGATGATTGATAGGTGATAAATGTACTCAGCCTAATAACTGATGATTGATAGGTGATAAATGTACTCAGCCTAATAACTGATGATTGAGAGGTGATAAATGTACTCAGCCTAATAACTGATGATTGACAGGTGATAAATGTACTCAGCCTAATAACTGATGATTGATAGGTGATAAATGTACTCAGCCTAATAACTGATGATTGATAGGTGATAAATGTACTCAGCCTAATAACTGATGATTGAGAGGTGATAAATGTACTCAGCCTAATAACTGATGATTGATAGGTGATAAATGTACTCAGCCTAATAACTGATGATTGATAGGTGATAAATGTACTCAGCCTAATAACTGATGATTGAGAGGTGATAAATGTACTCAGCCTAATAACTGATGATTGATAGGTGATAAATGTACTCAGCCTAATAACTGATGATTGATAGGTGATAAATGTACTCAGCCTAATAACTGATGATTGATAGGTGATAAATGTACTCAGCCTAATAACTGATGATTGAGAGGTGATAAATGTACTCAGCCTAATAACTGATGATTGATAGGTGATAAATGTACTCAGCCTAATAACTGATGATTGAGAGGTGATAAATGTACTCAGCCTAATAACTGATGATTGAGAGGTGATAAATGTACTCAGCCTAATAACTGATGATTGAGAGGTGATAAATGTACTCAGCCTAATAACTGATGATTGAGAGGTGATAAATGTACTCAGCCTAATAACTGATGATTGATAGGTGATAAATGTACTCAGCCTAATAACTGATGATTGAGAGGTGATAAATGTACTCAGCCTAATAACTGATGATTGAGAGGTGATAAATGTACTCAGCCTAATAACTGATGATTGATAGGTGATAAATGTACTCAGTCTAATAACTGATGATTGATAGGTGATAAATGTACTCAGCCTAATAACTGATGATTGATAGGTGATAAATGTACTCAGCCTAATAACTGATGATTGATAGGTGATAAATGTACTCAGCCTAATAACTGATGATTGATAGGTGATAAATGTACTCAGCCTAATAACTGATGATTGAGAGGTGATAAATGTACTCAGCCTAATAACTGATGATTGAGAGGTGATAAATGTACTCAGCCTAATAACTGATGATTGAGAGGTGATAAATGTACTCAGCCTAATAACTGATGATTGAGAGGTGATAAATGTACTCAGCCTAATAACTGATGATTGAGAGGTGATAAATGTACTCAGCCTAATAACTGATGATTGAGAGGTGATAAATGTACTCAGCCTAATAACTGATGATTGAGAGGTGATAAATGTACTCAGCCTAATAACTGATGATTGATAGGTGATAAATGTACTCAGCCTAATAACTGATGATTGATAGGTGATAAATGTACTCAGCCTAATAACTGATGATTGAGAGGTGATAAATGTACTCAGCCTAATAACTGATGATTGAGAGGTGATAAATGTACTCAGCCTAATAACTGATGATTGATAGGTGATAAATGTACTCAGCCTAATAACTGATGATTGAGAGGTGATAAATGTACTCAGCCTAATAACTGATGATTGATAGGTGATAAATGTACTCAGCCTAATAACTGATGATTGATAGGTGATAAATGTACTCAGCCTAATAACTGATGATTGATAGGTGATAAATGTACTCAGCCTAATAACTGATGATTGATAGGTGATAAATGTACTCAGCCTAATAACTGAGAGGTGATAAATGTACTCAGCCTAATAACTGATGATTGATAGGTGATAAATGTACTCAGCCTAATAACTGATGATTGATAGGTGATAAATGTACTCAGCCTAATAACTGAGAGGTGATAAATGTACTCAGCCTAATAACTGATGATTGAGAGGTGATAAATGTACTCAGCCTAATAACTGATGATTGATAGGTGATAAATGTACTCAGCCTAATAACTGATGATTGAGAGGTGATAAATGTACTCAGCCTAATAACTGATGATTGATAGGTGATAAATGTACTCAGCCTAATAACTGATGATTGAGAGGTGATAAATGTACTCAGCCTAATAACTGATGATTGAGAGGTGATAAATGTACTCAGCCTAATAACTGATGATTGAGAGGTGATAAATGTACTCAGCCTAATAACTGATGATTGAGAGGTGATAAATGTACTCAGCCTAATAACTGATGATTGAGAGGTGATAAATGTACTCAGCCTAATAACTGATGATTGAGAGGTGATAAATGTACTCAGCCTAATAACTGATGATTGAGAGGTGATAAATGTACTCAGCCTAATAACTGATGATTGAGAGGTGATAAATGTACTCAGCCTAATAACTGATGATTGAGAGGTGATAAATGTACTCAGCCTAATAACTGATGATTGAGAGGTGATAAATGTACTCAGCCTAATAACTGATGATTGAGAGGTGATAAATGTACTCAGCCTAATAACTGATGATTGAGAGGTGATAAATGTACTCAGCCTAATAACTGATGATTGAGAGGTGATAAATGTACTCAGCCTAATAACTGATGATTGAGAGGTGATAAATGTACTCAGCCTAATAACTGATGATTGAGAGGTGATAAATGTACTCAGCCTAATAACTGATGATTGAGAGGTGATAAATGTACTCAGCCTAATAACTGATGATTGAGAGGTGATAAATGTACTCAGCCTAATAACTGATGATTGAGAGGTGATAAATGTACTCAGCCTAATAACTGATGATTGATAGGTGATAAATGTACTCAGCCTAATAACTGATGATTGATAGGTGATAAATGTACTCAGCCTAATAACTGATGATTGATAGGTGATAAATGTACTCAGCCTAATAACTGATAAAGGGATCTATACATCGTGTGAGCAAATAGTAAATGTATAAATAAGGGAAATATAGGTTATAAATGTGTCTCCTGCTGATGACATCACCTGTGGCCTGATATGCAAATTACACATCGCCCAATGAAAATCCATTCACTTGCATACCGTGCCACAGGTGATGTCATAAGCAGGAGCCGCAGACATTTATAACCTATATTTCTCTTATTCATGCGATTCTGCTAATTATTTTCAACATTCACAGTATAGACAGTGTCTAGGCTGACTGAGTGCCTTCAAACCATGTGGCCTGTGTTATTCACACCAATCTAGAACATTAAAGGGACAGTATCACCTAAACAGGGTTTGTACTGTGAATGTAGAGCATAAATAATCTATACATGGTATTAGCAAAACTGCAAGCGAACGCCTAAATTAGGAGAAAAATGGGTTTAAATGGGTCTCCGGCTTATGACATCACCTGTGGCACGGTATGCAAATGACCTGTTTTTTCAATGGTAAATGGTGATGTCATAAGCAGAAGACTCCCCAGATACATCTTTCTCCTAATTTAGACATTTGCTTGCAGTTTTCTAACGCAATACAGAGATCATTTTCAGTTACTTTTTATTCTCTACAGTCACAGTAAAACCAATTAAGTGATACCGTCCCTTTAAACAGACACAATTATCAAGGAAATCACAACAAAATAATCAAGACAACGCCATCTATTTTCCCAAAAAAACACAAACGCTTTCATACACATTGTCCTGTTCATTATCAGCATCTACAGTATTACCACACAAGACAAAAATCTGGGGGACCAGGTACCGTACAGGTGCTACACAGTGATGTAATCAGCAGGAACACTCCATTGCCATGGTAACTGCACCCCTATTACATCTGTGCCCCAGAGCTGCCCTTTATAAATGACCCAGTGTTTGCAGTTTGCACATATAGCCCTTTGAGTATTCAGAATAAAACCTGAGATGTAATGTTTTAGTCCTGATAGGAGACCTTCCTGGGGTGATCTGTAATCGTCGGTGTAACTGTAAAACGCGTTTACACCATATCAGGATAATGCCGTCTGTAACCCGCGTCCGTGTGTTACCAATTTGATGGTGCAGAAGTGCTGATTTCCAAACAAGTTCTGATCACATCACACCAGCCCACTAGCTTTGCACGTCCCTGCTTGGCAGATCACAGAGCATCCATGATGCCCCCCCCCCCATCCTTGCAGAGATGGTTATATTCCTCCGGACCGCTCTGCAGTCTCCCCGCTCTGTGGATAGGCCATGAATAGCTGGAGCTGTGAGCGCATGCTGTGGATATACTTGGATTTCAGCACCAGGATTTCATCCAGCTTGGCCACATAATCCTTAAAATCCTAGAACAATACAGAACCGTGTCACAATGTATCAAACCCCCGATAATCAAGTGGCAGTTACCCCAAACATCACTCACCCAGTCTGCTTAGTCCCCCCGTCTCAAACTTCTATGATATGAACTTATATAGATATTAGGTGCAAGCACCTTTGGTAGCAAAAAATAGAATACGGCGTACAATACTATATATAATAACAAAGATATTTAATGGCTTACTATTGTTAAGATACAAATCAATTTTTTTTTTTAAATACTTGAAATTCTAATTACAAAATCTTTTTTTTAGAAGACGAATGTCAAAAACGAAGCTCTACTTAATTTAAAGATCTCAGCCGGCATTCTAAACAGAAATGATTTAATGAAAGATACAAAGAAAGTATTTTATTGAACCTTCTCCGCTTGTTACTTAGAATCTGACCCAAGATGTCCGCTCCCTGATATCCAGAGTAAAGAGGGCTCAATGAGATACTTTATTCGTATTCTTTGATAAAAGCATTTCTATAAAATGTCTACACTTTCAATTAAACCGAAAATTGCTTGCTGGCTGTCTTCCTTTAAGAGTTTCCCCATTCTGGCTTCTTCAGAGGCAATCTGAGCTTTACAATTCTGTCTATTGTTTGGCCTTCTGTGGGCCCTTTTATAGCATCATGATGTGCACTGGGGGGAATGACCCCAACTTACCAAGTGTGGGATCTGGCTGAGCAGTTGCTCCTCTCTAGCGCCCAAAGCAGCCATTTCATCCAGTTGTTCGCGATGGGCTTGTACCACAAGCTGCCTGGATGGAGAGAAGACAGATTGAAGACAGAGGTGGTCCTAGCAAATACATCAGATAAAAGTGGCCTGGATACTTATTTAATGAGCCCGAGCATAGAGGGCTATGCATGTTAGTATAGACATTAATATTTATTTAGTGCTTGTTGATCCAAGGAGGAATCTGATTGCCATTTGGAGTCAAGAAGGATATTTTTTCCCATTTAAAACATTTGAATTTGCTGAAATATGCGGGTTTTATTTGCCTTCTTTTGGATCAACAGCGGTAAACACGGGATAGGAAAAGAGTTGGACTTGATGGACCCAAGTCTTTTTTCGACCTAAACTCCTATGTACTATGCATGTTCTTGCTGATTGTCTATTGTCTGATTGTCTAGACTATTTGGTACAGTCCTAACCTCAACATCTGAGGAAAGGGATTTAGGAGTAATAATTTCAGAGGACTTGAAGGTAGGTAGGCAATGCAATAGAGCAGCAGGAAATGCTAGCAGAATGCTTGATTGCATAGGGAGAGGTATTAGCAGTAGGAAGAGGGAAGTGCTCATGCCATTGTACAGAGCACTGGTGAGACCTCACTTGGAGTATTGTACAGAGCGCTGGTGAGACCTCACTTGGAGAATTGTACAGAGCACTGGTGAGACCTCACTTGGAGTATTGTACACAGTACTGGAGACCGTATCTCCAGAAGGAGATTGATACTTTGGAGAGAGTTCAGAGAAGGGCTACTAAACTGGTTCATGGGTTGAAGGATAAAACTTACCAGGAAAGGTTAAAGCATCTTAACATGTATAGCTTGGAGGAAAGACGTAACAGGGGGGATATGATAGAAACATTTAAATACATAAAGGGAATCAACACAGTAAAGGAAGAGAGTATATTTAAAAGAAGAAAAACTACCACAACTAGAGAACATAGTCTTAAGTTAGAGGGGCAACGATTTAAAAGTAATATCAGGAAGTATTACTTTACTGAGAGGGTAGTGGATGTATGGAATAGCCTGCCAGCAGAAGTGGTAGAGGTAAACACAGTGAAGGAGTTTAAGCATGCGTGGGATAGACACAAGGCTATCCTAGCTATAAGACCGGGAACGGGGGACTAATAAAAGTACTCAAAAAAATTGGGCAGACTAGATGGACCGAATGGTTCTTATCTGCCGACACATTCTATGTTTCTATGTCTCATCCTGTCTAGGCAGAGTCTATGAGGCCACATGCTGCCCCGGCTGCTATAGTTTCCTCACATCTCCTCAGACCATCCATAGAGTCTGAGAGTACATTGAACTCCCTATTGAATAGATAATCTCATACCCTAGGATTTAAATGATTAAAGTGTCACCAGTTTTATAGAAAGGAGCCATCGCTATTTGGTATGTATAACAGCTATTGCGCAAGGAGCGCCGGCACAATCAAAATGGATGTATTCGGCGTATGCAGCACAGACTCATGAGCCTGATTTATACATTGGCGCCAGTATTTGGCGCAGTCTGCGTGTGAGCAGCGTGTATACATGACCCCCAATAGGTTTATAAACCATAATCATTATTTTGAAAATTTGGGCTGTTTGCACATTAATCACAGGTTAGGAGACTGAACTCTCTATGAAATCATTTCTAGGGCAAACATCTAAAAGTGATGTAATCAGCAGGGACATTCCACTGGTTTCCGTGGTGACTGCGGAACATTCCATTGGTTTCCGTGGTTACTGCTCAACTTTTAGAACTTTGCCCCAGAACGGACCTTGCTGCTGCTGCTGCCAATTTCTAGCTATACAGTATATTCACATAACATACTCTGCTTTCTCCAAGGGTCTTGCTTGTAGGTTCGACACATCTGCAGAGTGCGTCTGGCTGCTTCCCGCTGTAGGTTTCCAAGGACTGCTCAGAGAGGTGTTGTGAGCACAGCTTGGGGTGCTTTGCCCGTCACTGGCACCTCCATGGGAAAATATGCACTTAATGAGAGTGGACCTGAGATGCTCCAGTTCACTGTCTTTAAAAGTCAGTTTGAAGGAGTCATTCGAAGATTTGCTTTCCGCCTGGCCAATATCAGTCTTGGATAGTTGGCCGGACCCAGGGCTTCTGGGCTTGGGTTGTATATTTGTAGTCGTTTGGAAGGAGCGGTCAGGAGAAGACCCTGATGGTCCCTTGATCTGTCGTTCTCCAGACTCTGCAGGAGATGCACTAGGTTTCTTCCATTCAGTCTCCCCAGGTTTCGGAGTATCTTTTGGTATTTTAATGGTGGTCTCTTCAGTGTCAGCATCATAGCACCGACTTGCCGGGTGTTCATTGTATCTGCCGATCGCAAAGTCTGAAGAAGAATCTCTACCGGTGGAGTCGTCAGACCGAAACGCAAGCCTTAAGCTTGCTCCTTGTGCGGATGTTCTATCACACAGTCCCTGCCCCACGCAGAACTGTGGTGAACCAAAGGAACCGCAGCAATCGGAACCACTCTCTGCCTCTGAGAAACGCTCTTGCGAAGCAGAATTGTGCAGGTTTACAGGCTCATTTTGTTGGAGCATCTGCTTGACCAAGCCAATTATCTTTTTCCCACCACATCGGTCATTTGGACTAAAAGGACCTTGTTCGGACCCCGCCGTCCAGGCTTTGTCACAACTCAAATTCTTTGCACTGTTGGCCGAACTTGGAGAAGGTTCTTCAGACTTCAGGTCTTGCACAGGCTGCACTTGCCAGTTATCTTGCAGAAGAGACAAGGACAGTGGGGCCAAGTGTTCAGATCCTGATGATGTATCATGATGATCGCAATACTCATCCTTTCTATCAGAGTCGATCTCTGCTTTTTGTCTCATTTCTAGACCTCCTGCATCCATCAACGAGACTGATCGGTCACTTGGCTCGTGTGAAGATGAGATGCCAGAAGGTTGGCTACTGATATCTCTCTCACGACTCTTTACAGACAATGGATACGTTGTGTTTTTTAACTGGTTTGCAAGGTCCTCTTGAGATGAATATGGCTTTTCAGGCGTATTGCTAATCTTGGATGATTCACAGTCTTCTTCAGAGCTCCAAAATGTTGGCTTTTCTGTGTCCCGTTGTACTTTCTTTTCTGGAGAAACAGAAGCATTTCCACATCTCCAACCATCAGCCTGACTGAAGTCTTGGGACTCTCCGTAGTTAAACTGTAACCCGTCCTCCCACCTGCTTGGCTTTCCGATCCCGGCTTCTGGCGACGCCCGGTGGAGGAAAAACGACAGTCTTTGGCTCACCATTTCCTCTCGCCCGCTTTTTTTGGGGATTGAAGAGTATGAAAAGGAGTCTTCGCTAAAATCACTGTCGTCAAACTCTTCCAGGAGTCCTCCTTCGCAATGAGAGTGAGGCCTGGGGCTGCCGCTGTTCTCCACCTTTACCCCTTGCGGTTTATACCGGTCCAAGATTTTTTCTAACGGTTGATACTGCAGTTTCTGTTGGAGGATGGGCGGATGTTGAAACTGCTGATGGTATGATCGCAAGTGCTGTTCCCTTTCTTTCTGCAGCGGGAGCTTGCTTGCCCAGTATCCTGAATCCGTGTCGGTGCATTTGTCGGAGGTGCTTTGGTCATTGTTGCCATCAGACCCTAATTTATAGTTCGGATCTCCGAAGGACATGCTGGTCCTTGGGACAATCTGCTTCTGCACTGGTTGCACTGCTTGTATTCTCTGATATGCAACAGGCTGCTGGTTAAAGGAAAAATGGTCCTTCTGGATCAGTCCTTTCAGCCCAGAAGACATCTCTGATTTAATGTCCAGAGGATACTTAGTGTGAATATCAGCCCTTTTCCTCCCGCTGTTTGCCACTTTGACAGCCCCTTTTACTGGAGTAGTGTGGTTGAGCCAGACCTGGCTGGCATTTCCTTTCAGGGGATTCGTCTTACTGTAAGTTTTTGGAGTTGAGGACAGGGGGACATTGTTGGGATGGAAGACTGATGGGGATGGCTTGTTTCTTGCTGTGTTTGAGGTAGAAGTGGGCTGTTGACCCAGTTTAACTTTTTTTGGGGAGATTTTTTCGCCAAGCACCGTGGAAGAGTTCTGCATGCGTTTCGGAGATAAGCATGTGGTTGTCCGAGAACGATTAGTGCAAGGAGCAGCATACTTCATCCCCTTTTTCAACTCTTTTACCCTGAAAATAGAAAAAACAACGTGACACCTTAAAACATGCTATTAAAGAGGTATATAAAGGACTACGCACCCCACCCACCCAAGTAGGTAAAACGTAGGTTTAATTTCACACTCACCGGTCTGCGTAGCGCAGTGTGTTCAGCGTATGCTCGGTTGCCATGTGGCTTGGAGAAACATTAGCAATCATGCAAGTCTTGGAGTTTCCAATGAAAGAATCCTTCAAAACCTGAATAGATAAAAAGGAACGTGGGATGAAATGCTTTGGGGCGATTCCAGGAGATGCATCGATCTGAATCCAATCTGTGTCAATGTTCTAGGATAGTTCCTCTGCTACAGAGCAGAGGAACGTATGTAGGATTGCTAACACTAGAACAGCAAGAGACAGATGCACCATAACCTACTGGGATAGGAATAACATTCCCATAATTCTCAATGCGATCTATTCACTGAAAGGCGAGTTGCAGGAGATTAATTTGGCGATACATTGTGCAGGGACAAACCTTGGTGAATTTGCTTAGCTGGGGGAAAACTCACCAGTTTTGTCCCTGTATGGATACATTGGATGAGAGAGGACCATGTTTATCTCACCTTTTAGTGAATATTACTGAAGCGATCCCAAATCCTTACCTGAGTGAGCTTGCTTTGCCGGAAGGGGGTGTGCGCTTGCTCCTGATCCAGCGCGCGGATACATTCTTTCAGCTGAGGAATAACACAGAGAGTAGAGTGTGAAGGGGGTTTATGCTCACTCTACAAAAATGCAATACAATACGGAACATTACTCAGTAAATAAGACTAAAAGGAAATGCTAGATGTAATATGTTACAAAGCGGCTGGGGTTACTCTATTCATTAAATCTAAAGAGATCCGTTGGTTATTGTGATCACACTGCCCCTTTATACAGACGATACTCTGCGCCGGGAAGCCTGGATTTAAACGCAATCCATACCGTATGAAGAGTATATTCATTCCTAGGAAAATGTAAAACATTGTCATCCTGGCAAAAAAATAAAACCCTGTGAGATGGATGGACGGATGGGACACGAGGTATCTCTACCGCTTGGTACAGCCCCCAGTCATTCATGGGTTAATGGACCACAAGTAGATAATGCAATTCGGAGATCACAAAGTGGAACACTGCATTGGTTTCCTTCGTGACTGTTCTCCTGAGTAACCCCTGGTGTAATATTAAATGTGCTTAAATTAATGACACACAGTTGTACATTACTAGCTCTCTGTCAGTCACGGACACTCATACAGCATTTGTCTAAACCGATCTCATTCTCCACCAAACAGACCGAAGTTAATATGCATTGTAATAAATGTATTAAAAAGGTGCCTAGGAAAGTTATGTATAAACTTGGCACTCGGCATATTGCCAGAAAGTGCTATAAAAAGAAGCCATCACTGAGGTCTAATTGATAAAAGTGACTGCACCTTGTTTGCCGGTGTAAGTCTGCACCTCTCAAAAATAGATTTGGGAGCAGTAACCCGCGGATTTTTAAGGTGAATTTCTGTGCTTTTTTCACTATTATACTAGAAACCATGTGTGCCAATGTGTAAACATAGCTAGCATTATACATCAGCGCACAAAGTAACAGTGCCACTAGTTGGCGCTGTTCGCACGTGCACCAGTTTTATACATAAACCCCACTCTTTAATATTATAGCCAGTAGAGCATTAGAGAATGGGGTAACAGCAAGGCATTAGATCCTGAGACATGGCTGAGCACACAGGTAAGTTACACAGTGACAGAGCATGCTCTTACCGCTAGCAGACTCTGATTTATTTCTGCTCCCTCCATTTTGGTTTGTTTATCAGATTCTCTGGCATCAGAGGCCCTTTCGCTTCCGGCCAGATCAATGAATGAGATTCTAGGGAGAGAGGGTTACAGGTTCTACATTAGAGATGGCTCACTTTCACTCACTGTGACTGTACGGGTCTCACTAGTTACAATGCACTTTATAATATTTCTACATTAGAGATGGCTCAGTTTCACTCACTGTGACTGTACGGGTCTCACCAGTTACAATGCGTCTTTATAATACTTCTAGATTAGAGATGGCTCAGGTTCACTCACTGTGACTGTACGGGTCTCACTAGTTACAATGCGTCTTTATAATATTTCTACATTAGAGATGGCTCAGTTTCACTCACTGTGACTGTACGGGTCTCACTAGTTACAATGCGTCTTTATAATATTTCTACATTAGAGATGGCTCAGTTTCACTCACTGTGACTGTACGGGTCTCACTAGTTACAATGCGTCTTTATAATATTTCTACACTAGAGATGGCTCAGGTTCACTCACTGTGACTGTACGGGTCTCACTAGTTACAATGCGTCTTTATAATATTTCTACACTAGAGATGGCTCAGTTTCACTCACTGTGACTGTACGGGTCTCACTAGTTACAATGCGTCTTTATAATATTTCTACATTAGAGATGGCTCAGTTTCACTCACTGTGACTGTACGGGTCTCACCAGTTACAATGCGTCTTTATAATACTTCTAGATTAGAGATGGCTCAGTTTCACTCACTGTGACTGTACGGGTCTCACCAGTTACAATGCACTTTATAATACTTCTAGATTAGAGATGGCTCAGTTTCACTCACTGTGACTGTACGGGTCTCACCAGTTACAATGCACTTTATAATACTTCTAGATTAGAGATGGCTCAGTTTCACTCACTGTGACTGTACGGGTCTCACTAATTACAATGTGTCTTTATAAAATGGCTCCATTGTTATTTCAAGCTCTTTCCTCTCCACACGGAAATTAATATGTTATTAAAGATGAAAAGGGAATATAGTATCAAAAACGTCCAGAAGAGAGGATGACAGGTACAATCTCACCCTGGTTAGAGGGAGATAATGTGCCATTTAAAGAGACCCTGTCAACCTCAGTGTTGCTTATACTGTGAATAAAACAAATAAAAAAACTCTGTAAAATGATCTATACAAAGTGTTGGCAGAATTGCAGCAAATCAAACATTTAGTGAAAACGGTGCTTTAAATATGTCTGCGGAGCCTCCCGTATATATCTCCTGTGGCCTGGTCATATACAGGAACCACCACAGACAAGTCGAAAACATATTTTTATCTTGGTTTATTCATTTACTTATTTTTAAAAAAAAAATTCTCTTAAAATTCACAGTATAAGTGATATCAAGGTTGGTTTAGTCCCTTTAATCCACATCTTCACTTTTTCCTTTGTAATAATTTGAAATAGCTATGTAAAGGCTTACACTGAGAATGGCCCTCTACCCGTGTTGTAAGTAGAATAGACATAGGCCTAGGGAAGCTTACTGGTGGGGGGCAGCAGCAGACAAAAGAGGGCAACAAAGGAGCCAGCACTATCAATATTGCTGGCACATCCTCCCTCATTGCCTTGCGCTGCCTGGACACACATCCGTGCTGCCCCCACTATATCACCATGGGGCAATATGGCACAGTGGAAAGGGATGTGGTAACAATATGGCACAGTGGAAAGGGATGTGGTAGCAATATGGGACTTTGTTGTAAGGCATGTGGGGGCAACCTGGTGTAGTGGGTTATGAGAGGAAGAAGTGCGACCAATGAGGATTGGGGTGCAGTAGTTTAGACTGTAAATAAACTGGTGCAGACCATGAATGGTCCTGGATTTTTAAAGCTACAGTGGATTTAGCAGATTTGGAAAATAACCCTGTGTCTTCCTGCCGGTAAAGCAGCACAGGAGGGATGAACCTGAAGAGAAATGACACAGCCGGAATCTCACCTCCCCAATTTCCGGTTCCCCGCATCTTTTATCTGAATCTGAATGACGGCATGAGAGCGGGAGGAGTCAGAATTCACGCCTGTGGCCCCCGTGCTGCGCTCCCTGCTGCCTTTCAGGATCATCTGTGCATGCGAGAAGATACAGACAGGTCAGTCACAGACACATACAAACCATTAGTCACATAAGGAGCAGCCAATCTGTTATACTGCAAACACCATTATTCTCAGCCAGTATACCCTGTATTTGCATGACACAATCCATGTCACCTAGGATTCTAGGCTCTGTGATAAAAGGAATGACAGACACTGAATACTACATAAAAAGTGGTTTCTCCAAGTTGTGCTGGATAATGTACTATAGACATAGTCTGTACAGACGCATAGCTAAGGGATGTACCCAAGGGGGATGTACCCAAGGTATGTACCTAAGGGGGATGTACCCAAGGGATGTACCCAAGGGGATGTACCCAAGGGGACTTACCTAAGGGGGATGTACCCAAGGGATGTACCCAAGGGGATGTACCCAAGGGGATGTAGAATGGACTCAATTCTGCCACTGCAGAACAGTTTATATAAAAGGCAGCTCAGTATTCCCCATGTCACCAGCAATTAATCTGCATTTTTCTAATATAATAGTTCAGTGCAGCTTATTATATCAAGCAGAATATATTATGGATCAAAAGCAGGAAGGATTAGAAGAAGGGTTGAACTTGATTTAGACCTATGTTACTATACAGTGCTGCTAGATACATGGAATAACCACCCAGTGGAGGTGATTAGTTCATAGAGATTATCCTTATATTGTGAAAGGCAGGCCCATGGCCTTTAACATGACCAGGCTTCACATATACTTGAAGACTTTAGAAGCCAGAAAGACTAATACAGAGGTCAGCTTACAGATCTCATTTTACCCCACCTGCATTTGATATTAATGAATACGGTGTTGTTTTAGACAAGGTTACTGTGTGCATTGCAGGCAGCTAGGTTTTACATTTGTATTTGTTTTGGGGGGTTTAGTGCCGTGACACCCACTGGACACTACGAGCTGTATACATGAAAAAGAGAATTGCGAGTAATTGGGAAGTGGAGCCATATAGACCAACTCAGGAGCCAGCCTGGATATATTTAGGGCCCAGGAAACTCGAATTCCCATAGAGTTCAATATAAATAATCAAAAAAGGTTAAGAAGCCAGCGGTAGGGATTTTAGGATCCATGATTCCCCCCGGATTTGTCAAGCCAGGATTTAGGGCCAATGTAGCAGAGTTGGAAAAATTCTCATATTCAACTTTTAATGGGCAAATGTTTCCAACTCTGGTTACTTTGGCCTGAAGTTTGACATTCTCTGCAAGTCTCTCGGTCATGAATAAAGCCTGCGGAGGCAGCCAGGTGACTGTATAGCATGGTAATCCTAATCCATAATCCGTCAATCTGACGCGTGGCATTAAGGATGCTGTGGTTCATTACGTACATCCAGCAGTAGATCCACACTTCTGACTTGCACTTCGCGGAGCCCGACGATCTGCACCACATGCTTCCCATCTTCCCTTGCAAACAGCCTGTGCCGGCAGCGAGGGTTAACCCAGAATAGAGGAAAGAGTTACTGATCAGTTACACTGAGACACGGCAATAAATAAACCTCATTAATATTACAGGACGAGGGGAGTCACCACACTTACTACCCCCTGTACAGCTGCAGAGCAGACCTATATAAAGCCTTACATTAGGGCTATATTCACGAAAAAGAGAGAATTACAGGGAATATTCAGCTATACTTCAAACTCTGCTACTTACTGGCTGTAAGTTTGCCGTTCCCTTCAGTCCCCCCTTCCATGATTAAAGCCTGAACAGATACTGCAGAGCATTGTAGGTCATTTGTGTACCTTTTTCTTCCATTCAGCAAGTCATAGAGCTGCCCGCAGTAGATTTCATAGAAGCTGATCCAGACAGCGCAGTCCTTCCTGGGATGGAGGGTCTCCAGTTGCTGGAAGATGTCTTTTGCTGCCAGAGCATAGAGTCCGGGATTCTTCTGTGTACCGATCATAGTGTAGGTCTTTCCTGCTCCGGTCTGACCGTATGCAAAACAAGTCGCATTTCCTCTGCAAATAGAAGGTCCCCAATCAATTAAATGACAGTAACATCCGTACATCTGAGTCCGTCTCACACAATTCTACTCCTGCCCTGGCTCAATACACCTGCGAATCCCTGGCTCCTAAAAACCTTCCGCTTCCTATAGTACTAAACGTAGCATTGGTTATATTGTGACTTAGAGAATAATGATCAATACATTGTGTTAGCGGAATTGCAAGAAAATGCACAAAATAAGAGAAAAATATATATATTTTTTTTTTTTTACAAGGCTGTGGTGTCTCTTGTTTATGACATCACCTAGTGGCTTTATAATAATTCTCAAATGTGGCTGAATTCGGGGAAAAAAAATGTTTTTAACGCGGCTTTGGCTGGAAGTTTTAAATTCCCTTTTTCATAAATAATCCTCAGTGTATTAATGCATTTTGCTTATTTTACTTAGTCTCTACATTCACAGTGTAAACATTGTCAGTGATTCTCAGACCTGTCCTCAGGACCCCCCGACGGTCCAGGATTTAGGGATTACCCCGTTGTGTTTAAATAAGAATATGTAGAACACCCGGTATGGCTGCTAAATGGTTAGGGAACCACACCAGGTGTTCTACATATTCTTATTTAAACACAACTGGGTAATCCCTAAATCCTGGACCGTTGGGGGGTCCTGAGGACAGGTTTGAGATTCACTGGTTTAGGTGACAGAGCCCCTAACAGGTGATGTTATAAATTTCATAAAAGTAGATTAGTCAGCAGGCCACACGAATCTCACGAATCAGTTCGGTTAAAACAGAGTCCTGGGGGATGAAGCAGAAGGGAGCCGAGGATGGTTATGTCACTCATTCTAGAAATGACGCATGATATGATGTCATCTCCGTACCCGTTAAACACATGCTGAATGAGGGGATGTGCAGTCTTCATGTACACGTCCTGGTTACTGAACGTTTCACTGAAGACTTCATCAAAGTAAAATACGTGCTGAAAAAGAGAATGATCATCCGTGGTGAGAACAAAAGAAATAAATGAAAAGAAAACTATAACCAGCTTGGTAACTGAGAGGCAAGCGTGAATTAATGACAGTGACGTAGGGTACACAGGTTCGGCTGTATGAGGGGGGGGGGGACGACATAGAATGTGTCACCGGCAGATAAGAACCATCCGGCCCCTCTGGAGTCATTGGTGATTTACCTGCAGAATATACTCCTTCAGATTCACAGCTTCTTTCCTTTCATATATGAATATTGTTTCTTTATTTTCCACGGTCACTACATTCACTTCTCCCCGACGCTCCTCCCTCAATCCCAGCGGCCGCTTGCGGACACACACTCGGATTTTGTCGGTTTCCGTCCATGGTCCTTCTTTCTCGGAGCCGCTGGACCTGCTGGATAAGAAAGCTCGATAATCCACTATGATGGTCATGCTGCGAATAAGACTTGAACTCCATATTTTAAATGATGCACTTATCATACGTGTGCGTTTCTATGTAACATGAATCAGCCAGGCACCTAATCACGCCAAGGATTAAAGGGCTAGGCAAACGTGTGCAAACCTTAGGAGCCAAGCAGACCAATACGTGAAACAGGAAATACAAAACAAGAAAATGGCATTCAAACATTATAAAAACACGGGATCAGCATTATCATTTATAGAGTACAAAGAGGCCAACAAAGCCTGCAAAAAGGCAATTAAAATGGTTAAATTGGAAAATGAGAAAAGGATTGCTAAGGAGAGTAAAACTAACCCCAAAATGTTTTATAAATATATAAATGGAAAAAAGCTAAAGAGGGAAAATGTTGGGCCCTTGTTATCCCAAATGGGAAATTTGGTAAGTGAGGACAGAGAGAAAGCAGACATTTTAAATACTTTTTTTTCTTCTGTTTATACTAAGGAAAAGCAGATGGACGAGCCCCTGCTACAGGAAGTTATGGGACATTCGCCGCAAACATGGGATTGGCTGACACACGAAAAAGTGCTTAAGCAATTAAACTCTGTTAAGATAGGCAAGGCCCCAGGGCCAGATGGTATACACCCAAGGGTACTTAGAGAGTTAAGCATAATTCTGGCCAGACCACTATTTATGATCTTTAGGGATTCATTCAGTTCAGGTACAGTGCCAACAGACTGGCGAAAGGCGGATGTCATTCCAATATTTAAAAAGGGATCAAAATCTCTGCCAGGTAATTATAGGCCAGTGAGCTTGACATCTGTAGTGGGGAAACTATTTGAAGGATTGCTAAAGGTGTACACTCAAGAATACATCTTGAATCAGAATATAATTAGTAAAAGTCAACATGGTTTTGTGAAAGACAGGTCTTGTCAAACAAACTTAATAACATTCTATGAAGAGGTCAGTAAAAATATAGATCTAGGTGTGGCAGTTGATGTGATCTATTTGGATTTTGCAAAAGCATTTGATACAGTTCCACACAAAAGGTTACTCTACAAATTGAGAGAAATAGGTTTGGGGGCAAATGTGTGTATGTGGATTGAAAATTGGCAAAAAGATAGAACACAGAGGGTTGTTGTAAATGGAAAATCCTCAAATTGGACAAGGGTATTGAGCAGAGTACCTCCGGGGTCTGTTTTAGGCCCTCTTCTTTTTAATTTGTTTATTAATGATCTCCCACTTTGTGCTGAGAGCCATGTCTCAGTGTTTGCTGATGACATTAAATTAGGTAAGGTAATAAAGACTAATCTTGATGTTTTTTCTTTGCAGGAAGATTTGGACAGAGTGGGAGACTGGGCAGTAAAGTGGCAAATGAGGTTCAATATAGACAAATGTAAAGTTATGCATTATGGGAAAAATAATAACAAAGCAACATATACTTTAAATGGTATTTCCCTGGGAAAAACTACTAACGAAAAGGATTTAGGAATCATTGTAGATAACAAACTTGGCAACAGTGCCCAATGCCAGTCAGCAGCTGCAAGGGCCAATAAGATATTGGCATGTATAAAACGAGGTATAGATTCACGGGAGGAGGACATCATCTTGCCTCTTTACAAATCAGTGGTAAGACCTCACCTTGAATATGCAGTACAATTCTGGGCACCAGTCCTTAAAAAGGATATTAAGGAACTAGAAAAAGTGCAAAGGAGAGCTACAAAATTAATAAGGGGATAGGCGGATCTTAGTTATGAAGAGAGACTTAAAAAATTGCATTTATATATGTTAGAAAAAAGGCAGCTTAGATGATAACATTATATAAATATGTGCAGGGCAAATATAAGGAGCTCTCCAGGGACCTGTTCATTATTAACAGGAAGGTACAAAGAACAAGAGGTCACCCCCGAGACTGGAAGAGCAAAGATTTCATAGGCAGCAAAGGAAGGGATTCTTTACGGTAAGGACAATAAAGTTATGGAACTCACTGCCAAGAGAGGTAGTGCTATCAACCATGATAGATGCATTTAAAAATGGTCTGGATGTTTTTTTTAGAAAAGCAGAACATACAGGGCTATTAATAATAGAATAAGCATTAATAAAAGAGCTTATTGATCCAAGGAGAAATCTGATTGCCCTTTGGAGTCAAGAAGGAATTTTTTCCCCCAGGAGGCAAAATTCGAAATAGCTTCCTTAGGGGTTTTTGCTTCTTTTGGATCAAACGCTGTAATGATAGGTAGAAGGGTTGAACTTGATGGACTTGTGTCTTTTTTCAACCTAAATTACTATGTTACTATGTTGCTATGTTACCAATTCAGTAGCCAACATGTTACAATTTAGGGGCCAGGGAGGTGGTACTTGCATAGAGTGCGATGTAAGGCTCCCTGAATTTGTCAAGCCCTGTCCTATGCTATGCAAGTGTGGTCACCATTACCTTAGGCAGCTTTGTGGAACTCCATAGTTATACCCCGACACATGAGTCACTCGGTGAATAACAGGCACCTCACAGTCGCTGACTGCGGCTGCCGTGTTCTTGCCCGGACATGTTTTAGGGCTGCATTCCTCTGCAGGGTAGGACAGATCGGTATGGGCGTCTGGCGTAGGGATTTTCCCGCTGTGAGTCGGCTCAGCGGACAGACTGATATCAAATAGTTCTCCCGGGCGTTTCACAGTGTAGGTGTGAGACAAGCCGCTTGGCTCAGATGGTGAGGAAGCATTTCTGCCCAGGTCCAACGAATCAAACTGCAGCTGCCGTCTGGTGGAGGTGGGCTGGAGGTAGACGCACCCGGGCTGCAGGGGTGTCCTCTCTGCACTGTCTTCTTGGGACACGCTCTGGATGATTTTAATAAGCTGGAAGAGGCGCTTTCGGTCCTCCATGTTGTGAACTCCTAATCTGGCGTAATCTCTCATCGTTACCGTCGCCAGTTCCTCGATTTTCTCCAGCCCGGCGGCTATAAATTGAGGGTAATATTTCTCCAGCTCTGCCTCACACAGGCACTCGAACAGGCAGGACGACATCGTTAAACAATCACTGGAAAAAAGACAAAACACAGGATTTCAGAATCTAATTTATAAACAATAAATGTGCTGATTCTAATTCCGTCACCAGGGCCTGACAGATATCTGTAGACGCCAGTAATGTCATAACGTTGGCAAACACCTTTGTGATTCCCATAACCCTCAGCCATACTTCTACTTGCTGGTTACTCCAAATTATTTGCAACTGATGTGATTGTTAGAACTGAATACGATTTGGCTTGACACACATATAAAAAGGGGGACAATATTCGCCTGTTGATGTACAACCAAAATTAATTATGGGGAGTGTAAGGTTTTGAGTGTTCCCAATAGTTTTAACAACAGCTGCAAATTCCCACCCTAGTACCTCTACATGCTTTAACAGGCCCTTATAATATCCAGTTTTAAACTAAAAATTAAAGGCAGCATTGATTCATTTGTTTGTACATTGAATGTTGTTTTTTTTTCTAGACATCCATATAGAGAACCCTTAAGCTCTTGAGAAGGTTCCTTCTCCAGCTGCGACTCTGCTTTTGCTTACTTGAAAGTGTATCAGTGTAGATATACTGGTTCATCCACTTCTCACTGCTTGCCTGCATTGTACGACTGCATTACACACAGCAGGAAAAAGCAGTAAAAGGTTCTGAACTCCTGCTACTGTCTACAAGAAATGAAGTATTGTTAAACTGAAAGATGGCATCAAGTGTAGGCATTTTATATAGACATGCTTTAACGAAAGAATACAAATAAAAGAACCTTATTGAGCAGTCTGTGATTACTTATCAGGGGTGGATATCATGGGTCAGATTTCGTCCTTCATCATGCCCAAGATTTCAAACAACATGTCCGCCCACTGATATTACTAGCTAAGTGGGCTCAATAAGGTAATTTATTTGTATTGTTTCATTGAAGACTTCTATTTAAATTGCTTCACTTGATACAATATTTCCCTTTTAACAAGTGTAACAAACATAGCAGTGTCAACTGAGAAGATACATTCTAATATGGAAGTTACATTATAACATGACAACAGACATGTCCACAGCACGTCTATTGAATTCTCACTCACGTTATATAGTCTGGAGACATCTAATATATATTATATGTTAACTGCCAACTGACCTTAGTACCTCAGATGCCACATCAGCGATCACATAGCTGGTTTTTACAATTATATGTATTTTTTTTACAAACTGTTTTCTTTCTTTTAAACAATATATTTAATAAAGTTATTAGGTTTGTACTGGTTTGTTGCTGGGAACGGCAGACTTCAAGTATTAGTATTAATAAGGGATAATACCCCATTGCAAGCTTCAGAGACCATCTTTATGAATAGAAATCTTTCAATAAAATTGAATGCTTTGCTGACAGTTGTCTGTTGAGGGAATGGCTTGCCGGCTCATACACACAAGTAGATCTACACCCCATGGGTTTGTTTTACTTACATGCAACATATTAAAGATCTGCACTAAGCAAGGGATGTGTCACCAATAACATGATTTATTGTATAATAACTTCACAGAATTATACACAAAAGATCAGTATCATCATTACACATACTGGTGTGTCTCCACAACTAACCCTTACAGGTCAAAATACAACCAGGACAAGGACAGGAAGGCTTCCATACCGGAACACTCAAATGTAAGTAATATGGCTCTGCAGTGTGTACAACACAAACATTGGCTTTTGTTAAAAAAAAAAAAAAAATAGACTGCTCATTTTAATTAGCCGTATAGATTTTTCTCATTATCTCACTTTGCATAGTGAAATAAAACAAAAATATCAGGCGGGTTGTCACTGAAAACTCAGTTGTGATTGGATGTCCCTCCGCATGGCCAACATTCTCCTAAGTGTGGACCAAGCGTGTGACACCTGACTGCAAGGTGGAGCTACCCATATGCTCTTTATCCCTTCTAATTGTCACATTTTGTCTACAGTTAAACAGTTTTTGAATTGCTTTTGTATTCAAACATTCTTCTATGGCCCACAAGCACTTCTTCACCATACTACATATAAACCAAATAGAAAAAGATGTGATGTGACCCATTTTAGAACTCTTGATCCCCCTGGCGTAGGTTTCACAGCTCTACTACTGATGCACTGCTTAGTAAACAAACCCCAGATAAGTAGGCAACCAGCAAACAACACAACGTGATATCAAAAGGTCACCTAACCCCACTATAAATGGGTTAGACAGACGCCTGCAGGAGACATGAAAGGAGATAATGAGCCAAAGAACATTACTCTAAGCCATTTATCAAATTAGGTTTATTAGAGGTGCAAAGGAAGAGCATACAGAGCAAGGAGGGCAGATTTATGGAGATATTGAAATCTGCAATATTATCCAGTAATGCATCAAATGACTTGACAGAGTTATTTTAATCTCCTTATTTGTACACACTTATTTTACTACTCCAATTATAGCATGCAAAGCATTGACCTTTTTCACAGCTGATATGGACAGCTGCCCCAAACAACAACTGTATGGGGTCTGACCCTGCAACCCACCCTGTGCTCTGTAAGAAAGAGCTGCTTCCACTGTCTGACAATGTGTGCAAGACGCAGGAATAAACCAGCGCTGGACACATTGCTCTATCCTTTAGGAGCCAGATCAACAAATTCAGGAGCCAAGGAAATGGAACTTCTATAGGAGTTACATGTAAAATACTTCCTGGCTCCCTGGATTTGTCAAGCCCTGGAATAAACACCAAACTGATAAAACATAATATAAATCATCTGAAGTCACTGATTCAATGGTAGAGATTTAAACACAGGGAAGATATGTCCCTCCTTAATTCAGGGATGACAAATCCCAGTAGCCATGGCTCTTAAAATCTATGGTGCTGGCCCCCAACAGTTGGCTCCTAAATATTAGTAGGCTGGCTCCTGAATTAGTCTGTTTGGCTTCTAAGGTCTACAAACATTGTGTTTGTCCTCTGCCCTGGGTAATACATTTTTTTAGCCCTGCCAGAGAATGAATTTGACAGACTCACTCATGCCATATAACAACTATTCTCCATCCTCTCTATAATGGCTTAACATATCTAAATTGGCTTGCTCACCTTCAAATCAACTGTCAGCGAAAGGTTAAGTTATGTTTAATTGAAAGACTGTACATGTAAGAAATTTAAATGGACATGCTTCCGTGAAAGAATACAAATAAAGCATCTTATGGAGTCCTCTTTGCTTGTATAGCTCTATCTGGGGGCAGACATCTTGGGTCAGATGAAGGAAGGTTTGACCCAAGGTTCTAAAGGACATTGCAGTCTCCTAATAGAGCTACATGAAGCAAAGAGGATTCGATAAGGTACGTTATTTGTATTGTTTAATTAAAGCATTTCTATTTATAATGCCCACACTTTAGGAAATCTTTCAATTAGACAGAATTTAGTTTTGTGGGCTTTGAGAAGACTTGACAATGATGTGTAAAATATTAGGTCAGTAGCTTTAAATGCACAGAGAGCAGGTGCAGATTATTAGTACCTGTAGCATGAGGCAAAGGTGAATATATGAATATATTTTGTGCTGGGGGGGGGGGGGGTGCAGGGGGGACCAGACAGATGAACATGGAGAATATGAGCAAATGGAAGAAATTGGAGATATAATATATACACTGATACAGAGACTCACAGAGGATCTGGGGTAAGGTTCTAAAGTGGAGCAGTCAGCAGGAACATTCTATTGGTTTCCATGGTGACTGCTTCACTGTTAGAACGTTTCCCTAGAATTGTGCAGAAGAGCAAAGCATGGCACATAAGCCGATACTTACCAGATGGTGTGACTCTTATTCTGTGCATCCGATCTCTGGAACCCAAACTCCTTTGTCCTCAGGCTGTTTACCCCAATATGCTGTGTTACCCACTCTACTCACATGTCTGACTCAGAAATGGCAACTACATCAGCTTAATCTGCCTGCTAAACTCCAACCTTCACCTGCACCCCAGGTCCCCCCTCCTATCTCTCAATTATCTGATGCCCTCCCTGCAAACACAACACCCATCTCTACCCTGCAACCCTGACCCTAAGGGCACACATCTTCCAGACCAATGTGCAACTGGTAATCCCCAGCTCTCTGTGCCCCTGCTGCATTCAGATACCCCAGCTATCTGTGCCCCTGCTGCATTCAGATACCCCAGCTCTCTGTGCCCCTGCTGCATTCAGATACCCCAGCTATCTGTGCCCCTGCTGCATTCAGATACCCTCAGCTATCTGTGCCTCTGCTGCATTCAGATACCCCCAGCTCTCTGTGCCCCTGCTGCATTCAGATACCCCCAGCTATCTGTGCCTCTGCTGCATTCAGATACCCCCAGCTCTCTGTGCCCCTGCTGCATTCAGATAACCCCAGCTCTCTGTGCCCCTGCTGCTCTCTACCCCCAGCTATCTGTGCCCCTGCTGCACTCTACCCCCAGCTCTCTGTGCCCCTGCTGCACTCTACCCCCAGCTCTCTGTGCCCCTGCTGCACTCTACCCCCAGCTCTCTGTGCCCCTGCTGCACTCTACCTCCAGCTCTGTGCCCCTGCTGCACTCTACCTCCAGCTCTGTGCCCCTGCTGCATTCAGATACCCCCAGCTCTCTGTGCCCCTGCTACACTCTACCCCCAGCTATCTGTGCCCCTGCTGCACTCTACCCCCAGCTCTCTGTGCCCCTGCTGCTCTCTACCTCCAGCTCTCTGTGCCCCTGCTGCTCTCTACCTCCAGCTCTCTGTGCCCCTGCTGCACTCTACCTCCAGCTCTCTGTGCCCCTGCTGCACTCTACCCCCAACTCTCTGTGCCCCTGCTGCACTCTACCCCCAGCTATCTGTGCCCCTGCTGCACACTACCCCCAGCTCTCTGTGCCCCTGCTGCACTCTACCCCCAGCTATCTGTGCCCCTGCTGCTCTCTACCCCCAGCTATCTGTGCCCCTGCTGCACACTACCCCCAGCTCTCTGTGCCCCTGCTGCACTCTACCCCCAGCTATCTGTGCCCCTGCTGCTCTCTACCCCCAGCTATCTGTGCCCCTGCTGCTCTCTACCTCCAGCTCTCTGTGCCCCTGCTGCACTCTACCCCCAGCTATCTGTGCCCCTGCTGCTCTCTACCCCCAGCTATCTGTGCCCCTGCTGCTCTCTACCCCCAGCTCTCTGTGCCCCTGCTGCTCTCTACCTCCAGCTCTCTGTGCCCCTGCTGCACTCTACCTCCAGCTCTCTGTGCCCCTGCTGCACTCTACCCCCAGCTATCTGTGCCCCTGCTGCACTCTACCCCCAGCTATCTGTGCCCCTGCTGCACACTACCCCCAGCTCTCTGTGCCCCTGCTGCACTCTACCCCCAGCTATCTGTGCCCCTGCTGCACTCTACCCCCAGCTATCTGTGCCCCTGCTGCTCTCTACCCCCAGCTATCTGTGCCCCTGCTGCTCTCTACCTCCAGCTCTCTGTGCCCCTGCTGCTCTCTACCTCCAGCTCTCTGTGCCCCTGCTGCTCTCTACCCCCAACTCTCTGTGCCCCTGCTGCACTCTACCCCCAGCTATCTGTGCCCCTGCTGCTCTCTACCCCCAGCTCTCTGTGCCCCTGCTGCTCTCTACCTCCAGCTCTCTGTGCCCCTGCTGCTCTCTACCCCCAGCTCTCTGTGCCCCTGCTGCTCTCTACCTCCAGCTCTCTGTGCCCCTGCTGCTCTCTACCTCCAGCTCTCTGTGCCCCTGCTGCACTCTACCCCCAGCTCTGTGCCCCTGCTGCACTCTACCTCCAGCTCTCTGTGCCCCTGCTGCACTCTACCCCCAGCTCTGTGCCCCTGCTGCACTCTACCTCCAGCTCTCTGTGCCCCTGCTGCACTCTACCCCCAACTCTGTGCCCCTGCTGCACTCTACCTCCAGCTCTCTGTGCCCCTGCTGCACTCTACCTCCAGCTCTCTGTGCCCCTGCTGCTCTCTACCCCCAACTCTCTGTGCCCCTGCTGCTCTCTACCCCCAGCTCTCTGTGCCCCTGCTGCTCTCTACCTCCAGCTCTCTGTGCCCCTGCTGCTCTCTACCCCCAGCTCTCTGTGCCCCTGCTGCTCTCTACCTCCAGCTCTCTGTGCCCCTGCTGCTCTCTACCCCCAGCTCTCTGTGCCCCTGCTGCTCTCTACCTCCAGCTCTCTGTGCCCCTGCTGCACTCTACCTCCAGCTCTCTGTGCCCCTGCTGCTCTCTACCCCCAGCTCTCTGTGCCCCTGCTGCTCTCTACCCCCAGCTCTCTGTGCCCCTGCTGCTCTCTACCCCCAGCTCTCTGTGCCCCTGCTGCTCTCTACCCCCAGCTCTCTGTGCCCCTGCTGCTCTCTACCTCCAGCTCTCTGTGCCCCTGCTGCACTCTACCCCCAGCTCTCTGTGCCCCTGCTGCACTCTACCCCCAGCTATCTGTGCCCCTGCTGCACTCTACCTCCAGCTCTGTGCCCCTGCTGCACTCTACCTCCAGCTCTCTGTGCCCCTGCTGCACTCTACCTCCAGCTCTCTGTGCCCCTGCTGCACTCTACCCCCAGCTCTCTGTGCCCCTGCTGCACTCTACCCCCAACTCTCTCCCTGATGCATTCAATTACCCACAGCTCTGTGTGAATGTCATATACCCCAGGTAGGGTGGGAGCAGCAGATACCTCAGGCAGGGTGGGAGGGGCACTCTTTGCAGATACCCCAGGCAGGGTGAGAGGGGCACTCTTTGCAGATACCCCAGGCAGGGTGAGAGCGGCAGTCTTTGCAGATACCCCGGGCAGGGTGCGATGTGCAGTCACACGGGGCGGCCAGGCATTGCTGGGGCGGTCTCCATGGCAACGCCGCGCTGCCCGTTCAAACACAGTGCGTGAGCAGAGCTCGCGCCCGAGCTCGCGCCTCACCACTGTCGTCCAATCAGAGGATGCCGTGGGCTCTCCCTCAGGCAGAGCGGCTGTTAAGAATGAATTGGACTGCGTGGGCACCCGTATCATGACTTCAAACCCCCAGGAGGTGGCGCAGCTGAGCAACACGTGCCTGAAACATGTATAGCAGCAACAGTGACTGTATGTGATACTGACAGATAAAAACATATCATATATAACTGACTGTAACTAAAGCATTGCACACCCAGGGACCTGCATAACACATTGCACACCCAGGAACCTGCATAACACATTGCACACCCAGGGACCTGCATAACACATTGACAACCAGGGACCTGCATAACACATTGCACACCCAGGAACCTGCATAACACATTGCACACCCAGGAAGCTGCATAACACAGAGCGTGGCACACCCAGGGACCTGCATAACACATTGCACACCCAGGAACCTGCATAACACATTGCACACCCAGGGACCTGCATAACACAGAGCGTGGCACACCCAGGGACCTGCATAACACAGAGCGTGGCACACCCAGGAACCTGCATAACACAGAGCGTGGCACACCCAGGAACCTGCATAACACATTGCACACCCAGGAACCTGCATAACACAGAGCGTGGCACACCCAGGGACCTGCATAACACATTGCACACCCAGGAACCTGCATAACACATTGCACACCCAGGGACCTGCATAACACAGAGCGTGGCACACCCAGGGACCTGCATAACACATTGCACACCCAGGAACCTGCATAACACAGAGCGTGGCACACCCAGGAACCTGCATAACACATTGCACACCCAGGGACCTGCATAACACATTGCACACTCAGGAACCTGCATAACACATTGCACACCCAGGAACCTGCATAACACATTGCACACCCAGGAACCTGCATAACACATTGCACACCCAGGAACCTGCATAACACATTGCACACCCAGGAACCTGCATAACACATTGCACACCCAGGAACCTGCATAACACAGAGCGTGGCACACCCAGGGACCTGCATAACACATTGCACACCCAGGAACCTGCGTAACACATTGCACACCCAGGAACCTGCATAACACATTGCACACCCAGGAACCTGCATAACACAGAGCGTGGCACACCCAGGAACCTGCATAACACATTGCACACACAGGGACCTGCATAACACATTGCACACTCAGGAACCTGCATAACACATTGCACACCCAGGAACCTGCATAACACATTGCACACCCAGGAACCTGCATAACACATTGCACACCCAGGAACCACCATAACACATTGCACACCCAGGAAGCTGCATAACACATTGCACACCCAGGAAGCTGCATAACACATTGCACACCCAGGAACCTGCATAACACAGAGCGTGGCACACCCAGGAACCTGCATAACACATTGCACACCCAGGGACCTGCATAACACATTGCACACTCAGGAACCTGCATAACACATTGCACACCCAGGAACCTGCATAACACATTGCACACCCAGGAACCTGCATAACACATTGCACACCCAGGAACCACCATAACACATTGCACACCCAGGAAGCTGCATAACACATTGCACACCCAGGAAGCTGCATAACACATTGCACACCCAGGAAGCTGCATAACACACACCATTGCACACCCAGGAACCTGCATAACACACAGCATTGCACACCCAGGAACCTGCATAACACACAGCATTGCACACCCAGGAACCTGCATAACACATTGCACACCCAGGAACCTGCATAACACACAGCAGTGCACATCCAGGAACCTGCATAACACACAGCATTGCACACCCAGGAACCTGCAAAACACAAAGCATTGCACATCCAGGAACCTGCATAACACACAGCATTGCACACCCAGGAACCTGCATAACACAGAGCATTGCACATCCAGGAACCTGCATAACACAGAGCATTGCACACCCAGGAACCTGCATAACACACAGCGTTGCACACCCAGGAACCTGCATTACACAGACTTTCTAATCAAAATACAAACTTGGATCCAATCTGACAGGTTAATTCACCGTTTATTAGTAATTTAGCCAAATGAGCAGTTGGGATCCAGACACACCCAAAGTAACTTTTTGTTTGTGATGACATTTGTACTTGGTGCCATTTATTCATGCATGGTTCCTTGTTTTTTTCCCCTTTTCTTAATATAGAAGTCATGGTTAACCTTTGGCACTGCAGCTGTTGGGAACCATGGGATAACATAATCCAGAACAGCTGCAGTGCCAAAGGTTAGCCAGCAGTGCCATGTCTCCAGCAGCATGGTTGCCATACAGGGGGCGTTATGCAGCTATTATTATTATCGAGTGTTTAGAACTCGGTGAGCTGGTCTGTGATATCAGCGGGAAGCACCGGAGGCCATGTTTGATGTGATAGGAGTCGACGTCACATTCGTGCGACAGAATAAGAAAACCCGTTTAATCTCAGCCATGATAGGAAATCACCCGGCGGAATGAGCTGCTATATACTGTTATAACAAGCCCGCGCGTATTATACTGTGTGAAGGATGCTGAGGTTTCGCTGAGAAATCCTGTCGCCGACTTGTGTTTAGAACTCTCCGGAGTCCGCGTTCACCACTTCCGCTCAGTGTGCGTGACGCATTTCCGGCTCTGACTGCAGCTGCTGTCTGGAAAGCGGAAGTGAGTGCAGTATGTATAGGGTGGTCAGGCTCAGTAATTCTATATAGGTATTCTTTATTTACCTGCAGACATACATTGTATTTATAGTTAGTATGGGATCCAATCCTTAATTAACTGCTTCCCCTGGCCACACTAGCATGGGATCTATCACTGACTGATCTGGCAGCTCTATGGTAGAGACACTTGTCATTTCTACATACATTAAATGTGATGCCAGCAATATGTAGAATGTATGTGTTGATGGAGACAAGTGAGTCATGGCCCCTGTGAGATCCCAACTGAGATTAATATGTTATAATAGCCTGTTCATGCAGCACACCGCCTACAGTGTCCCAAAAATATCTGGGGCATGAAAAGTAAAAAAAAGAAGAAGCAGATCTGTCTTATTAGTTATTTTCCTCATCTCATCCCATCTACTGGAAACTGCATTATTACCATTTCTATAGAAATAACATGTCCCTCCCCCTGCTGAAACTACTCAAAAGAGAGAGGCTGATTCCACAGTAATCACTAATTACAGCACATTTTGTCTCCTGTATATGATGTCACTGAATTTAGAGGCCCCAGTGACATATGTACAACATACAAGAAATCAGCTATGTGACCCTGTCCCTTTAACAAGCCGTGAGCTGATTCAGTATCCATGCATGTGTACGGCAGCTGTTATACAAACTGCACACAAAGCATGCTGGAAGAAACCCAAACTGTGACTGGCCAAACCTCAGCTGTCTGAGATGCTTGTGAATTTCAAGTTTTAGCAGCCTGCTTCATTAATGTGTCACCAAACAGACTATAAAGCAGACTTCTGACAGATGTCAGAGGTCTGTGACCCCTCTGATCTCCTGGTGATGCTCTGGTTCTTAGGGTGCAATCACAATTGTGGGGTTTGGGTTATCTGTTTGCACAGGTTAGTTTTAGTATAGTGGATAATAATTGATTGAACTTTCACAGGTCCATATGCTGAGCTAATTAAGAAGTATGGTTTACAGAGCAGGAGTGTCCTGCAAACCTCTAGCTGTTTTTTGAGTACAGCGCAAGTCCATAAAAGTGTCCCTGTCATGCAAAAATGTACACTTTATTACTCTACCCTAATGCTTATCTTTCATCCTGGTGTAAGATGCAGGAATAACCAACTTGCCTATAAGTCTTCACCATGTTCTGCGCTCCTTCTTCTACTACAGTGCCGACATTTGTGTCTGGCTCACTGTCTGCCTGCTACAGTATTATACTTCCTAACTGTTCATATGAACATTCACTCCTCCTCCACTGTTATGTTAACTAATTGTTCACTGTTACATTGCCAGTCACACATACTTTCCTCCCTCTCCTCTTACATGATTGACACACGGACCCACCACTACAAGTGACCAGCGGTCGCCAGACCGACACAGTGAAGCAGCAACAGCTTTGCCAAATCATTTCCCCAAGTGTTTATTTTTTGGCACAAACTAAGATGTTTATTAAATGGTACTTTCCAAAAATACCATTAAAAAATCTCACCACGTCCATTACATGCCACCATCACCCTCATTTCATACCCCC
Organism: Pelodytes ibericus; assembly: GCA_036172795.1. Lineage (NCBI taxonomy): Eukaryota > Metazoa > Chordata > Amphibia > Anura > Pelodytidae > Pelodytes > Pelodytes ibericus. The sequence continues at coordinate 216,780,786 of CM069860.1, read as the reverse complement.
ACCATGTCCATTACATGCCCCCATCATCCCAATTAATTGGAAGGATCTAAAGCTTGCTGAACGGTGGGGGAGGGAGCGAAAATGTTTGAAGCACCAGAAGTGTGCTTTAACACCCTCTGGCAAAGTGCCACCCTAGGCGAGTGCCTTGTGGAAGATACACTACTGGGATTACCACAGCACCATGTTATTCGGGGGCTTCATATATAAATACTCACTCTCCAGGGTTTGGTTATTATACAGTGTACAGGCTTCATCATTTTTCATAATCATCCCTGAATACAATGGTGATGGGATCAACTAGTGTACAACATAACACTCCTTGGGCTGTATTCACGATTGAGATGGGAATTTTAACCTTAATGCTACTTTGGCCTTCAGTTTGAAATTCCCTTGTCAATTCCTCCTTGTGTTATCAAATAGCGCTATGTGAAAAGTCTTTTATTTATAGTCGGGAAAGGGTTTAAATAGATATAAACTGTCAAATGTGTGATTATAAAAATAACCAAACATTTTAGATGATCCAGTTCTATGAAAGCTGATACTTTTTTTTAAATTGAGTTAGAACTATAAATATTGAATAGGATCAAGTCATATTGTTTAGGACCCTGGCCTTATCTTCTGTCTACACTACCCTTGCCTATTCTACACATGCTTAAACTCCTTCACTGTATTTTCCATTCTGTGGATAATTTATTAGACCAGATCGGTTATATGATTTTAATGGTAATTGACTCCTCCAAGGTCCCATTTGGTTCTATTTTCAGGCTTCGGTAATATGGCTTTAAGAGCGTGCGGATTGATCATCTTCCGGAGGCTCAAAGCTGGAATCCCAGCTGCCAACGATATCGAATTCCTCCTCCTGCAGACTTCATACGGCACACATCACTGGACCCCACCCAAAGGTGACCTTGACCCGGGATCGCTCATTGTTAGAGAAGGTCGGGGGGTGGCCGTAGAACCACGTGGACATAGATGCCTAGTTAAAGGGACTCCTTCACCTTATTCTCTATATTCACAGTAAATCAATGATATAAAAGGTGTGATGATGTATAATCTGTACACTGTGTAGGCAGAATTTCAAGATAAATATGAGAAAAATACGTTTTTAACCCGTTAACAACACAGGCCATATATGTAAGGGGGTTGGATCAGCAGTGGTAAACAAGGAATAGGACATGTTGGACTTGATGAGTTTGACCCAAGTTTTTTTTAAAACCTTAACTTGTATGTAACGATGTATGTCCTGTGTCTTTAAGGCCACAGGAGGCAATCGGATGGTGTTGCCATGATGCCGCCATGCAAAGGCATCAGGCACCACTGGAAAAAATCCCACCGGCGCATACATGATGTCTCCTAGGAGCGCCATACCGGATATGGAACTGCCCCGTTGTGGGCAAATCACCACTTCCGTCTCTCTGTTGTAGTTACTAGACTGCCCCTAGTGGCAGTCTGCAATATGACACACAAAATAATATAGCATTCAGATCTAATTATAATTAAAGAATACAAAGTACCTGATGGAGCCCGCTTTGCTCTGTGTAGCTCTATCAGAGGACATTTTGATTAAGGAAGGTCTGACCCAAGATGTCCGCCCCCTGATAATGCTATGGAATCAATAAGGTTCTTTGTATTCTTTCATTAAAGGACAACTACAGTTTTTGTTTTTCTTTTATCCTAAGCAAGGCTTTAATAAAAAAAAAAAAATAGTGTCCCCTCTTCTCAGAAGTAAACCCGATGTGTATATTTAGAGATCGGGGTCTGCATGGAGCGGGGGTCTCTCTCTGCTTGTTTTCTGTAGAATCATTCACCTGTATATAAGTGATCGTGACGAGATTTTTTCTCGGAAAGAAGACGTGTATTTTAGGTGTCCTTCCCCTTTAAAGATCTCAGCCGTGCACGCTTCCACATGAAGATTACTTAAAGCGGTACTAACACAGAAAGATTACAGTATGAAACTTAATACAGGGGCACTTCTGGCTTCTAGACCATAAATAACTGTACTTGCAGCTGTCTGTGGGTATATTAAGCACATTTCCCCCCAGGGATTTGAGGTAACAGTTGTGGTATGTCTTTGTGGTGTAAATGGTGGCATTCAGAGCGTCTGGCTCTACACCGCACTCCTAATAATAATCCTCTTACCAGTGAACCCAAAACATGACGTGAGGAAAAAACTAACACTAAGACTTAAAATGATACCATTCATTGGCTAACAGAGAGTTGGATTGCAAGCTCGGCCCCTTCCTAAGGCATCAATAAGGCAAAAACAAGATTCCCTCATTAAAAAGCAGCTTTTTTTAAACAAAAAATGGTAAATTTACCATGTGGCGTATTGAAGAATATTCTGTGTAGTAAATGAGCCAGTCTCGTAGAATTTAATAGATACATTCAGTTCGGTCAGAGCTCCTTGGTTAGGGGGGGGGGGGGGGGGGGGGCATTCAATCATTAGACACATGCCAGATCCATGAAGGTGTCAGATGTTTGTAGTGTGTGATAAGTCCATTGCAGCAATGCCGGGGCGTGTAAAAACATGATTAATTAGTAAGATTATATCTGGAGATAAATCCACTGCTTCGAAGGCCAGAGATTAAAGCAATAAACCAGTATATTACTTTGACGGACCATGTTTTTCTCTCCCTTTGAGTGCAGAACAATCTTTTTTACTTAAAGAAAAACAAAAATGTCTACTTGCCGGTGTTCTGACAAATTTCTGGAGCAAATTCTCCTGCGCAATCGCAGGAGAATTTGCTCATTGCGCATGAGCATAAAGTTACAGCTGATAACTCAGCTGTAACTTTGTGACCACCGCGCATGCGCCAGCTGCGCAACCCACCTCACACCCCCCGCACACCCCTTCTCACCAGATCATCGACCACAGCGATACACAGCGCATGCGCACGCCTATCCAGCCGTTTGGGAATGCGCGCGTCCCTTGTTGTGTTCTTAAGGTGGTAAGTAACACGGGGCGTCGGGACATAAGGGGGCAAGCATCCTGGTGAGGGCTGCCTCATCTTGATGGGATTTGTGATCCTCCTGCTGCATAAGACAGGATCACAAATCCCATCAAGATGAGGCAGCCCTCACCAGGATGCTTGCCCCCTTATGTCCCAAAGCCCCGTGTTACTTACCACCTTAAGAACACAACAAGGGACGCGTGCATTCCCAAACGCCTGGATAGGCGTGCGCATGCGCTGTGGTCGATGATCTGGTGAGAAGGGGTGTGCGGGGGGTGTGAGGTGGGTTGCGCAGCTGGCGCATGCGCGATGGTCACGAAGTTACAGCTGAGTTATCAGCTGTAACTTTATGCGCATGCGCAATGAGCAAATTCTCCTGCGATTGCGCAGGAGAATTTGCTCCAGAAATTTGTCACAACACCGGCAGTACATACATTAACCAAGTCTGCATCACACGAAACCTGATTCATGAATATCACATGCCTGCTTATCCACAGGTGATGCCAGGCCTCCCCTCCCTGGGTGTGCTTGAATTCAATATTCCTGGCAAGTTTAACAACCAACATGTAACTCACACAGTGGGCTTCATGTATGAAAGAGGGATTTGCCGGGAATTGAGAAGAGAGTTTCCAAACATGAGGCCAAAGTAGGTGAGTTTGAACAATTCTCCCAAGAACAGAATGAGAGAATTTTTCCAACTTGGCTACTTTGGCCTGAAGTTTGAAAGTTTCTTTTTTTTTTTTAATACTTTTATTGTGTCAGAAAGTAAAATAATATATGCATTTTATATCACATGATAACCATATGTAACTATTTGTAACATGTTTCCTATGTTTACCTGTGTCCTTTAATAGCTGTATGTACAAGGCCGGGAGGCAGGGCCGCCACCAGTAATTTCAGGGCCCCTTACTGAACACATTTTCTGCCTCCCCCCCGACAATATCTCCTATTCGTCCCACCTACCCTCAATATGGAGGGTGGTTGGGAGCAGTTGGTCAATATGCCAGTAATATTTTGCCCCACTCAATATGCCAGTAATATTTTGCCACTCAATAAGTCAGTATCTTGCCCTCAATATGCAATTCTTTTTCCATTCAATATGCCATTCTTTTGCCATTTAATATGCCAGGATTTTGCCCCTCAATATGCCATTCTTTTGCCATTTGATATGCCAGGATTTTGCCCCTCAATATGCCATTTAATATGCCAGGATTTTGCCCCTCGATATGTCATTTAATATGCCGGTATTTTGCCCCTCAATATGCCATTCTTTTGCCAATTAATATGCCAGTATTTTGCGCCTTAATGTGCCACTTGAAATGCCAGTATTTTTCCCCTCAATATGCAATTCTTTTGCCAATTATTATGCCAGGATTTTGCCCCTCAATATGCCAAGAGTTTGCCAATTTATATGACAGGATTTTGCCCATCAATATGCCAGGATTTTGCCAATCAATATGCCAATTAATATGCCAGGATTTTGTCACTCATTTTGCCATTCGTTTGCCAATTAACATGCCAGGAATTTGCCCCTCAATATGCCAGGATTCTGCCCCTCAGTATGCTCGTTATGTGCCAGCCTCCTCCCCCCTTCCCCAGTACTTACCTCCTTGTTGCTGTCTCCTCGTGCTCTGCAGGTCCGCGGCTGTGAGGGAAGCGTTGTGCGCTCCCCTCCAGCCGCGCGGCTTTAATAAAGTTTGTTTAAAAATAAAAAAATGCAACCTGAGTAACTCTGGTAGCATTTTTTTTTTTTTAACAAACTTTATTGAAGCCGCGCGGCTGGAGGGGAGCGCACAACACTTCCCTCACAGCCGAGGACTGGCTTAACAGATTTTTTTTTTTTTTACCTGGCATGACCTGGGACCCCAGTATCGCCCGTCACCCCCGATGGCAGGCCTGCCGGGAGGTCACAGACTTATAGGTGAAGTTACCTATATCAATTTTAAACTAGAGGATAACTTCTAAACAGACTGCTGATCTGCCTTAGTAATAAAACACTGCCCTCTTGTGTTCACATCACGTATCATCTGTGAATGACAGGTATGAACCTAGGCCCAAAGAGCTCACTTAGAGTCCTGTGTATTTTAGGCCATGTGGATCCAGGAGAAGACGATCTGACCACAGCCCTACGGGAGACGGAGGAGGAGGCCGGTCTGAGCGGCTGTCAGTTCAGGATCGTCGAAGGGTTCAGGAAAGAGTTAAATTACAATGTCAGCCAGAAACCCAAAACCGTCATCTACTGGCTGGCAGAGCTGAAAGACTTTAACACGGAGGTGAAACTTTCCGACGAGCACCAAGATTACCGCTGGCTGCGACTCAACGAGGCGTGTGAATATTCAGTTTACCAAGACATGCAGGAGACGCTGAAAGAGGCACACAAGTTCCTTCTCACCCGCTCGGGTTAAAAGCAAGTCGTTGGCCATGGGACAGGCCAACCTGGTTAAAACCACCCAACTGTCCACCTTAAAATGTTCTTCTGTTTAACTGAAAGATTCAATTGCGTGTTGATGGTTAATCTAGAAATTCTTCAACAAAAGAATACAAATAATGTATGTTATCAAGATCTCTCTGCTCCAAATCTTTCTATCAGGGGCGGATATGTTGTTTGGAATCTTTGCTCTGTATAGCTCTATCAGGAGGCGAACATGCTGTTTAGAATCTTTGCTCTGTATAGCTCTATCAGGGGGCAGACATGCTGTTTAGAATCTTTGCTCTGTATAGCTCTATCAGGGGCGGATATGTTGTTTGGAATCTTTGCTCTGTATAGCTCTGTCAGGGGGTGGACATGTTGTTTGGAATCTTTGCTCTGTATAGCTCTATCAGGAGGCGAACATGCTGTTTAGAATCTTTGCTCTGTATAGCTCTATCAGGGGGCAGACATGCTGTTTAGAATCTTTGCTCTGTATAGCTCTATCAGGGGCGGATATGTTGTTTGGAATCTTTGCTCTGTATAGCTCTATCATGCGGTTTAGAATCTTTGCTCTGTATAGCTCTATAAGGGGGCGGACATGTTGTTTAGAATCTTTGCTCTGTATAGCTCTATCAGGGGGTGGACATGTTGTTTAGAATCTTTGCTCTGTATAGCTCTATCAGGGGGTGGACATGTTGTTTAGAATATTTGCTATGTATAGCTCTATCAGGGGGCGGACATGTTGTTTAGAATCTTAGCTCTGTATAGCTCTATCAGTGGGCGGACATGTTGTTTAGAATCTTTGCTCTGTATAGCTCTATCAGTGAGCGGACATGTTGTTTAGAATCTTGGGTTAGCTGAATGAAGATCTGACCCAAGATTCTAAACAACATGTCTGCCCCCAATGGATCCATACAAGCAAAGCGGACTGAATAAAGTATTTATTTGTATTCTTTCATTAAAGAATTTCTGTTTAAAATGCCTACACTTGATGCCATCTTTCAAATATTTTTGTTTTGCCTAAAGTTGTCCTTTAAGGAGACTGTAATGAATCAGCCCAAAAATCTACAGATACCATACACATTTTTCACTACTTAAATTTGAGGACCTCCTCTTTCCGTGACCTCAAACTTAGAAAGCTGTGATGGTATGAAGATGCTCTAATTACATAACACGGGTTGGTGACCTCAGAGTACCACAACATTCTAAAAGTGATGTCCGTGACAAGGAAGGAGCTTGGATGTTTTTATAGATTTAATACTGAAAAGAAGAAGTATGTTTTCTTAATTGCATTTACTTGATTGTTTCAGAACACTTTAAAGATTGTAGATGTTTTAATTCGAAATGCTGTACTGAAAAATATAAATAAAGTACCTTACTGAGCCCTCTTTGATGCATTAGAACTCTATCAGGGAGCGGACATGTTGTTTAGAACATCTGATCCATCCGACCCAAGATTCCAAACAACATGTCCGCCCTCTGAACGAGTTATACAAGCAGAGAGGGTTCAATTGTTTTAACTGAAAGTTCCTCTTCATATCTTTTTGCCTATTCTATACATCTACCATCATCCCTTAGTGATGGCATAATTCGGAATTTGTTCTGTAAATGAGGCCGAATAGTGTGTGGATTCAGATTAAATCGGAATCTCTTCTGATGAATTTAAGGACGCACAGGAGCAGTGGTGTAACTACAGGGGCGCAAAAAATATCCGGCCCCCTCATTTGAAACGAGGGAAGGAGCGAGGCATTTGATGCCTGTGCTCTGCCCAGATGCACAGTCAGGGCCGGCCTTAGGGGTGTGCGACCTGTGCGTTCAAAAAAAAGATCCCCCCTCACCAGCCCTCTGCTCTGCTGGGTCCGGGGAGGGGTGGAGCTTACCCTCTGAGAGGTGTAGCTCCGCCTCCACCCTGTGAAGCAGAGCAGCGTCTGCTTCACGGGGAGCCACTGGCAGCCATAGAAAGTGCTGCTCGGCTCCCCATGCCTTCATTAAGCATGGAGCCTGCATTAAGCATGGGGAGCCTGCATTAAGCATGGGGAGCCTGCATTAAGCATGGAGCCTGCATTAAGCATGGAGCCTGCATTAAGCATGGGGAGCCTGCATTAAGCATGGAGCCTACATTAAGCACGGGGAGCCTGCATTAAGCATGGGGAGCCTGCATTAAGCATGGGGAGCCTGCATTAAGCATGGGGAGCCTGCATTAAGCATGGGGAGCCTGCATTAAGCATGGGGAGCCTGCATTAAGCATGGAGCCTGCATTAAGCATGGGGAGCCTGCATTAAGCATGGAGCCTACATTAAGCACGGGGAGCCTGCATTAAGCACGGGGAGCCTGCATTAAGCATGGGGAGCCTGCATTAAGCATGGGGAGCCTGCATTAAGTATGGAGCCTGCATTAAGCATGGGGAGCCTGCATTAAGCATGGAGCCTGCATTAAGCATGGGGAGCCTGCATTAAGCATGGGGAGCCTGCATTAAGCATGGAGCCTGCATTAAGCATGGAGCCTGCATTAAGCATGGAGCCTGCATTAAGCATGGGGAGCCTGCATTAAGCATGGAGCCTGCATTAAGCATGGAGCCTGCATTAAGCATGGAGCCTGCATTAAGCATGGGGAGCCTGCATTAAGCATGGAGCCTGCATTAAGCATGGGGAGCCTGCATTAAGCATGGAGAGCCTGCATTAAGCATGGAGCCTGCATTAAGCATGGGGAGCCTGCATTAAGCATGGAGCCTACATTAAGCATGGGGAGCCTGCATTAAGCATGGGGAGCCTGCATTAAGCATGGGGAGCCTGCATTAAGCATGGGGAGCCTGCATTAAGCATGGGGAGCCTGCATTAAGCATGAGGAGCCTGCATTAAGCATGGGGAGCCGAGCAGCACTTTCTCTTGCTGCCCATGGCTCCCCGTAATGCAGACTGTGCTCTGCTTCACAGGGTGGGGGCGGAGCTACACCTCTCAGCCGGTTAGCTCCGCCCCCTCCCTGGAGCCAACTTTGCAGGCAAATGTAGGGGAGGGGGGAGAGCGAGAGAGGCAGACAGAACAGGGCTAGAGAGAGATAACGGGGAGGGGGGAGAGAGAGAGAGACAGAACAGGGGAGGGAGGAGAGAGAGACAGACAGAACAGGGGCAAGGGGGAGGGGCAAGGGGGAGAGACAGAACTGGGGGAGAGAGAGATAACAGGGGGAGGGGGAGAGAGAGCCAGAGCAGTGGATGGGGGAGAGACAGAACAGGGGAGGGGGGAGAGAGAGACAGAACAGTTGATGGGCGAGAGACAGAACAGGGGAGGGGTGAGAGAGACAGAACTGGGGGGGGGGGGAGAGATAACAGGGGAGGGGGGAGAGACAGAACAGGGGAGGGGTGAGAGAGACAGAACTGGGGGGGGGGGGAGAGATAACAGGGGAGGGGGGAGAGACAGAACAGGGGAGGGGTGAGAAAGAGAGACAGACAGAACTGGGGGAGAGAGTGAAAACGGGGAGGGGGGAGAGAGAGAGACAGAACAGGGGGAGGGTGGGACAGAACAGGGGACGGGGGGGAAGACAGAACAGGGGACGGGGGGGGGGGGAGAGAGAGCGACAGACATGGACATGGCAAGGAAGAGGAAAGGGACAAACATGGGAAGGGAGAGAGACACATACATAGGGGGGTGAAGGGGAGGGGGCGCCACGGGGGAAGCCCGCACAGGGCGCCGGAACACTTAAGGCCAGCCCTGTGCACAGTTATCCATTTAGACTGCCGCTCGCCCCACATGTCAGAGCATCCAGACTCCAGAGACACATGGGAGTGCAGTGTGGGAGGCTGGTGCTGGAGCAGGTACTCGGTGCTGGGGTAATAAGATACCAAATTTATGTATAGACCAAGTTTAGTTTTCTAATGCTCATTGGCATGATATAACAGTTTTGTGCATTTTTTATATTACATTAACATATAGCGCCAACAATTTACCTAGCGCTAGGTACAGAGTATGGAGGGGGGCTACACCCTAGAACAGGTAGAGGGTCCTGCTCACAAGCTTACAATCAAGAGGGATCGGGCAACATGCTCATTGGCATGATATACCAGGTTTATGCATTTACTGTTCATTGATATATACAAAGTTAATTTATGCATTTACTGCTTATTGGCATCACATACATCATTTAGATATTTGTATAACGCCCTGCATGTAAAGTTACTGCTTATTGGCATCATAAAAATCATTTAAGTATTTATTCCTGATTGCTTATATTATAAATACCTGTTACTCATTGGCATTATCATATAAATCATACATATAATATAAGCAACAAATACATAAACTCCTAATTTTTTTTATTGCTATAAGCTCTAGCCCCAGATATTTTGGAGACCTAGCAACACCTAGTACACCTATCACCTGTCATATATAAATAATATACTCTAAAAGGGTTTTATGAACAAATTTTTTTTACTTTATGCTATGGGGCTGCTATAATGATGGGATGTTATGGGTCTGGTATAATGATGGGATGTTATGGGGCTGGTATAATGATGGGATGTTATAGTGCTGGTATAATGTGATGTGATGTTATGGGGCTGGTATAATGATGGGATGTTATGGGGCTGGTATAATGATGGGATGTTATAGTGCTGGTATAATGATGGGATGTTATGGGGCTGGTATAATGATGGGATGCTATGGGGCTGGTATAATGATGTGATGTTATGGGGTTGGTATAATGATGGGATGTTATGGGGCTGGTATAATGATGTGATGTTATGAGGCTGGTATAATGATGTGATGTTATGGGTCTGGTATAATGATGGGATGTTATGGGGCTGGTATAATGATGGGATGTTATAGTGCTGGTATAATGATGGGATGTTATGGGGCTGGTATAATGATATGATGTTATGGGGCTGGTATGATGATGGGATGCTATGGGGCTGGTATAATGATGGGATGTTATGGGGCTGGTATAATGATGGGATGTTATGGGGCTGGTCTAATGATGGGATGTTATGGGGCTGGTCTAATGATGTGATGTTATGGGGTTGGTATGATGATGGGATGTTATGGGGCTGGTATAATGATGGGATGTTATGGGGCTGGTATAATGATGTGATGTTATGGGGCTGGTATAATGATGTGATGTTATGGGGCTGGTATAATGATGTGATGTTATGGGGTTGGTATAATGATGGGATGATATGGGGCTGGTATAATGATGGGATGTTATGGGGCTGGTATAATGATGTGATGTTATGGGGCTGGTATAATGATGTGATGTTATGGGGCTGGTATAATGATGTGATGTTATGGGGTTGGTATAATGATGGGATGATATGGGGCTGGTATAATGATGGGATGTTATGGGGCTGGTATAATGATGGGATGTTATGGGGCTGGTATAATGATGGGATGTTATGGGGCTGGTATAATGATGGGATGTTATGGTGCTGGTATAATGATGGGATGTTATGGGGCTGGTATAATGATGGGATGTTATGGGGCTGGTATAATGATGGGATGTTATGGGGCTGGTATAATGATGGGATGTTATGGGGCTGGTCTAATGATGGGATGTTATGGGGCTGGTCTAATGATGGGATGTTATGGGGCTGGTCTAATGATGTGATGTTATGGGGTTGGTATGATGATGGGATGTTATGGGGCTGGTATAATGATGTGATGTTATGGGGCTGGTATAATGATGGGATGTTATGGGGCTGGTCTAATGATGGGATGTTATGGGGCTGGTCTAATGATGTGATGTTATGGGGTTGGTATGATGATGGGATGTTATGGGGCTGGTATAATGATGGGATGTTATGGGGCTGGTATAATGATGGGATGTTATGGGGCTGGTATAATGATGGGATGTTATGGGGCTGGTATAATGATGTGATGTTATGGGGCAGGTATAATGATGGGATGTTATGGGGCTGGTCTAATGATGGGATGTTATGGGGCTGGTCTAATGATGTGATGTTATGGGGTTGGTATGATGATGGGATGTTATGGGGCTGGTATAATGATGGGATGTTATGGGGCTGGTATAATGATGGGATGTTATGGGGCTGGTATGATGATGGGATGTTATGGGGCTGGTATAATGATGTGATGTTATGGGGTTGGTATAATGATGTGATGTTCTGGGGCTGGTATAATTATGTGATGTTCTGAGGCTGGTATAATGATGGGATGTTATGGGGCTGGTATAATGATGGGATGTTATAGTGCTGGTATAATGATGGGATGTTATGGGGCTGGTATAATGATGGGATGCTATGGGGCTGGTATAATGATATGATGTTATGGGGCTGGTATGATGATGGGATGCTATGGGGCTGGTATAATGATGGGATGTTATGGGGCTGGTATAATGATGGGATGTTATGGGGCTGGTCTAATGATGGGATGTTATGGGGCTGGTCTAATGATGTGATGTTATGGGGTTGGTATGATGATGGGATGTTATGGGGCTGGTATAATGATGGGATGTTATGGGGCTGGTATAATGATGTGATGTTATGGGGCTGGTATAATGATGTGATGTTATGGGGCTGGTATAATGATGTGATGTTATGGGGTTGGTATAATGATGGGATGATATGGGGCTGGTATAATGATGGGATGTTATGGGGCTGGTATAATGATGTGATGTTATGGGGCTGGTATAATGATGTGATGTTATGGGGCTGGTATAATGATGTGATGTTATGGGGTTGGTATAATGATGGGATGATATGGGGCTGGTATAATGATGGGATGTTATGGGGCTGGTATAATGATGGGATGTTATGGGGCTGGTATAATGATGGGATGTTATGGGGCTGGTATAATGATGGGATGTTATGGTGCTGGTATAATGATGGGATGTTATGGGGCTGGTATAATGATGGGATGTTATGGGGCTGGTATAATGATGTGAGGTTATGGGGCTGGTATAATGATGTGAGGTTATGGGGCTGGTATAATGATGTGATGTTATGGGGCTGGTATAATGAGGTGATGCTATGGGGCTGGTATAATGATGTGATGTTATGGGGCTGGTATAATGATGGGATGTTATGGGGCTGGTCTAATGATGGGATGTTATGGGGCTGGTCTAATGATGTGATGTTATGGGGTTGGTATGATGATGGGATGTTATGGGGCTGGTATAATGATGGGATGTTATGGGGCTGGTATAATGATGGAATGTTATGGGGCTGGTATGATGATGGGATGTTATGGGGCTGGTATAATGATGGGATGATATGGGGCTGGTAGAATGATGGGATGCTATGGGGCTGGTATAATGATGGGATGTTATGGGGTTGGTATAATGATGGGATGTTATGGGGCTGGTCTAATGATGGGATGTTATGGGGCTGGTCTAATGATGTGATGTTATGGGGCTGGTATAATGATGTGATGTTATGGGGCTGGTATAATGATGGGATGTTATGGGGCTGGTCTAATGATGGGATGTTATGGGGCTGGTCTAATGATGGGATGTTATGGGGCTGGTCTAATGATGTGATGTTATGGGGCTGGTCTAATGATGTGATGTTATGGGGTTGGTATGATGATGGGATGTTATGGGGCTGATATAATGATGGGATGTTATGGGGCTGATATAATGATGGGATGTTATGGGGCTGGTATAATGATGTGATGTTATGGGGCTGGTATAATGATGGGATGTTATGGGGCTGGTCTAATGATGGGATGTTATGGGGCTGGTCTAATGATGTGATGTTATGGGGTTGGTATGATGATGGGATGTTATGGGGCTGGTATAATGATGGGATGTTATGGGGCTGGTTTAATGATGGGATGTTATGGGGCTGGTATAATGATGGGATGTTATGGGGCTGGTATAATGATGGGATGTTATGGGGCTGGTATAATGATGGGATGTTATGGGGCTGGTCTAATGATGGGATGTTATGGGGCTGGTCTAATGATGTGATGTTATGGGGCTGGTCTAATGATGTGATGTTATGGGGTTGGTATGATGATGGGATGTTATGGGGCTGATATAATGATGGGATGTTATGGGGCTGATATAATGATGGGATGTTATGGGGCTGGTATAATGATGTGATGTTATGGGCTGGTATAATGATGGGATGTTATGGGGCTGGTCTAATGATGGGATGTTATGGGGCTGGTCTAATGATGTGATGTTATGGGGTTGGTATGATGATGGGATGTTATGGGGCTGGTATAATGATGGGATGTTATGGGGCTGGTTTAATGATGGGATGTTATGGGGCTGGTATAATGATGGGATGTTATGGGGCTGGTATAATGATGTGAGGTTATGGGGCTGGTATAATGATGTGAGGTTATGGGGCTGGTATAATGATGTGATGTTATGGGGCTGGTATAATGAGGTGATGCTATGGGGCTGGTATAATGATGTGATGTTATGGGGCTGGTATAATGATGGGATGTTATGGGGCTGGTCTAATGATGGGATGTTATGGGGCTGGTCTAATGATGTGATGTTATGGGGTTGGTATGATGATGGGATGTTATGGGGCTGGTATAATGATGGGATGTTATGGGGCTGGTATAATGATGGAATGTTATGGGGCTGGTATGATGATGTCATGTTATGGGGCTGGTATGATGATGGGATGTTATGGGGCGGGTATAATGATGGGATGTTATGGGGCTGGTATAATGATGGGATGTTATGGGGCTGGTATGATGATGGGATGTTATGGGGCTGGTATAATGATGGGATGCTATGGGGCTGGTATAATGATGTGATGTTATGGGGCTGGTATAATGATGTGATGTTCTGGGGCTGGTATAATTATGTGATGTTCTGAGGCTGGTATAATGATGGGATGTTATGGGGCTGGTATAATGATGGGATGCTATGGGGCTGGTATAATGATGTGATGTTATGGGGCTGGTATAATGATGGGATGCTGCTATGGGGCTGGTATAATGATGGGATGTTATGGGGCTGGTATAATGATGGGATGTTATGAGGCTGGTATAATGATGGGATGTTATGGGGCTGGTATAATGATGGGATGTTATGGGGCTGGTATAATGATGGGATGTTATGGGGCTGGTATAATGATGGGATGTTATGGGGCTGGTATAATGATGTGATGTTATGAGGCTGGTATAATGATGGGATGTTATGGGGTTGGTATAATGATGTGATGCTATGGGGCTGGTATAATGATGGGATGTTATGGGGTTGGTATAATGATGTGATGTTATGGTGCTGGTATAATGATGGGATGTTATGGGGCTGGTATAATGATGGGATGTTATGGGGCTGATATAATGATGGGATGTTATGGGGCTGGTATAATGATGGGATGTTATGGGGCTGGTATAATGATGGGATGTTATGGGGCTGGTATAATGATGGGATGTTATGGGGCTGGTATAATGATGGGATGCTATGGGGCTGGTATAATGATGGGATGTTATTGGGCTGGTATAATGATGTGATGTTATGGGGCTGGTATAATGATGGGATGTTATGGGGCTGGTATAATGATGGGATGTTATGGGGCTGGTATAATGATGGGATGCTATGGGACTGGTATAATGATGGGATGTTATGGGGCTGGTATAATGATGGGATGTTATGGGGCTGGTATAATGATGGGATGATATGGGGCTGGTAGAATGATGGGATGCTATGGGGCTGGTATAATGATGGGATGTTATGGGGTTGGTATAATGATGGGATGTTATGGGGCTGGTATAATGATGGGATGTTATGGGTTTGGTATAATGATATGATGTTATGGGGTTGGTATAATGATGTGATGTTATGGGGTTGGTATAATGATGGGATGTTATGGGGTTGGTATAATGATGGGATGTTATGGGGTTGGTATAATGATGGGATGTTATGGGGCTGGTATAATGATGTGATGCTATGGGGATGGTATAATTATGTGATGCTATGGGGCTGGTATAATGATATGAGGCGTTGGTCTTTTTAAGCAGGATAATGCGCACAAATGGGGAAACGTGTTCAAGGTGTTGACTTGGCCTCCAAATTCCCCAGAGGTGTTAAAATCAAGCTCCAAGCAATGCAGTCTGCATTTGTATCGTTCTGAAGACCTCAGTGAATTCAGGCGTGGTACTGTGATAGGATCCTGTGGTACTGTGGTAGGATCCTGTGGTACTGTGGTAGGATGCCATGGTACTGTGATAGGATGCCGTGGTACTGTGATAGGATCCTGTGGAGGGATGCCGTGGTACTGTGGTAGGATTTCGTGGTACTGTGATAGGATCCTGTGGTACTGTGATAGGATGCCATGGTACTGTGATGGGATGCTGTGGTACTGTGGTAGGATTTTGTGGTACTGTGATAGGATTCCGTGGTACTGTGATAGGATGCCATGGTACTGTGATAGAATGCCGTGGTACTGTGCTAGGATGCCATGGTACTGTGATAGGATGCCGTGGTACTGTGGTAGGATGCCGTGGTACTATGTAGGATTTCGTGGTACTGTGGTAGGATGCCGTGGTACTGTGATAGGATGCCGTGGTACTGTGATAAGGATACTGTGGTAGGATGCCGTGGTACTGTGGTAGGATCCTGTGGTACTGTGATAGGATGCCATGGTACTGTGATAGGATGCCATGGTACTGTGATAGGATGCCGTGGTACTGTGATAGGATACTGTGGTAGGATGCCGTGGTACTGTGATAGGATACTGTGGTAGGATGCCGTGGTACTGTGGTAGGATCCTGTGGTACTGTGATAGGATGCCATGGTACTGTGATAGGATGCCGTGGTACTGTGATAGGATACTGTGGTAGGATGCCGTGGTACTGTGATAGGATGCCATGGTACTGTGATAGGATGCCATGGTACTGTGATAGGATGCCGTGGTACTGTGATAGGATACTGTGGTAGGATGCCGTGGTACTGTGATAGGATGCCATGGCACTGTGATAGGATGCCATGGCACTGTGATAGGATGCCGTGGTACTGTGATAAGATCCTGTGGCCTGACCTCACAAATGCGTCTAGGGAAGTTCTTCGTTGCTGTTTGAACGCTGAACTGTCAGCGCTTACAAACATACTCTCCAAAAGTTACCCCAAACCCCCATATTAAACCCCCCAAACACTAATAGTCCTAAAAATAACACTTCCCCCGAACCCTAATACTAATACTAACCCCCCCAAACCCTAATACTAATACCTAACCCCTAATAATACTCGCCTTGTGCGATCCTGCGATGACCTCTTGTGCGATGAACCATCCCATCTCTCTCACAAATGCTGTACGGGATAAATGGGCAAAAAGTCCCGCAGACACTCTACAAAATCTTGTGGAAAACCCTCCCAGAAGAGTGGAAGCTGTTATGGCTGCAAAGAAGCGACCAATTTTCTGTAAAGGTGCATATACTAGTATGTTTCTGTATAGGTGTATATACTAATATGTTTCTATATAGGTGTATAAACTAATATGTTTCTGTATAGGTGTATATACTAATATGTTTCTGTATAGGTGTATATACTAATATGTTTCTGTTTAGGTGTATATACTAATATGTTTCTGTTTAGGTGTATATACTAATATGTTTCTGTATAGGTGTATATACTAATATGTTTCTGTTTAGGTGTATATACTAATATGTTTCTGTTTAGGTGTATATACTAATATGTTTCTGTTTAGGTGTATATACTAACATTTTTCTGTATAGGTGCATATACTAATATGTTTCTGTTTAGGTGTATATACTGACATGTTTCTGTATAGGTGCATATACTAAGATGTTTCTGCATATGTGCCCATACTAATATGTTTCTGTTTAGGTGTATATACTAACATGTTTCTGTATAGTGTATGTAGTATTATGTTTCTGTTTAGGTGTATATACTAACATGTTTCTGTATTTCTGTATATACTAACATGTTTCTGTATAGGTGTATAAAGTATTATGTTTCTGTATAGGTGTATATACTAACATATTTCTTTATAGGTGTATTTACTAATATATATATACTAACATATGTATAGGTGTGTATACTAATATATTTATGTATAGGTGTATATACTAACATATTTCTGTATAGGTGTGTAAACTAATATATGTTTGTATAGGTGTATATACTAATGTATTTCTTTATAGGTGTATATAATAATAAATATCGGTATAGGTGTATATACTAATATATTTATGTATAGGTGTATATACTAACATATTTATGTATAGGTGTATATACTAACATATTTATAGGTGTGTACACTAACATATGTATAGGTGTGTATACTAACATTTATGTATAGGTGTGTATACTAATATATTTCTGTATAGGTGTATATACTAACATATTTCTGTATAGGTGTATATACTAACATTTATGTATAGGTGTATATACTAAAATATCTGTAGCTGTATATACTAGTATATTGATATATAAATGTATATACTAACATACCTATATAAAGGTGGAAAAAGTTCTGAAATTATCTTTGTCTAATTTTTTTACAGCACAGAAACCTGACATTTTAACAGTGGTGTGTAGACTTTTTATATCCACTGTATATTTATGTATAGGTGCATAAACTAATATATTTATGTATAGGTATGTATACTAATATATTTATGTATAGGTGCGTATACTAATATATTTATGGATAGGTGTATATATTAATATATTTATGTATAGATGTATATATTAACATATTTATGTATAGGTGTGTATACTAATATGTTTCTGTATATGTGTATATACTAATATATTTATGTGTAGGTGTATGTACTAATATATTTATTTATAGGTGTATATACTAATATATTTATGTGTAGGTGTATGTACTAATATATTTATTTATAGGTGTATATACTAATATATATCTGTATAGGTGCATACATTAATACAGTGGATATAAAAAGTCTAAAATGTCAGGTTTCTGTGCTGTAAAAAAATGAGACAAAGATAAATCATTTCAGAACTTTTTCCACCTTTAATGTGACCTATAAACTGTACAACTCAATTGAAAAACAAACTGAAATCCTTTAGGTAGAGGGAAGAAAAAATATAAAAATAAAATAATGTGGTTGCATAAGTGTGCACACCCTTAAACTAATACTTTGTTGAAGCACCTTTTGATTTTATTACAGCACTCAGTCTTTTTGGGTATGAGTCTATCAGCATGGCACATTTTGACTTGGCAAGATTTGCCCACTCTTCTTTGCCACCACCATGCTTCATTGTGGGTATGGTGTTCTTTTGGTGATGTGCAGTGTTGTTTTTGTGCCAAACATATCTTTTGGAATTATGGCCAAAAAGTTCAACCTTGGTCTCATCAGACCATAACACCTTTTCCCACATGCTTTTGGGAGACTTCAGATGTGTTTTTGCAAAATGTAGCCGGGCTTAGATGTTTTTCTTCATAAGAAAAGGCTTTTGTCTTGCCACTCTACCCCATAGCCCAGACATATGAAGAATACGGGAGATTGTTGTCACATGTACCACACAGCCAGTACTTGCTAAATATTCCTGCAGATCCTTTAATGTTGCTGTAGGCCTCTTGGTAGCCTCCCAGACTCGTCTTTTCATCAATTTTGGAGGGAGCTCCAGGTATTTTTATCTTTTTTCTTCCCTCTATCTAAAAGATTTCAGTTTGTTTTTCAATTGAGTTGTACAGTTTATAGGTCACATTAAAGGTGGAAAAAGTTCTGAAATGATTTATCTTTGTCTCATTTTTTTACAGCACAGAAACCTGACATTTTAAAAGTGGTGTGTAGACTTTTTATATCCACTGTATATTTATGTATAGGTATGTATACTAATATATTTATGGATAGGTGCGTATACTAATATATTTATGTATAGGTGCGTATACTAATATATTTATGTATAGGTGCGTATACTAATATATTTATGTATAGGTGCATACACTAATATATTTATGTATAGGTATGTATACTAATATATTTATGTATAGGTGTATATATTAACATATTTATGTATAGGTGTATATATTAACATATTTATGTATAGGTGTATATATTAACATATTTATGTATAGGTGCATACACTAATATATTTATGTATAGGTATGTATACTAATATATTTATGTATAGGTGTATATATTAACATATTTATGTATAGGTGTATATATTAACATATTTATGTATAGGTGTGTATACTAATATATTTATGTATAGGTGCGTATACTAATATATTTATGTATAGGTGTATATATTAACATATTTATGTATAGGTGTGTATACTAATATATTTATGTATAGGTGCGTATACTAATATATTTATGTATAGGTGTATATATTAACATATTTATGTATAGGTGTATATATTAACATATTTATGTATAGGTGCATACACTAATATATTTAATTTATAGGTGTATATAATAATAAATATCTGTATAGGTGTATATACTATTATATTTCTGTATAGGTGTATGTACTAATATGTTTCTGTATAGGCGTATATGCCAACATATTTCTACATAGGTGTATATACTAATATATTTATGTATAGGTGTATATACTAACATATGTATAGGTGTGTATACTAACATATTTTTGTATAGGTGTGTATACAAATATATTTATGTATAGGTGTGTATACAAATATATTTATGTATAGGTGTGTATACTAATATGTTTCTGTATCAGTGTGTATACTAATATATTTATGTATAGGTGTATATACTAATATATTTCTTTATAGGTGTATATACTAATATATATATCTGTATAGGTGCATACATTAATATATTTATGTATAGGTGCATATACTAATATATTTATGTATAGGTGCATATACTAATACATTTCTGTATAGGTGTGTATACTAATATATTTATGTATAGGTGTGTATACTAATATATTTCTGTATAGGTGCGTATACTAATACATTTCTGTATAGGTGTGTATACTAATATATTTATATTTATGTATAGGTGTATATAATAAAATATGTATGTATAGATGTATATACTAACATATTTATGTATAGGTGTGTATACTAATATATTTATGTATAGATGTATATACTAACATATTCATGTATAGGTATGTATATTAATATATTTCTTTATAGGTCTATATACTAATATATATCTGTATAGGTGTGTATACTCATATATTAATGTATAGGTGTATGTATTAATATATTTCTATATATGTGTATATACTAGTATATTTATGAATAGATGAATATACTGGTATATTTCTGTATAGGTGTGTATACTAATATATTTATATTTCTGTATAGGTGTATATAATAAAATATTTATGTATAGATGTATATACTAACATATTTATGTATAGGTGTGTATACTAATATATTTATGTATAGATGTATATACTAACATATTCATGTATAGGTATGTATATTAATATATTTCTTTATAGGTCTATATACTAATATATCTGTATAGGTGTGTATACTCATATTAATGTATAGGTGTATGTATTAATATATTTCTATATAGGTGTATATACCAATATATATATCTGTATAGGTGCATACATTAATATATTTATGTATAGGTGCATATACTAATATATTTATGTATAGGTGCATATACTAATACATTTCTGTATAGGTGTGTATACTAATATATTTATGTATAGGTGTGTATACTAATATATTTCTGTATAGGTGCGTATACTAATACATTTCTGTATAGGTGTGTATACTAATATATTTATATTTATGTATAGGTGTATATAATAAAATATGTATGTATAGATGTATATACTAACATATTTATGTATAGGTGTGTATACTAATATATTTATGTATAGATGTATATACTAACATATTCATGTATAGGTATGTATATTAATATATTTCTTTATAGGTCTATATACTAATATATCTGTATAGGTGTGTATACTCATATTAATGTATAGGTGTATGTATTAATATATTTCTATATAGGTGTATATACAAGTATATTTATGTATATACTAGTATATTTATGTATAGGTGTGTATACTCATATATTTATGTATCATTGCGTATACTAATATATTTATGTATAGGTGTGTATACTCATATATTAATGTATAGGTGTATGTATTAATATATTTCTATATATGTGTATATACTAGTATATTTATGAATAGATGAATATACTAGTATATTTATGTATAGGTGTGTATACTAATATATTTATATTTCTGTATAGGTGTATATAATAAAATATTTATGTATAGATGTATATACTAACATATTTATGTATAGGTGTGTATACTAATATATTTATGTATAGATGTATATACTAACATATTCATGTATAGGTATGTATATTAATATATTTCTTTATAGGTCTATATACTAATATA
This sequence comes from Pelodytes ibericus, assembly GCA_036172795.1. Taxonomy (NCBI): domain Eukaryota; kingdom Metazoa; phylum Chordata; class Amphibia; order Anura; family Pelodytidae; genus Pelodytes; species Pelodytes ibericus. The sequence goes on along the minus strand of CM069860.1, from coordinate 216,759,147 downwards.
TATCTGTATAGGTGTGTATACTCATATTAATGTATAGGTGTATGTATTAATATATTTCTATATAGGTGTATATACTAGTATATTTATGTATATACTAGTATATTTATGTATAGGTGTGGATACTCATATATTTATGTATCGTTGCGTATACTAATATATTTATGTATAGGTGTGTATACTAATATATTTATGTATAGGTGTGTATACTAATATATTCATGTATCGTTGCGTATACTAATACATTTCTGTATAGGTGTGTATACTCATATATTTATGTATCGGTTCATATACTAATACATTTCTGTATAGGTGTGTATATACTAGTATATTTATGTATAGGTGTGTATACTCATATATTTATGTATCGGTGTATATATTAATTTATGCTAATATTGTTTAATGTTCATTTGTGTTTCAGCATCAATCTAGGTAATTTCCATCCTACTTATACCACAGCATTTATGGCTAAATGGTTTAATGTCTAGGATTCTATACATTACCCTACCTATGCGTAAAGTGTGGTCTCCTTTCCTGTCTTACAGTCTGTATTCTTGCTTAATCTGCTTTGAATACGGCACTCACGGAACAAGGTGAAAATAGTAGTGGTTTAATCCATAGGTGAAAAAAGTGTTACAAATCCTCACATCAGAAAAAATCGGAAAAAATCAATCAAATGGAGTGAACAGCATGACGCGTTTCGCGCTTGATGCACTTAATCATATGATTTTCACTGCTCTGTCTCTATGGATCAGGTGTGAGCCACACACCAGCAGAGGCACCCGGCCCCTATAGAAAGAGCACGCATTGGTTTCCAGAGTGAGTGAATCGAGCACACTAGTCTGCACACTATTTGTTTGGATTTGATCTGTTTTGCACAAATTCAAAGCACCTTTTTTACCTGCATCGATTGGAGTGTGAAGTGCACATTTTTCTTGTTCTAGGATTCTATACACGTTACTGGGCCGTCCAATCTTTCCTGTACACATTGCCATCTGGTGAATACGAATGCTTTATTCCAACTCACCTGCCACAGGCCTGGGTTTAGAAACATGATCTGCTCCTTGTTTTTGTTGTAAATTGTTTGCGATTAGATGGTTTGCAGTCAGGGAAGAGCGGGAGAATGATCTCCATCTGTTATATATCTGATGTAAGCCGAGCAGTGAACAGTGACAAAGGGATAAGCAAATGTTTCATACAAGGACATCAGTGGGAGAGAGCCACAGAACATCATTCAATAGTCCTACACAGACAGGAGATATGGGGGAGGAAACAGACAGGAGATATGGGGGGGAGGAAACAGACAGCAGATACGGGGGGAGGAAACAGACAGGAGATATGGGGGGGAGGAAACAGACAGCAGATATGGGGGAGAGGAAACAGACAGGAGATATGGGGGAGGAAACAGACAGCAGATATGGGGGAGAGGAAACAGACAGCAGATACGGGGGGGAGGAAACAGACAGGAGATATGGGGGGAGGAAACAGACAGGAGATATGGGGGAGGAAACAGACAGCAGATATGGGGGGAGGAAACAGCCAGGAGATATGGGGGAGGAAACAGACAGAAGATATGGGGGGGAGGAAACAGACAGGAGATATGGGGGGAGGAAACAGACAGGAGATATGGGGGGTAGGAAACAGACAGCAGATATGGGGGGAGGAAACAGCCAGGAGATATGGGGGAGGAAACAGACAGAAGATATGGGGGGAGGAAACAGACAGGAGATATGGGGAGGAAACAGACAGCAGATATGGGGGGGAGGAAACAGACAGGAGATATGGGGGAGGAAACAGACAGGAGATATGGGGGGAGGAAACAGACAGCAGATACGGGGGGGAGGAAACAGACAGCAGATATGGGGGAGGAAACAGGAGATATGGGGGGAGGAAACAGACAGCAGATACGGGGGGGAGGAAACAGACAGAAGATATGGGGGGAGGAAACAGACAGGAGATATGGGGGGAGGAAACAGACAGAAGATATGGGGGGAGGAAACAGACAGGAGATATGGGGGGAGGAAACAGACAGCAGATATGGGGGGGAGGAAACAGACAGAAGATATGGGGGGGAGGAAACAGACAGGAGATATGGGGGAGGAAACAGACAGCAGATATGGGGGGGAGGAAACAGACAGCAGATATGGGGGGAGGAAACAGACAGGAGATATGGGGGGAGGAAACAGACAGGAGATATGGGGGGAGGAAACAGACAGGAGATATGGGGGAGGAAACAGACAGAAGATATGGGGGGAGGAAACAGACAGGAGATATGGGGGGAGGAAACAGACAGGAGATATGGGGGGAGGAAACAGACAGGAGATATGGGGGGGAGGAAACAGACAGGAGATATGGGGGGAGGAAACAGACAGCAGATACGGGGGGGAGGAAACAGACAGGAGATATGGGGGGAGGAAACAGACAGGAGATATGGGGGAGGAAACAGACAGAAGATATGGGGGGAGGAAACAGACAGGAGATATGGGGGGAGGAAACAGACAGGAGATATGGGGGAGGAAACAGACAGCAGATATGGGGGGGGGGAGGAAACAGACAGGAGATATGGGGGCAGGAAACAGACAGGAGATATGGGGGGAGGAAACAGACAGGAGATATGGGGGGAGGAAACAGACAGGAGATATGGGGGGAGGAAACAGACAGGAGATATGGGGGGAGGAAACAGACAGGAGATATGGGGGAGGAAACAGACAGCAGATATGGGGGGGGGGAGGAAACAGACAGGAGATATGGGGGAGGAAACAGACAGGAGATATGGGGGGAGGAAACAGACAGGAGATATGGGGGGAGGAAACAGACAGGAGATATGGGGGGAGGAAACAGACAGGAGATATGGGGGGAGGAAACAGACAGGAGATATGGGGGGAGGAAACAGACAGGAGATATGGGGGGAGGAAACAGACAGGAGAAATGGGGGAGGAAACAGACAGCAGATATGGGGGGGGGGAGGAAACAGACAGGAGATATGGGGGAGGAAACAGACAGGAGATATGGGGGGAGGAAACAGACAGGAGATATGGGGGCAGGAAACAGACAGCAGATATGGGGGGAGGAAACAGACAGGAGATATGGGGGGAGGAAACAGACAGGAGATATGGGGGGAGGAAACAGACAGGAGATATGGGGGAGGAAACAGACAGCAGATATGGGGGGGGGGGAGGAAACAGACAGGAGATATGGGGGCAGGAAACAGACAGGAGATATGGGGAGGAAACAGACAGAAGATATGGGGGGAGGAAACAGACAGGAGATATGGGGGGAGGAAACAGACAGCAGATATGGGGGGAGGAAACAGACAGCAGATATGGGGGGGAGGAAACAGACAGCAGATATGGGGGGGAGGAAACAGACAGCAGATACGGGGGGAGGAAACAGACAGGAGATATGGGGAGGAAACAGACAGGAGATATGGGGGGAGGAAACAGACAGGAGATATGGGGGGGAGGAAACAGACAGGAGATATGGGGGGAGGAAACAGACAGGAGATATGGGGGGAGGAAACAGACAGGAGATATGGGGGGAGAGGAAACAGACAGCAGATATGGGGGGGAGGAAACAGACAGCAGATACGGGGGGAGGAAACAGACAGGAGATATGGGGGGGGGGAAACAGACAGGAGATATGGGGGGAGGAAACAGACAGCAGATATGGGGGGGAGGAAACAGACAGCAGATATGGGGGAAGGAAACAGACAGCAGATATGGGGGGGGGGGGAAACAGACAGGAGATATGGGGAAGGAAACAGACATCAGATATGGGGGGGAGGAAACAGACAGGAGATATGGGGGGAGGAAACAGACAGAAGATATGGGGGGGAGGAAACAGACAGGAGATATGGGGGGGAGGAAACAGACAGAAGATATGGGGGGAGGAAACAGACAGGAGATATCGGGGGAGGAAACAGACAGGAGATATCGGGGGAGGAAACAGACAGGAGATATCGGGGGAGGAAACAGACATCAGATATGGGGGGGAGGAAACAGACAGGAGATATGGGGGGAGGAAACAGACAGAAGATATGGGGGGGAGGAAACAGACAGGAGATATGGGGGGGAGGAAACAGACAGAAGATATGGGGGGAGGAAACAGATAGGACATATGGGGGAGGAAACAGACAGCAGATACGGGGGGGAGGAAACAGACAGGAGATATGGGGGGAGGAAACAGACAGGAGATATCGGGGGAGGAAACAGACATCAGATATGGGGGGGAGGAAACAGACAGGAGATATGGGGGGAGGAAACAGACAGAAGATATGGGGGGGAGGAAACAGACAGGAGATATGGGGGGGAGGAAACAGACAGAAGATATGGGGGGAGGAAACAGATAGGAGATATGGGGGAGGAAACAGACAGCAGATACGGGGGGGAGGAAACAGACAGGAGATATGGGGGAAGGAAACAGACAGAAGATATGGGGGGAGGAAACAGATAGGAGATATGGGGGAGGAAACAGACAGGAGATATGGGGGGGAGGAAACAGACAGCAGATACGGGGGGGAGGAAACAGACAGGAGATATGGGGGGGGAGGAAACAGACAGGAGATATGGGGGGAGGAAACAGACAGCAGATACGGGGGGGAGGAAACAGACATCAGATATGGGGGAGGAAACAGACATCAGATATGGGGGAGGAAACAGACAGGAGATATGTGGGAGGAATGAGACAACAGACATTTGAGAGGAAAATACTGATATGGGGAGAGACACAAAGAGGGGAGACAAAGACAGACATGGACGGTATGGAGGAAGAGAGAGACTGGCATGGTGGCAAGGCCAGCCCTACAATGGGTCCAGTTGGGTCAGTTGCCCCAGACAGGAATGTAAAGGGGGCAGAAAATTGCTGCCGTCCATTTCTGTTTTTTTGTTTTGTTTTATTTAAGTCCGCACTGTCTGTTCCTATTCACTGAGCTACCAATAGACGCCAGCTCTGGGGGGCAGCTGCTCCCTGCCACCTGGGATACAGGCAGAGTCACACACAGAGTGTCCTTCTGAGCTCTACCTCTGTCCTGTTTTTGGGGAGCTTGGTGGGACAGCGGGATTCAGAAGCACAATTCCACATTCCAGATCATACTGTCAGGAGACTGCAGGATTACAGTGCACCCAGCTAGATCACTCATGTACCCCACTGACTTCCTTTACATTCTCGTCATTTGCAAATCAAGGCACAACGTGATGTCATAAGCAGGAGATACCACAGACACTTTAAAAATATATATTTCTCTTATAGGAGAAAAATATTATCCCCCCGGGGGTCCCAGACGCTGTTTCTATAATAGGTTCTGTCACTGGTCTGTGCGTACATCTGTATACTCGCCAGTGAACATGCCAGATTTAAAGGGAGAAGCACACTGTATGTGTCATGTCACAGGCATGCTGTGTATATAAAGGAGTGGTACATGTCTGGTGCACATGCATGATCCTATTCTTACTGCACGTTATATATAACATTAGATCTTAGTAGCATTTTCTTTCATGTAAACAGTAAAGGGGAATTTCAGACAAACCTGAAATTAAAAAATAGACCTTGCTTCTCTTTAGCAAACCCGATGTGTCCTTAGAGCTACACATATGGATACTCTCAGCTCTACCTGCTCGGCGGGAGGATGGCACACACTGACTGTGTCCGCGGGAGCTCAGCCAATCAGAGTGGGGGCTTGCCACATGACCCAAGGTCTGACGCCAGTCCCCCTCCGTGCAGAGCCGAGGCTCTCTCACTGTGCTACCAATAAATGATCGTTGGCAGCTGCAGCTGAGAGGATGATATGCCTTAATAAGTACAGGCCAGCTTACAAACGTTATATCACAATGACACAGAGAATCTGAATGATATTGAATGGTTTATAAACATTCTATATTCAATGCACCAGGGAAAACGTTAAAGGGCCTTATGTCTGAAAGAGGGGATTGCAACCTTAAGGCCAACAGAACGAGTTGGAGAAACTCTCTCAGTGCAGCTAAGTAAGAGAAATTCTCCAACTCAAATACTTTGTCCTTAATTTTAAAATGCCCTTCTTAATTCCCTGCTATTCATTAATAAAGGCCGTCCCTTTAATTCAAATTAATGTGTTTTTTGTTTGTTTTTTTACCAACCAGCCAATAAAATCATTTTTACCATAGGAAGAATTTCATGTAACAATAAGGTATTGACCAAGGCTTCCAGTTAGGTCACCTCGTGGGACTAGCAAGGTTATAACATCATATATTTTAGTCTAGATCATGGCTGACCTCGGCATAGCCTTACCACTGACAGAGCATCATGGGATGTGTCGCTCCCAAACATCTGTATTGCCAAGGTTAATGATTTGTAGGAGAGGGCTGGCAAAGTTTGGCCTTGTGGGGGGGGGGGGGCAGAGGCTGTGGGAGAGGGGGCTAGACAGATATGTTGGCATATAAGACAGAGATTGATAGACAGTCAAGACAAATGGACAGACATGACGCAGATCTAGACAGACAGAGCAGTGGTTGGGTGGGATGCATTCATTGGCAGTTTCCAGTGGTACCCGAGATGCAGAGGGGCAGAGAGGCTGTGAAGGTGGAGCCAGTGAGGGTCTTTGAGGTCATCTGAGGAAGATGGTACCGTAGCCTACACCCTGGGGAAATTAGAAATGAAAAGAGCTGCAGCCCCCAGTTCATTGTGTCAGGTTAGAGAGCAGCCTGGGGAGTAATTGCGCCCCCTACGGCCTTCTTGCCAACCCTCCCCTGCCCATCACTGGTCTACATCATGTGATATTGAGGTTTCAGGGAGCAAAATACCCATTATTAATGATTATTAGGACTTTCTGAGACGCAGTTTTGTTGGGGATCAAACAGAGGTGTAACTGTCCCATCTTTCCACTCGATCAGGATCTCCCCGTGCCTCAGAGTGGGAGAGTTGGGGTCTGGGCCGGTGCTGATGGCCGGGTCTGCTTTCTCACACAGGGGGCACTGCTGGTACAAAGGACCTGTTTTATGGAGCGTCTTGGATTCACTGGGCAGTTTGGAGAGGAGTTTCCTTTTCCTGCAAAGACAACACAAATCAGCCCTTAAAATACTACAGAAATGTCACTCGGAGACCCAAATTCCCATCCCTAACTTCAAGCTATGGTTATATATATTATTTTTCTCTATATTACCAAGTGGTACGGCCCCCGCTAACCCTGATCTCATGTCAGCATCATCGAGTCAGTCTGGGATTACATGGGGAGAGAGAAACACCTGGGGATAGGCCTAAATCCACCAAACAAATGTGCCTCATTCTCCAAGATGTTGGGAACAACCTACCTGCCGAGCTCCTTGCAAACCTGTGTGCAAGTATACCTAGAAGGAGTGATGCACATAAGCAATGTACAGCGCTAAATAGAATATATCACGTGGTGAATATTTATAGAAAATAATATCTAACCAAAATACATTTATAGGTGAAAAAGTCATAAATCAATAAAAGCAGCGTATACTAAGGGTATCCCCAGGCCATATACAAGACAGTGTTTATTCTGACAATGGAAATTATTAAAACAAATATCTTGTACTTTAATCATTTATTCCTAGAAGGATTGATGCTGTTTTGAAGTCAATGGATGGTCCCAGGGCCGGTGCAAGACTTTTCGCCTTTTGGAAGTGCCGCCCCTGGTTGGTCACACCAACTTTACTTTTTGTTTGATTGATAAAAAATAAACTATTACGATGTCTATCTTTGAAAGCTTTCTTACTTTTTTTTCACACCTGCATAAAAACTTTTTACAGTACTGTGTATATATATATTTTTTGTAAAGCTTCCTGCATTTGTACGGTTAACTACACTCACTCGTTCTTCTCAGCTAAAAACATAACTACCACTTGCCGGTGGTCTTTAACAAGACCTTTTGACCTTGTCTTTCCCTTGGTGACGAGGGCTTTTTTGACATTTCTGGGGTGTTTGTGTTTAGCTGTCATTTTCTTCTTTCTAGCATACTGTACCCAGACAAATTATATGTTGTTTTTATTGTCATAAGAAGGGCTTTCACTAGATACCATTATGTTCATCATATCTTATAATTTACTACAAAATAAAATCATAAAATATGATTAAAAAATACACCTTTTCTAAATTTGACCATCATAAAAAAAGATGTTTTTCTGCCGTTTTAGAGTTATAGGGCAAAAACCAAAAATAGTGTTTTTTTCCTACAGTGACCTTTTGACCCCAACCCAAACCCTAAATTTAACCCTAACTCTAACCTTTATGCTAACCCTTAATATATTTTAATTTAATTGTAACCCTATCCCTTATGCTAACCCTAATTTAATTGTAACCCTGACCCTAGATTTGAGCTAATTAGGTCTTTTGTTTATTTAGGGGCAGTCAAGCAACAGCATCAGAACGACGGAAGTTAATTTTTTTCACTTCCGACAGTCTACCCACAAGAGGGCAGCAGCCATATTGGAGGAGCACGCTGCTCCTTCAATATGGCGCCCACGAGTATATCGTGGAGCGATCGTGCTTGCCCCAGAACCCCATTTTTTTTTTCGTTGAACAGAGTTGCTGGCTGGCCTGACACGTCCATTGTCGCAAAGGTTTTAAATCTATCAGCAATCACCTATTATAAATACAGAAAACAACTAACGTTTGCAATAATGAAACATGCATTTTAAAGATTTGTTTGTTACACATTACTAAAAGGTCGGCTGCAGACTATACTCTCTCTGTGCTCATTGTTTTTGCCTTTGGAGTTATGCATAATTCTTTGCAAACTGGGCATCCCCTAAAATAAGAATGTTCCACCTCCTGTTTGACTTTACAGAATTCTGAGCATACAGCTGTACACAAAGAATTCCCCTTACTGAAAATAATGCACACAGAGACATGTATGTATCCAGTGCATTTTTATATCTCTCAGAGATGGCAGACCTCTAATTAGCTCTCGGGAGATACTCTTTCTGGAGGAATCCATCTGGGAGTAACGATCTCAAAGATGCTTTTTTGTGTCAGCTTTTAAATGCATGTATTTGCAATCTCTCCATTAAAAAGAAGTTCATATTTTCGCCGACGGCTGATCTTCAACTCCCTAAGAGCATGACAGGTTTGGTCATGTGGTACCGTTCGAGGACACAGGCTGTCTTTACATTTCTGCGGTGTTTGTATTTAGCTGTAATTTTCCTCTTTCTCGTTTAATACACTGTCAGACATACACAGTTTAAACACAAGGTTAAGTATTAAGCATACTAGGGAGTATTAATGCCGGGACAGACCCAAAATTGACTGGGGCAGGGCCCCCCCTCCCCCTCCAAAAACAAAACAAAAACGGGACTGTCCCGGCAAATTCAGAACTGTTGCCAACTATAAAATTGGCTTGAGTCCATTGTTATCTATGAAGGCAATAGCATGGCCAGTATTTATTTTATTTTGTCTTGTCCCACAGTGTGATCGTGTGAGAGTGTAATGTAAAACGACTCCCAAACATTAACCCTCGCAGAGCAGTCATGTCTGTGACTCCCAAACACCGTGTGCAGGATGTGTTAAGAATCACACTCACTTGTTTAACTGAACATTCAGGACCAGTATAATCCCTCCCAGTATTAACGCCAGCGGACTCAGGACCAGCATCGCCGCTCTCCAGCCAAAACCTGCGGAAAAACTCATTTCATCACAGTCTACACAATATGGACTCGGGAGGTTAGAGAAGGTGATCGCACCCCGTGTAATTGTGTATTGTGGATGGATAAATCAGGAATATTAATAATCTGTAATAAATACAGCAGTTGGGCTTTTTTTGCTTTAATTCCGCATTTTCCAAGTTTTCCATTCCGGGGTCTTGGGACATGAATGGGTGGAGCTAATACAGGGGGTGGAGCTATGTGACGCGGGTACAGATACCGGGTGGCTAGAGCTTTAGCCACCCGGTCTGCTTGATTATATGGGTGAATTACATGACAATTTCGTCTCTTATGTTCCTATTTCCAGGTCCCGACAAGGCATGGTGGGGGCTTGTGGTACAAGAGCAGACTCCACGGGTTGCCTGATAACCGCCATTTTATTTTAACACTTACCAGACTGTACAATCTCATACTCAATCTCCAGGAAATTCCCATCTGCACCCACAAACTGTTGGTCAGCTGAAAAATAAGAGATCTCTGTTATTAATGACAATAATAATAATAATATTAACCCATGAAGGGTATATGTTCTCTCGTTTTCAAGTATATCCAGAGAGATTTTACCATCATAGAACTTAATGGTTCTCATTGTATTGACCTCTGAGGGATGTAAGGCTGAGCTAACCCTGCTGGAAAGTGAAGCTGCAGATCGGAATATTAGAATGGATTCTACTGTTTGGTGCATTATCCTACTGAGCCATCTCACCAGCAGAAGATAGGCCCAAAGATTGCCATATGAGAGATTTGTTTTAACCAAACCCATATATGTTTTGCATGCTTCACAGCTAGAGTGGCCACATGTCACTGATTGTCCAGGACTGTCCCGCAAAGGGATTGTATGTCCCAGGCGGCCTCAATCAGGGACAGTGTAAAGTCCCGGCTTGAGAGCTATGAGTGAAGAAGGTCTCAGCCAATCAGGAGAGACTTCTAACCAGGGTGTAAGCGGCAGCAGCCTGAGCCTTCATCAGGTAAGAGACTGTGTGTGACGGTCACGGTAATCGAGCAGTTAATTCTCTGCAACTGCTCTAGTCTGCTCATGGAGAGATTAATTCTCCGCGACTGCTCAGGTCTGCATATGGAGGGGTTAATTCTCTGCAACTGCTCAGGTTTGCTCATTGAGAGGTTAATTCAATGCAACTGCTCTAGTCTGCTCATGGAGAGATTAATTCTCTGCAACTGCTCAGGTCTGCATATGGAGAGGTTCATTCTCCACAACTGCTCAGGTCTGCATATGGAGGGGTTAATTATCTGCAACTACTCAGGTCTGCTCATGGAGGGATTCATTCTCTGCAGCTGCTCAGGTCTGCTCATGGAGAGATTAATTCTCTGCAACTGCTCAGGTATGCATATGGAGAGGTTCATTCTCCACAACTGCTCAGGTCTGCATATGGAGGGGTTAATTATCTGCAACTACTCAGGTCTGCTCATGGAGAGATTAATTCTCTGCAACTGCTCAGGTATGCATATGGAGAGGTTCATTCTCCACAACTGCTCAGGTCTGCATATGGAGGGGTTAATTATCTGCAACTACTCAGGTCTGCTCATGGAGGGATTCATTCTCTGCAGCTGCTCAGGTCTGCACATTGAGAGGTTAATTCTCAGCAACTGCTCAGATCTGCATATGGTGGCAATAGCCAATATTTGTTATTTCAGGACAAATATTAGAATCTATTAACCCCTTAGTGACCGAGTGCTATGCTGCATTTGATGTGCCTTGAAGACCAGAATTCCATTATTTTTGTCATACGTTTACAGAACTGTGAATTTCTTTCTTTGTGTTCAGTCCACCCACACAAATTATATATCATTTTTTAAAGGACGTATATAACTTTTATTTAATACTATTATTTTCATCATATGATATAATTTACTATTAAAAAATATAAAATATTATGAAAATATGCCATAAAAAACACTTTTTCTAACTTTGACCTGATTTTTTTTTTAAACAAATACAAATGGTAAAAAAGACCCCGTCTATATATTTCTACTATTTGTCCTGAGTTTAGTAATACCAATGTTTCCATGTTTGTCTATGTTTTATTTCAACTAATAGGGCAATAAACAATATTAGTGTTTTTTTGTTTTCTAACCATTTTCATCTACAGTGACCTTTTAACCCCAACCCTAAAATTTACCCCAACTCTAAATCTCTCTCTTCTGTCGCTCTCTGCTGGTCACGCTGTATTGGAGGAGCATGAAGTGCCTAGGGGGGCAGAGAAGGTGTTGCATGATGCCTCGATCGAAAGCTGCACACTGCCTACAGAGAGTGCAGAATTATTAGGCAAATGAGTATTTTGACCACATCATCCTCTTTATGCATGTTGTCTTACTCCAAGCTGTATAGGCTCGAAAGCCTACTACCAATTAAGCATATTAGGTGATGTGCATCTCTGTAATGAGAAGGGGTGTGGTCTAATGACATCAACACCCTATATCAGGTGTGCATAATTATTAGGCAATTTCCTTTCCTTTGGCAAAATGGGTCAAAAGAAGTACTTGACAGGCTCAGAAAAGTCAAAAATAGTGAGATATCTTGCAGAGGGATGCAGCACTCTTAAAATTGCAAAGCTTCTGAAGCGTGATCACCGAACAATCAAGCGTTTCATTCAAAATAGTCAACAGGTTCGCAAGAAGCGTGTGGAAAAATCAAGGCGCAAAATAACTGCCCATGAACTGAGAAAAGTCAAGCGTGCAGCTGCCACGATGCCACTTGCCACCAGTTTGGCCATATTTCAGAGCTGCAACATCACTGGAGTGCCCAAAAGCACAAGGTGTGCAATACTCAGAGACATGGCCAAGGTAAGAAAGGCTGAAAGACGACCACCACTGAACAAGACACACAAGCTGAAACGTCAAGACTGGGCCAAGAAATATCTCAAGACTGATTTTTCTAAGGTTTTATGGACTGATGAAATGAGAGTGAGTCTTGAAGGGCCAGATGGATGGGCCCGTGGCTGGATTGGTAAAGGGCAGAGAGCTCCAGTCCGACTCAGACGCCAGCAAGGTGGAGGTGGAGTACTGGTTTGGGCTGGTATCATCAAAGATGAGCTTGTGGGGCCTTTTCGGGTTGAGGATGGAGTCAAGCTCAACTCCCAGTCCTACTGCCAGTTCCTGGAAGACACCTTCTTCAAGCAGTGGTACAGGAAGAAGTCTGCATCCTTCAAGAAAAACATGATTTTCATGCAGGACAATGCTCCATCACACGTCCAAGTACTCCACAGCGTGGCTGGCAAGAAAGGGTATAAAAGAAGAAAATCTAATGACATGGCCTCCTTGTTCACCTGATCTGAACCCCATTGAGAACCTGTGGTCCATCATCAAATGTGAGATTTACAAGGAGGGAAAACAGTACACCTCTCTGAACAGTGTCTGGGAGGCTGTGGTTGCTGCTGCACGCAATGTTGATGGTGAACAGATCAAAACACTGACAGAATCCATGGATGGCAGGCTTTTGAGTGTCCTTGCAAAGAAAGGTGGCTATATTGGTCACTGATTTGTTTTTGTTTTTGAATGTCAGAAATGTATATTTGTGAATGTTGAGATGTTATATTGGTTTCACTGGTAAAAAGAAATAATTGAAATGGGTATATATTTGTTTTTTGTTAAGTTGCCTAATAATTATGCACAGTAATAGTCACCTGCACACACAGATATCACCCTAAAATAGCTAAAACTAAAAACAAACTAAAAACTACTTCCAAAAATATTCAGCTTTGATATTAATGAGTTTTTTGGGTTCATTGAGAACATGGTTGTTGTTCAATAATAAAATTAATCCTCAAAAATACAACTTGCCTAATAATTCTGCACTCCCTGTATGTGTGTTAAAAACGCCTACAATCACATTCGCGGTGATCGTATGCGCGCGCTTGTGGGGTCAAAAGCACTCTCAAAGGAGCGCAACACTACATGAAAACTCAGGACGTACATATGGACGTATATATACGTCCTCATGGTCCTCAAGGACCATGCTTTGCAGGTCCATATGCGTTAAGGGATTCATTTGCATTCTCAGTGTGTTTAGGTGGACAGACTCCCAATAAATGGGGCAATAGTGACATCCCCAGGACATCCATAGGACCCAGAGAGCGTGGTCACACTGTCACCACACTGTCACCACACTGTCCCTCACAGACTCACCATTGTCTGGCATGTAGCCCTGTACAGCTGGCTCCGTGGGTAACACTGCCTCGCTATCAGAGGGAATGCTGGGAAGAGCTTTCATGGTCTCTGTGCCGCCAGGGAATGTAGCTGCAAACGAATCAGAAAACACATCACAGGCCTTTATTCATGAAAGAGGGAATTGACAAGGGAATTTCAACTCAACTGCTATGGCATTAGTTTTGACATTCCCTTCTCAATTCTCAGCAGTTCCCTCTGTCATGAGATGCCTGACACGCTGGCAGGAGGCACGGCACGCGAAGGAAGAGATTATTTATCGTCCACGAGAAGAAGCCAGAGTTAAAAAAGATATAGAGCTTTATATATAAAAGACAGAAATGCAAGGGAATTGACAAGGGAACAAATTAAGACCAACACAGCCAGGGGCACACACAGCCAAACACGCACACAGCCAAGAGCACACACAGCCAGGGGCACACACAGCCAAACACGCACACAGCCAATCACGCAAACAGCCAATCACGCACACAGCCAATCGCACACACAATATACATAATATACACAGTCCAGAAGTGTATATTCCACAAGGCAAACAAGGCACTCGCCTAGGGCGGCACTTTGCCCGAGGGTGTTACAGCACACTTCTGGTGCTTCAAACATTTTCACTTCCTCCCCCACAGTTCAGCAAGCTTTAGCTCCTTCCAATTAATCGGGGTGATGGGGGCATGTAATGGACATAATGAGGGTGGTGGTGGCAAGTAATGGGGTGATAGGGCATTTAGTGTGTATGCAATGTGGGTAATGGGGGTATGTAACTGGTGATTGGGCATTTAATGTGGGTGCAATGTGGGTGATGGGGCATGTCGTGGGTGTGCAACGTGGGTGATGGGGCATGATGTAGGTGTGCAACATGGGGGGGAGGGGTGCCTGAATTTTGTCTGCCTAGGGCAGCACAAAACCAAGGTATACCACTGACACAGTCAGGCGCACAAACAGACAATTGTACACACAGTCAAGGGCACATAGCGACAATCAGAGCGGGGGCTTGCATGGCGATCTGTCGGGTTTAAGCTTGTGCTTAGATCAAGCCACAGATGAGATGGTTGGACTCTGGTTACCATTACCTTTTTGGACTGCTTCGGTGGTCTCTTGAGTCTCTGGCGTTGTCCTTTGCTCGTAACGTTGAGTAGGTTGGAAGCCGCACAGGCAGACCGGTAGATTCAAGGATGTTTTCCACCTGCTGAACTTATCTCTCTCTTTGGAGACAAAGATCTTTTTGGTTCCCTGCTGAGCGCTCAGGTAGAGCCCGTGGCCCTGCAAGGTGACGTGGCCTGTCTTATCGCAGCTCCAGGTTTGTTGGTTCGTATGTTGACACGGCATCATCTTCAGCGTGGGAAGCTCATGAATGATCTGGACCGTCAGACACTCTTTGCTCTTCGCATTCATAATGGCACTGGTGTCAGGATCCCAGAGCCACTGCTGGTGAAGGGAGTGGAGTTTGCAGGAGACCACGGAGATTCGCCCTCTGTCCTGCGACACATGGATGCATTTCTCCAGTTGGGTGTTCTTTATCAGGAAGCTCTGAGTGTCAGCTCCTGGGAACGAGCCAAACGGGAGAAAACGAATGCCACACATGCTCAATACTGTACTGATGACGGTAAGGTCAGTAGGCCACATTTAAATGGTAATAGAAACATAAGGAACACTCCAGGCATCAAACTAACATGTTATAGGTTGTTTTTTTTAAATAAATATAAAGGCATACAGGGAATCCCTGGGAATCTCTACCTGCGTTAGTGTAGTTCTGTAAACGAAAAAAAAAAAATTACTACAGGAGAATCAGAGCAGATGAGCTGCTAATCGTCTGCCTGTTTAGGTTTTTTTTTTACAGCAGTGATTACTGGGGTAGGACAGTTGTGTGATGTCATTGGTGACATCATTAACATTCTACCCATGTGTATGGCATCTCCATGCATCTCTCTAGGTCTACTGGAGACCTTTGATTGGCATCTAGGTGATGTCATAAGTGCTTAAAGAACCACTAAACTTTTTTTTTTCACGTGTGGTTTGAACATAGAAAAATTGAGTGACCCTTGTATAAGGATAAACTGATGGGTACTATTTACATATATACGCCCAAGGGTCCTTAGAGAGTTAA
The DNA here is from genome assembly GCA_036172795.1 of Pelodytes ibericus. Taxonomy (NCBI): domain Eukaryota; kingdom Metazoa; phylum Chordata; class Amphibia; order Anura; family Pelodytidae; genus Pelodytes; species Pelodytes ibericus. The sequence continues at coordinate 216,743,235 of CM069860.1, read as the reverse complement.
GCATAATTCTGGCCAGACCAATATTTATGATCTTTAGGGATTCGTTCAGTTCAGGTATAGTGCCAACAGACTGGCGAAAGGCGGATGTCATTCCAATATTTAAAAAGGGATCAAAATCTCTGCCTGGTAATTATAGGCCAGTGAGCTTGACATCTGTAGTGGGGAAATTATTTGAAGGATTGCTAAAGGTGTACACTCAAGAATACATCTTGAATCAGAATATAATTAGTAAAAGTCAACATGGTTTTGTGAAAGACAGGTCTTGTCAAACAAACTTAATAACATTCTATGAAGAGGTCAGTAAAAATATAGATCTAGGTGTGGCAGTTGATGTGATCTATTTGGATTTTGCAAAAGCATTTGATACAGTTCCACACAAAAGTTTACTCTACAAATTGAGAGAAATAGGATTGGGGGCAAATATATGTATTTGGATTGAAAATTGGCTAAAAGATAGAACACAGAGGGTTGTTGTAAATGGTAAAGCTTCAAATTGGACCAGGGTATTGAGCAGAGTACCTCCGGGGTCTGTTTTAGGCCCTCTTCTTTTTAATCTGTTTATTAATGATCTCCCACGTTGTGCTGAGAGCCATGTCTCAGTGTTTGCTGATGACACAAAATTAGGTAAGGTAATAAAGACTAATCTTGATGTTTTTTCTTTACAGGAAGATTTGGACAGAGTGGGGAACTGGGCAAGAAAGTGGCAAATGAGGTTCAATATAGACAAATGTAAAGTGATGCATTATGGGAAAAATAATAACAAAGCAACATATACGTTAAATGGTATTTCCCTGGGAAAAACTATTAACGAAAAGGATTTAGGAATCATTGTAGATAACAAACTGGGCAACAGTGCCCAATGCCAGTCAGCAGCTGCAAGGGCCAATAAGATATTGGCATGTATAAAACGAGGTATAGATTCACGGGAGGAGAACATCATCTTGCCTCTTTACAAATCAATGGTAAGACCTCGCCTTGAATATGCAGTACAATTCTGGGCACCAGTCCTTAAAAAGGATATTAAGGAACTAGAAAAAGTGCAAAGGAGAGCTACAAAATTAATAAGGGGATTGGAGGATCTTAGTTATGAAGAGAGACTTAAAAAATTGCATTTATTTACTTTAGAAAAAAGGCGTCTTAGAGGGGATATGATAACATTATATAAATATGTGCAGGGCCAATATAAGGAGCTCTCCAGGGACCTGTTCATTAATAGAAATGTACAAAGAACAAGAGGTCACCCCCTGAGACTGGAAGAGCAAAGATTTCATAGACAGCAAAGGAAGGGATTCTTTACGGTAAGGACAATAAAATTATGGAACTCACTGCCAAGAGAGGTAGTGCTATCAACCACAATAAATGCATTTAAAAATGGTCTGGATGATTTTTTAGAAAAGCAGAACATACAGGGGTATTAATAATAGAATGAGCATTAATAATAGAGCTTTTTGATCCAAGGAGAAATCTGATTGCCCTTTTGCAGTCAAGAAGGAATTTTTTTCCCCCTAGGAGGCAACATTCGAAAAAGCTTCCTTAGGGGTTTTTTTGCCTTCTTTTGGATCAAAACGCAGAAATGATAGGTAGAAGGGTTGAACTTGATGGACATTTGTCTTTTTTCAACCTAAATTACTATGTTACTATGTTATGTTACTATTTAAGGTACATGCCAGCTTACCCTCTGACAGGCAGCCATGATTATTTCGACAAAGTATTAGGGTTGCAGCTGTCGCTGACAGTCTATCACTGCTTAAAGGGACAGTCTAGTCTCCAAACTCACTTTGGTGCAAGATGAAGATCACTGCTTGTATAATGCACAGGCTTTTATCCCTGTGTGATTTGATGCAGGCATTCTGTATAAATCACATTTTTAATATTTGACTCAGACCCTCCCCAGTGATTACTCTGCATGTTTACTACAGGTGCAGCAGCACTGATTATATAGATACAGAGGATATAAAGTTTTGTTTCATTTAGTCACTTCCTGTGCTCTTCCAATTTAATACACTATGTGGACTCTGAGTGACCTTGCTCTTGGACACATTAGGATTGACAGTGCAACACATTGTCTGATGACATCACTAGAGAGACAGGATATTCCATTCATTTGAATTAAATTATTCTCATTGGTTCCTGCAGCAAAACAAAAAACAATACAAAGGATATAACTTTTACTCAGCTAGTGTGGGCAGTGCTGGCTCCTTGCAAACTGCTGTAATTTCACAATTTCATCTAGCTGTAAGTATTTTATATTTTAAGCAATGCAAGACGTAAAACATGAATATTAAAGTACTTTGAAAGCACATTAATATGCATTAATATTTGGAAGATGCATTTAGGGACATTTAAGAAGGTCCCCTCTGTTGATTCCCTTTGAGAGAACATCATACCTGACATACGAGCTTGGTGAGCCCTGGCTCTGATTGGCTGTGAGCTCATTGACACTGTCAGGGCGCGCCAGTCTCCTGACCGGCTCTGCTCAGCTCTGACGCAGAATATGGGGTTAAAGGTCAGCCTCCGCTGAGGAAGATGGCTACCTTAGCCTAAGCACGGGGGCATCTAGAAGTGATAAGTAGTGCAGTTTTGGCCCCTACAGGAGGATAGCTTGGGGGGGGGGGGGGTAGCTGCATAGGATAGTCCCGATAATGGGAGAAAATCCCGCTGTCCCGCCATTTAACTCTGTCCTGATTTTTGAGACATCGGTAGACCTCAGTGAGACCAATAATCCTACAGGATGAATTCCAGCTTGTAACCAATGAGATTAATATTAATGTGTCTTTGTTACATTGATTCTGATGCTCGCGGGGTCTGCACAATGCTTGCTGCGATCACGAACCCGACTTGCATGTGGACTGGAATAAGAGGGAATAAGATTTGCTCTGTACACAGCCGGAATCCCCTAAAGATTATAAGGAATTTGCTAGGAAATAATATTTACACTCCCCCCCCCCCCCCCCCAAAAAAGGAGATCCTTCTATACAGTGCCAGGTTCCTGCTATAGTTCCACTTGGGTTCAGTTTGACCTATAATTAAGGAGCAACCAAGTCATATATATTTGTATAAGTTCTGTTTAATTGAAAGAATAGATATAGACACCCTACAATAAAATGTTTTAATGAAATAATACAAGTAAAGCATCTTAACGAGCCCTCTTTGCTCTGTATAGCTCTATCAGGGGGCAGACATGTTGTTTAGAATCTTTGCTCTGTATAGCTCTATCAGGGGGCGGTCATGTTATTTAGAATCTTGGGACAGAACTTCCTTCATCTCACCCAAGATACTGAACAACATGTCCACCTCCTGACAGAGCTATACAGAGCAAAGATTCTAAACAACATGTCCACCTCCTGACAGAGCTATACAGAGCAAAGATTCTAAACAACATGTCCACCTCCTGACAGAGCTATACAGAGCAAAGATTCTAAACAACATGTCCGCCCCGATAGAGCTATACAGAGAAAAGGTTCTAAACAACATGTCTGTCTCTGGATAGAGCTATACAGAACAAAGATTCTAAACAACATGTCCACCCCTGACAGAGCTATACAGAGCAAAGATTCTAAACAACATGTCTGTCTCTGGATAGAGCTGTACAGAGCAAAGATTCTAAATAACATTTCCACCCCTGACAGAGCTATACAGAGCAAAGATTCTAAACAACATGTCCACCCCTGATAGAGCTATACAGAGCAAAGATTCTGAACAACATGTCCACCCCTGATAGAGCTATACAAAGCAAAGATTCTAAACAACATGTCCTCCCCTGATAGAGCTATACAGAGCAAAGATTCTAAACAACATGTCCACCCCTGACAGAGCTATACAGAGCAAAGATTCTAAACAACATGTCCGCCCCCTGATAGAGCTGTACAGAGCAAAGATTCTAAACAACATGTCCGCCCCGATAGAGCTATACAGAGCAAAGGTTCTAAACAACATGTCTGTCTCTGGATAGAGCTATACAGAACAAAGATTCTAAACAACATGTCCACCCCTGACAGAGCTATACAGAGCAAAGATTCTAAACAACATGTCCACCCCTGATAGAGCTATACAGAGCAAAGATTCTAAACAACATGTCCTCCCCTGATAGAGCTATACAGAGCAAAGATTCTAAACAACATGTCCACCCCTGACAGAGCTATACAGAGCAAAGATTCTAAACAACATGTCCACCCCCTGATAGAGCTGTACAGAGAAAAGATTCTAAACAACATGTCCACCCCTGATAGAGCTATACAGAGCAAAGATTCTAAACAACATGTCTGCCCCTGATAGAGCTATACAGAGCAAAGATTCTAAACAACATGTCCACCCCTGATAGAGCTATACAGAGCAAAGATTCTAAACAACATGTCTGCTCCCTCATAGAGCTATACAGAGCAAAGATTCTAAACAACATGTCCTCCCCCTGATAGAGCTATACAGAGAAAAGATTCTAAACAACATGTCCGCCCCCTGATAGAGCTATACAGAGCAAAGATTCTAAACAACATGTCTGCCCCCTGATAGAGCTATACAGAGCAAAGAGTCTAAACAACATGTCCTCCCCGTGATAGAGCGATACAGAGAAAAGATTCTAAACAACATGTCCGCCCCCTGATAGAGCTATACAGAGCAAAGATTCTAAACAACATGTCTGCCCCCTGATAGAGCTATACAGAGCAAAGTGTCTAAACAACATGTCCTCCCCCTCATAGAGCTATACAGAGAAAAGATTCTAAACAACATGTCTGCCCCCTGATAGAGCTATACAGAGCAAAGAGTCTAAACAACATGTCCGCCCCCTGACAGAGCTATACAGCGCAAAGATTCTAAACAACATGTCCACCCCCTGACAGAGCTATACAGGGCAAAGATTCTAAACAACATGTCTGCTCCCTCATAGAGCTATACAGAGCAAAGATTATAAACAACATGTCTGCTCCCTGATAGAGCTATACAGAGCAAAGATTCTAAACTACATGTCTGCTCCCTGATAGAGCTATACAGAGCAAAGATTGTAAACAACATGTCCGCCCCCTGATAGAGCTATACAGAGAAAAGATTCTAAACAACATGTCCGCCCCCTGATAGAGCTATACAGAGCAAAGATTCTAAACAACATGTCTGCCCCCTGATAGAGCTATACAGAGCAAAAATTCTAAACAACATGTCTGCTCCCTGATAGAGCTATACAGAGCAAAGATTCTAAACAACATGTCCTTCCCTGATAGAGCTATACAGACAGGGCCGGTGCAAGGATTTTCGTCTACACAGGCGAAGGTGCATTTTGGTGCCCCCCTGCTCTGATCCGCCACGCCTCCCACACCATTAAGCCTCCTTACATTATATATATATATATGAATAATGTATAGTGTAGAAAATAAATACATCTAAATATTCAACTCGCATGCTCTAAATGTGTCACACATTGAAACCCTTAAACACAAAGACACCCTTGCAGTCACACACACAGACACCCTTACCACTTACACACACACAGTTACACCAATTCACACATAACCTGAGACACACTATTTTGCCACTCAATATGCCAGTATTTAGCCCAGGGGTCCTTAAACTTTTTAAACAGGGGGCCAGTTCACTGTCCCTCAGACCGTTGAAGGGCCGGACTATAGTAAAAACAAAAACTATGAACAAATTCCTATGCACACTGCATATATCTTATTTTGAAGTGAAGAAACAAAATGGGAACAAATACAATATTTAAAATGAAGTAAAGTTAAATCAACAAACTTACCAGTATTTCAATGGGAATATTATGCCAGTCAGAGCCCAGTAATATTATGCCAGTAAGATGCCCAGGAATATTATGCCAGTAAGATGCCCAGGAATATTATGCCAGTCAGAGCCAGGTAATATTATGCCATTCAGATGCCCAGTAATATTATGCCAGTCAGATGCCCAGGAATATTATGCCACTCGGAGCCCAGTAATATTATGCCAGTCAGAGCCAGGTAATATTATGCCAGTCAGATGCCCAGGAATATTATGCCAGTCAGATGCCCAGTAATATTGTGCCAGTCAGATGCCCAGGAATATTATGCCATTCAGATGCCCAGGAATATTATGCCAGTCAGAGCCCAGTAATATTATGCCAGTCAGAGCCCAGGAATATTATGCCAGTCAGATGCCCAGGAATATTATGCCACTCGGAGCCCAGTAATATTATGCCAGTCAGAGCCCAGGAATATTGTGCCAGTCAGATGCCCAGGAATATTGTGCCAGTCAGATGCCCAGGAATATTATGCCAGTAAGATGCCCAGGAATATTATGCCAGTCAGAGCCAGGTAATATTATGCCATTCAGATGCCCAGTAATATTATGCCAGTCAGATGCCCAGGAATATTATGCCACTCGGAGCCCAGTAATATTATGCCAGTCAGAGCCAGGTAATATTATGCCATTCAGATGCCCAGGAATATTATGCCACTCGGAGCCCAGTAATATTGTGCCAGTCAGATGCCCAGGAATATTATGCCAGTCAGATGCCCAGGAATATTATGCCAGTCAGATGCCCAGTAACATTGTGCCAGTCAGATGCCCAGGAATATTATGCCATTCAGATGCCCAGGAATATTATGCCAGTCAGAGCCCAGTAATATTATGCCAGTCAGAGCCCAGGAATATTATGCCAGTCAGATGCCCAGGAATATTATGCCACTCGGAGCCCAGTAATATTATGCCAGTCAGAGCCCAGGAATATTATGCCAGTCAGATGCCCAGGAATATTATGCCAGTCAGATGCCCAGTAATATTGTGCCAGTCAGATGCCCAGGAATATTATGCCATTCAGATGCCCAGGAATATTATGCCAGTCAGAGCCCAGTAATATTATGCCAGTCACAGCCCAGTAATATTATGCCACTCGGAGCCCAGTAATATTATGCCACTCGGAGCCCAGTAATATTATGCCAGTCAGAGCCCAGTAATATTATGCCAGTCACAGCCCAGTAATATTATGCCACTCGGAGCCCAGTAATATTATGCCATTCAGATGCCCAGGAATATTATGCCATTCAGATGCCCAGGAATATTATGCCAGTCAGATGCCCAGGAATATTATGCCAGTCAGAGCCCAGGAATATTATGCCAGTCAGATGCCCAGGAATATTATGCCAGTCAGAGCCCAGGAATATTATGCCATTCAGATGCCCAGGAATATTATGCCATTCAGATGCCCAGGAATATTATGCCAGTCAGATGCCCAGGAATATTATGCCATTCAGATGCCCAGGAATATTATGCCATTCAGATGCCCAGGAATATTATGCCAGTCAGAGCCCAGGAATTTTGTGCCAGTCAGAGCCCAGGAATATTATGCCAGTCAGAGCCCAGGAATATTGTGCCAGTCAGATGCCCAGGAATATTATGCCAGTCAGATGCCCAGGAATAATATGCCAGTCAGATGCCCAGGAATATTATGCCAGTCAGATGCCCAGGAATATTATGCCACTCGGAGCCCAGGAATATTATGCCACTCGGAGCCCAGTAATATTATGCCAGTCAGATGCCCAGGAATATTATGCCACTCGGAGCCCAGGAATATTATGCCACTCGGAGCCCAGTAATATTATGCCAGTCAGATGCCCAGGAATAATATGCCAGTCAGATGCCCAGGAATATTATGTCACTCGGAGCCCAGGAATATTATGCCAGTCAGATGCCCAGGAATAATATGCCAGTCAGATGCCCAGGAATATTATGCCAGTCAGATGCCCAGGAATATTATGCCACTCGGAGCCCAGGAATATTATGCCAGTCAGATGCCCAGGAATATTATGCCACTCGGAGCCCAGTAATATTATGCCATTCAGATGCCCAGTAATATTATGCCAGTCAGATTCCCAGCAATATTATGCCATTCAGATGCCCAGTAATATTATGCCAGTCAGATGCCCAGGAATATTATGCCAGTCAGATGCCCAGGAATATTATGCCACTCGGAGCCCAGGAATATTATGCCAGTCAGATGCCCAGGAATATTATGCCACTCGGAGCCCAGTAATATTATGCCAGTCAGAGCCCAGGAATATTATGCCAGTCAGATGCCCAGGAATATTATGCCAGTCAGATGCCCAGTAATATTGTGCCAGTCAGATGCCCAGGAATATTATGCCATTCAGATGCCCAGGAATATTATGCCAGTCAGAGCCCAGTAATATTATGCCAGTCACAGCCCAGTAATATTATGCCACTCGGAGCCCAGTAATATTATGCCACTCGGAGCCCAGTAATATTATGCCAGTCAGAGCCCAGTAATATTATGCCAGTCACAGCCCAGTAATATTATGCCACTCGGAGCCCAGTAATATTATGCCATTCAGATGCCCAGGAATATTATGCCATTCAGATGCCCAGGAATATTATGCCAGTCAGATGCCCAGGAATATTATGCCATTCAGATGCCCAGGAATATTATGCCAGTCAGATGCCCAGGAATATTATGCCAGTCAGATGCCCAGGAATATTATGCCATTCAGATGCCCAGGAATATTATGCCATTCAGATGCCCAGGAATATTATGCCAGTCAGAGCCCAGGAATATTGTGCCAGTCAGAGCCCAGGAATATTATGCCAGTCAGAGCCCAGGAATATTGTGCCAGTCAGATGCCCAGGAATATTATGCCAGTCAGATGCCCAGGAATAATATGCCAGTCAGATGCCCAGGAATATTATGCCAGTCAGATGCCCAGGAATATTATGCCACTCGGAGCCCAGGAATATTATGCCACTCGGAGCCCAGTAATATTATGCCAGTCAGATGCCCAGGAATATTATGCCACTCGGAGCCCAGGAATATTATGCCACTCGGAGCCCAGTAATATTATGCCAGTCAGATGCCCAGGAATAATATGCCAGTCAGATGCCCAGGAATATTATGCCACTCGGAGCCCAGGAATATTATGCCAGTCAGATGCCCAGGAATAATATGCCAGTCAGATGCCCAGGAATATTATGCCAGTCAGATGCCCAGGAATATTATGCCACTCGGAGCCCAGGAATATTATGCCAGTCAGATGCCCAGGAATATTATGCCACTCGGAGCCCAGTAATATTATGCCATTCAGATGCCCAGTAATATTATGCCAGTCAGATTCCCAGCAATATTATGCCATTCAGATGCCCAGTAATATTATGCCAGTCAGATGCCCAGGAATATTGTGCCAGTCAGATGCCCAGGAATATTATGCCAGTCAGAGCCCAGGAATATTATGCCAGTTAGATGCCCAGGAATATTATGCCAGTCAGATGCCCAGGAACATTATGCCAGTCAGAGCCCAGTAATATTATGCCAGTCAGAGCCCAGGAATATTATGCCAGTCAGATGCCCAGGAATATTGTGCCAGTCAGATGCTCGTTATACCTCCCTCCTCCCCCCTTACCCTGACCCCAGTACTTACCTCCATGCCGCTGTTCAGATCCGTGGCTGAGAGGGAAGCGCTGTGCGCTCCCCTCAGGCCGTGCGGATTCAATAAAGTGTGTTGAAACTTTTTTTTTCAACACACTTTATTGAATGCGCACGGCCTGAGGGGAGCGCACAGCGCTTCCCTCTCAGCCACGGATCTGAACAGCGGCATGGAGGTAAGTACTGGGGTCTGGGGGAGCGGGCGATTTTCCCGCCCCCCCATTGGTGCGCCCTAAGGCAGCCGCCTGTGCTGCCTTACGGTAGCGCCAGCCCTGTATACAGAGCAAAGATTTTAAACAACATGTCCACCCCTGATAGAGCTATACAGAGCAAAGATTCTAAACAACATGTCCTCCCCCTGATAGAGCTATACAGAGCAAAGATTCTAAACAACATGTCCGCCTCTGATAGAGCTATACAGAGAAAAGCTTCTAAACAACATGTCCGCCCCCTGATAGAGCTATACAGAGCAAAGATTCTAAACAACATGTCCGCCCCCTGATAGAGCTATACAGAGAAAAGATTCTAAACAACATGTCCGCCCCCCTGATAGAGCTATACAGAGCAAAGATTCTAAACAACATGGCCACCCCCTGATAGAGCTATACAGAGCAAAGATTCTAAACATGTCCGCCCCCTGATAGAGCAATACAGAGCAAAGATTCTAAACAGCATGACCGCCCCCTGATAGAGCAATACAGAGCAAAGATTCTAAACAGCATGACCGCCCCCTGATAGAGCTATACAGAGCAAAGATTCTAACCAACATGTCTGCCCCTGATAGAGCTATACAGAGCAAAGATTCTAAACAACATGTCTGCCCCCTGATGGAGCTATACAGAGTAAAGATTCTAAACAATATGCCCCCTGATAGAGCTATACAAACAAAGAAGGCTTATTAAGGTACTCTACTTGTGTTTTCTTTTATTGAAACATTTCTATTGAAAATGTATAGACAGGTAAATAAATCTATTCACTATTAATTAGATTTCTATAGATGTGAAAAAAGTAAAAAAAAAAAAAAAAAAAAGCTCAATGTGAATGAAAAAAAATTATAGTAATTTTTGTGGATCAATAAAAAACAACAACTTTATACTCATGATGGAGAATTTAATGCATATATTATCATGATATAAGATCTGTACAGTCAATGATGTATAGAAAACTTAATACAGTGAAGGAGCTTAAGCATGCATGGGAGAGGTATAAGGCTATCCTACATATAAGATAAGGCCAGGGACTAATGAAAGTATTACTTTACTGAGAGGGTAGTGGATGTATGGAATAGTCTTCCAGTAGAAGTGGTAGAGGTTAATACAGTGAAGGAGTTTAAGCATGCATGGGATAGGTATAAGGCTATCCTAGATATAAGATAAGGTCAGGGACTAATAAAAGTATTACTTTACTGAGAGGGTAGTGGATGCATGGAATGGTCTTCCAGTAGAAGTGGTAGAGGCTAATACAGTGAAGGAGTTTAAGCATGCATGGGATAGGTATAAGGTTATCCTAGATATAAGATAAGGCCAGGGACTAATGAAAGTATTACTTTACTGAGAGGGTAGTGGATGCATGGAATAGTCTTCCAGTAGAAGGGGTAGAGGTTAATACAGTGAAGGAGTTTAAGCATGCATGGGATAGGTATAAGGCTATCCTAGATATAAGATAAGGTCAGGGACTAATGAAAGTATTACTTTACTGAGAGGGTAGTGGAGGTATGGAATAGTCTTCCAGTAGAAGTGGTAGAGGTTAATACAGTGAAGGAGTTTAAGCATGCGTAGGATAGGTATAGGGCTATCCTAGATATAAGATAAGGCCAGGGACTAATGAAAGTATTACATTACTGAGAGGGTAGTGGATGCATGGAATAGTCTTCCAGTAGCAGTGGTAGAGGTTAATACAGTGAAGGAGTTTAAGCATGCATGGGATAGGTATAAGGCTATCCTAGATATAAGATAAGGCCAGGGACTAATGAAAGTATTACTTTACTGAGAGGGTAGTGGATGGATGGAATAGTCTTCCAGTGGAAGTGGTAGAGGTTAATACAGTGAAGAAGTTTAAGCATGCGTGGGATAGGTATAAGGCTATCCTAGATATAAGATAAGGCCAGGGACTAATGAAAGTATTACTTTACTGACAGGGTAGTGGATACATGGACTAGTCTTCCAGTAGAAGTGGTAGAGGTTAATACAGTGAAGGAGTTTTAGCATGCATGGGATAGGTATAAGGCTATGCTAGATATAAGATAAGGCCAGGGACTAATGAAAGTATTACATTACTGAGAGGGTAGTGGATGCATGGAATAGTCTTCCAGTAGAAGTGGTAGAGGTTAATACAGTGAAGCAGTGTAAGCATGCATGGGATAGGTATAAGGCTATCCTAGATAAAAGATAAGGCCAGGGACTAATGAAAGTAATCAGAAAATTGTGCAGACTAGCAAATGAATGATTCTTGTCTGCCGACACATTCTATGTTTCTATGTTCAATAATTAGCGTGATCTGCTCTCATTTTAGAAAAAAATGCTTTCATTTATTAAGATAATGAATAACAAATTTAATTCCCCACATATTGAAGCCAGACCCACACACACAAACTTTTATTTCTAAAAAGATTTTTGCAGAAAAAAGCATTTCTTTTTAAAGTTTACTTTCCTGTCCTGTAAATCCATTTTAATATGAGTAATGATTACTATATTGTAATTCCTGGCAGTCAGTTTACACCCTCTCCATTCATATTGCTGCATGAAGTATATCATGGAAGATAAATCCATAAAGATCTGACAGCGAGTTGCTCTATTACAAATTATTCTCTGTCCCTTTTCTTTATAAAAGGTTTTTCACCAACACTTTAGTTTCCATTGTAGCCCCCCCGTCCCCCCCAACATGCTCTGTACCCAGCGCTACGTATATAAATATATATATATAAATAAATGTAAATAGAATTATGAGAATCAAAACAATTCAACACAAATTAACCCCAGACCTAAGCAGAATGAAAGTCTTCACGGGAACTACCATTTCCAAACAAATAATGTTCTTTGTTTAATCTCCTGTAAAGTCTAAACTTTTCAAATAATAAAATGTTATATATATATATTCTGATATTTTTTTTCTCTATGGAATATTCTCTTTATAGCATTTTTTTTAATGATAACCCTTATTACTCTTAGGCAGCCAGCAATCCATAAAACAGAAACTTGTTAACATACATCCCATCTGACAGGCAACAGCTAATACCATTTCATCGGTGTCATCGGATTTTTGGACATTTTTTGAGGGTCTTTTCTAGTCTGATCTCTTTTCTTTACAAAATGTAAGAATTTGTTTTATTTCTTTTATACCTCAAACAAATGGTGCTTCAATGTCTGACTTGCAGGTTTTTAAATACCAGACAGTTTTCGATATAACTCTTAAGATGTAGAAGCTGCACCTTCTCTGGGGTATTTGGTCCTAATCTATCCACACAAAGAAATGAAGAAGGCTCCCTCCAAATAATTAAATAATCTTCCTTTAATTCATTATCTTCATTATAAAGTACAGTGCATGGCCAGTGCTGGACTCCTCATATGTTTAAGTCTATGTAGTGTCAGTTAATCATAGACAATGCATACCTGCCTATAGCACCCTAGAGAGAAATGCGTGGGGCAGTAGGAGTTCTGTAAGGGCACCGCTGGAGTGAGTGCTTCTTCATTTCTTTGTATTTTATTTTTTTTACTACCCAAAAACTTACCCTGAAGTATGGCCCAGAAAGATAAGCATCCCACGTACAGCCAAGCAAACTCCATGGGGGTCTTTGAGGGATCAATCTGTTCACTGAGTTGATGCCTCTCTGTATGAAATGCAAAAAAATAAAAATAAACTGGGCAAAAGTGAAACTTTCACACAAATGAAAGAGGGAAATGTGTGTATTCCTGGAAGAGAGGGGGAGAGAGGCGGGGAAGGGGGGGGGGGGGGTGACAGCAATGATACCTGCTCCTTTAAGAGAAATATGCAGCACTAGTTTTGGGATGGGCTTCTGTCCCTGTTACTCACTGGATCTCAAGGAGAATATTAATCAGAGCCATTGTGAGGCTGGATACCCAGCGGCTGCCAGGGAGATCCCCCCGGCAGACACACTATGTATATGGAAGAGTTCGTGGACATTACTAATTCATGAAATAGTTTTAGTAGACGCCTGGCGTTGCTTTGATTAAACCTCTGTGTGCGGGATCTCTTAGTGAATTGGGTGATAATCATTACCAATACTGCGAAAATACAGGATACAAAATGGTGATCTGTACATTGTGTGGGCAGAATTGTGGCAAATGCATCAAATAAGAGAAATATATGTTTGTAATCTTGTCTATTAGCAGGTTGTTAGTTTACTCACTCACTACACTCACCTGCAGTCTCCAGTGATGTGGCAGGAGACTGCAGGATTACAGTGCACCCAGCTAGATCACCCATGTAGTAAACTCAGCTGTCACTGCCCCCCACTGCCTTCCATTACCACAACTTCCTTTACTTTATTTTCCCCCTCCTTTCCTGCTGCCTCTTCACTCACTTTATGTTTCTCATGTTCATCATCCCCACTAGAACACAAGCTCTGTGGGCAGGGCCCTCTTCCTCATGTATTAGTCTGTTTATGCCATCACCTGTGTCCTGAACAAGCAAAAGAACACAGTGTGAGATGTGCAGAAAATGTTTTACCATTTTTTTATACTTTCCCAGTATCTGTTGTGTTTAGGCTGACAGAGTGCATTTATTCCATAAAGTGCCCCAACATTCTTACATTACCCACATGGGGCTTATTCACTTGCCGATTTGGTTGGCTGGCTCACCAGCAGTCAAGCAGGAGTTTTCTCTAAAAAAAACTTCAGCCCTCCTACCTAGGGATGGAGAAAAGGATTGAACCAGCATCACTAGCTTCTCTTATTTGCCCCTTCCCAATGCTGTTCACACTACATGTACCGTCTCCCCCCCTTATACCTTTCCCACGCATGCTTAAACTCCTTGACTGTATTAACCTCTACCACTTCTACTGGAAGACTATTCCATGCATCCACTACCCTCTCAGTCAAGTAATACTTTCATTAGTCCCTGGCCTTACCTTATATCTAGGATAGCCTTATACCTATCCCATGCATGCTTAAACTCCTTCACTGTATTAACCTCTACCACTTCTACTGGAAGACTATTCCATGCATCCACTACCCTCTCCGTAATGTAATACTTTCATTAGTCCCTGGCCTTATCTTATATCTAGGATAGCATTATACCTATCCCACGCATGCTTAAACTCCTTCACTGTATTAACCTCTACCACTTCTACTGGAAGACTATTCCATACATCCACTACCCTCTCAGTAATGTAATACTTTCATTAGTCCCTGGCCTTACCTTATATCTAGGATAGCCTTATACCTATCCCATGCATGCTTAAACTCCTTCACTGTATTAACCTCTACCACTTCTACTGGAAGACTATTCCATACATCCACTACCCTCTCAGTAATGTAATACTTTCATTAGTCCCTGGCCTTATCTTATATCTAGGATACCCTTATACCTATCCCAAGCATGCCTAAACTCCTTCACTGTATTAACCTCTACCGCTTCTACTGGAAGACTATTCCATGCATCCACTACCCTCTCAGTAAAGTAATACTTTCATTAGTCCCTGGCCTTATCTTATATGTAGGATAGCCTTATACCTATCCCATGCATGCTTAAACTCCTTGACTGTATTAACCTCTACCACTTCTACTGGAAGACTATTCCATACATCCACTACCCTCTCAGTAATGTAATACCTTCATTAGTCCCTGGCCTTATCTTATATCTAGGATAGCCTTATACCTATCCCATGCATGCTTAAACTCCTTGACTGTATTAACCTCTACCACTTCTACTGGAAGACTATTCCATACCTCCACTACACTCTCAGTAATGTAATACTTTCATTAGTCCCTGGCCTTATCTTATATCTAGGATAGCCTTATACCTATCCCATGCATGCTTAAACTCCTTCACTGTATTAACCTCTACCACTTCTACTGGAAGACTATTCCATACATCCACTACCCTCTCAGTAATGTAATACTTTCATTAGTCCCTGGCCTTATCTTATATCTAGGATAGCCTTATACCTATCCCATGCATGCTTAAACTCCTTGACTGTATTAACCTCTACCACTTCTACTGGAAGACTATTCCATGCATCCACTACTTTCTCAGTACAGTAATACATTCATTAGTCCCTGGCGTTATCTTATATCTAGGATAGCCTTATACCTATCCCACGCATGCTTAAACTCCTTGACTGTATTAACCTCTACCACTTCTACTGGAAGACTATTCCATGCATCCACTACTTTCTCAGTACAGTAATACATTCATTAGTCCCTGGCGTTATCTTATATCTAGGATAGCCTTATACCTATCCCACGCATGCTTAAACTCCTTCACTGTATTAACCTCTACCACTTCTACTGGAAGACTATTCCATACATCCACTACCCTCTCAGTAAAGTAATACTTTCATAAGTCCCTGGCCTTATCTTATATCTAGGATAGCCTTATACCTATCCCACGCATGCTTAAACTCCTTCACTGTATTAACCTCTACCACTTCTACTGGAAGACTATTCCATACATCCACTACCCTCTCAGTAATGTAATACCTTCATTAGTCCCTGGCCTTATCTTATATCTAGGATAGCCTTATACCTATCCCATGCATGCTTAAACTCCTTGACTGTATTAACCTCTACCACTTCTACTGGAAGACTATTCCATACCTCCACTACACTCTCAGTAATGTAATACTTTCATTAGTCCCTGGCCTTATCTTATATCTAGGATAGCCTTATACCTATCCCATGCATGCTTAAACTCCTTCACTGTATTAACCTCTACCACTTCTACTGGAAGACTATTCCATACATCAACTACCCTCTCAGTAATGTAATACTTTCATTAGTCCCTGGCCTTATCTTATATCTAGGATAGCCTTATACCTATCCCATGCATGCTTAAACTCCTTGACTGTATTAACCTCTACCACTTCTACTGGAAGACTATTCCATGCATCCACTACTTTCTCAGTACAGTAATACATTCATTAGTCCCTGGCGTTATCTTATATCTAGGATAGCCTTATACCTATCCCACGCATGCTTAAACTCCTTGACTGTATTAACCTCTACCACTTCTACTGGAAGACTATTCCATGCATCCACTACTTTCTCAGTACAGTAATACATTCATTAGTCCCTGGCGTTATCTTATATCTAGGATAGCCTTATACCTATCCCACGCATGCTTAAACTCCTTCACTGTATTAACCTCTACCACTTCTACTGGAAGACTATTCCATACATCCACTACCCTCTCAGTAAAGTAATACTTTCATTAGTCCCTGGCCTTATCTTATATCTAGGATAGCCTTATACCTATCCCACGCATGCTTAAACTCCTTCACTGTATTAACCTCTACCACTTCTACTGGAAGACTATTCCATGCATCCACTACCCTCTCAGTAAAGTAATATTTTCATTAGTCCCTGACCTTATCTTATATCTAGGATAGCCTTATACCTATCCCACGCATGCTTAAACTCCTTCACTGTATTAACCTCTACCACTTCTACTGGAAGACTATTCCATGCATCCACTACCCTCTCAGTAAAGTAATACCTTCATTAGTCCCTGGTCTTATCTTATATCTAGGATAGCCTTATACCTATCCCATGCATGCTTAAACTCCTTCACTGTATTAACCTCTACCACTTCTACTGGAAGACTATTCCATACCTCCACTACCCTCTAAGTAAAGTTAAACTTTTATTAGTCCCTGGCCTTATCTTATATCTAGGATAGCCTTATACCTATCCCATGCATGCTTAAACTCCTTCACTGTATTAACCTCCACCACTTCTACTGGAAGACTATTCCATGCATCCACTACCCTCTCAGTAATGTAATACTTTCATTAGTCCCTGGCCTTATCTTATATCTAGGATAGCCTTATACCTATCCCATGCATGCTTAAACTCCTTGACTGTGTTTACCTCTACCACTTCTACTGGAAGACTATTCCATGCATCCACTACCCTCTCAGTAATGTAATACTTTCATTAGTCCCTGGCCTTATCTTATATCTAGGATAGCCTTATACCTATCCCATGCATGCTTAAACTCCTTGACTGTGTTTACCTCTACCACTTCTACTGGAAGACTATTCCATGCACCCACTACCCTCTCAGTAATGTAATACTTTCATTAGTCCCTGGCCTTATCTTATATCTAGGATAGCCTTATACCTATCCCACACATGCTTAAACTCCTTCACTGTATTAACCTCTACCACTTCTACTGGAAGACTATTCCATGCATCCACTACCCTCTCAGTAAAGTAATACTTCCTGATATTACTTTTAAATCGTTGCCCCTCTAATTTAAGACTATATCCTCTGATTGGTTTTCTTATTTTACATATACTCTCCTCCGTTACTGTGTTGATTCCGTGGAGTCCAGCGGGCCTCTAATAGAATATTTAATATAGTTAAACACAGAGGTAACAGCAGAGGAAGGGAGAGGTCAGACAGTATGTAACGCCTATCAAGCTCGTCCACAATCTTCCTATTTTTTTTAACATAGTTTAAACAATGCAAAGGATCCACGTAGGGGGCACGACGGTTCCTGGTTTCCTGTTCCCATCCACATTTATCCATTTGGGACTTTTGGAAAACATCCTGGTGTGCCATGAAACCTCCCGTCCCTCGGAGCGAGCTCTTCCTGGAAACCTTCTTTTTCATTATATAATAACCTTTTGGCATTTCAATGATTATGGATATTCCCATTTATAAATGTGGCTGATTATTATGAGAGGCTCTATATATGGAGGGAAATCTTGGATCTCTCCAGTGATTCCTTCTCCTGACTTTGGTGTTATCTATTAAAAGGGAAGTTGCAGATTAAATGTTCATTATCAGTCGCTGCCATAACTGTACATGGTCGTGTACCTTCTGCTCCAGGAGCATGGGAAGCGCAGGTGGTGGAGTGTGGGACGTCGGGTCGGCCATATCGCACATGCACACTATGAGTTCTCCGGTGGTGCGATATGACGGGGTAAGTGGTGACAGGTCACATGACCCAGGGGTCTGACATCGGACACAAGCCGGGTTAAGTGACCTATCTGCACTCACCATGCGGGGAGCCAAACAGGCAGCATGGTAGGACACCATGCTGCCTGCCACTAGCCACCAGGGACCAGAGTAAGTCCTGGGGTTCAGGGGGGGATGGGGGCATGTATGGAGGCATGTAATGGAGTGATAGGAGCATTTAATGGAGGTGATAGAGGCATGTCCTGGGTGTGCAATATGGGTAGGGGGTGCCCGAATTTTGTCTGCCTACAGAAGCACAAAACCAAGATCCACCACTGACTCGGGCATATCAGCCATGATATAACCTCTATCCAACGTCCTTGTTGGCACCGGAGTCTGTATGGCAGAGCGTCCTTGTTGGCACCAGAGTCTGTATGGCAGAGCATGCGTGTTAGCACTGGAGTCCATAAGGCAGAGCTTGGTTGTTAGCACTGGAGTCCATAAGGCAGAGCGTCCTTGTTGCCACCGGAGTCTGTATGGCAGAGCGTCCTTGTTGGCACTGGAGACCATATGACACAGCGCCTGACAAGAGTGTTTTTAGGTTTTGTGCTTCCCTTCCCTGGCTTAACTCATGAACCTTCACTTGTCACATCCCTTTGTCACGTAACCATTCAATAAAAACAGATTCTCCCCTTAAAAAAGTGCCAGATTGTTCCCCACATCCCTTTTCTGTTGCACTATATTGCATCCTGGTGATCTTGTGTGCAAGAAGTGTATGTATCTATTTTGATTTAAAAAAACAACAAGTGAAGGCCAAAGAATTGGACAGGGAGAGAGATAACTCTTGGCCATTGTGTCTGTCTGGTGCCACCCTCCATTTTGTAACTAGCATGGAAGGCATTGATAAATCTTTGCTCTTTGATAAAGCACACCCCCTCCCTGACCTCCGCCACCCCTCGTCTCAGTGTGAACCCTTTCCTTGTCCCTTTTATTCTGGTTTTAAAAAGAAATACAAAACCAAGATTGTGTTGTGGGTCATCCGACCTCAAAGAGTAAATCGGCAAATCAGAATGGCTCGTAAGAACAATTAGAAGGGCGCCACATGAACTTCCTGGAGCTCCCGCGGTGAGCAGGAAGTTACGCCCAGCAATGTCTACAGCAGCGGTCAAGCTCCAAGGAGCTAAACAATGGTCTCATTTCCTGATCAGAGCACACATTATGTCAATAAAGAAAATTCGGCAGCTCTCCCTGTATTTATAAAAAGGCTTCTCTGTTTATAAACAGAGAATAGTGGTATTTGATCCCATGGGACCAGGTTTGTACCCCATAGATCTGAACAGAACCAGCCCATTGTACCCACTGATCACCTATAATGTGCTGGGTATCAACCCTCAATCAGGAACATATACCTTGCCGGTTAGTACATGGGTCATTAAATGGGCTCTATCACCTAAATATTGCTAATTCTGTGAATGTAGGGAATAGAAAATTATCAAAAATTATCAAAAATGATCTATACATTTTTTTTGATGACTCAAACCCTTTGATCTGCGCCTGCGTTATACTGCTTTATACTGTGTTATACTGCGTTATACTATGTTATACTGCGTTATACCGCGTTATACCGCATTATACCGCGTTATACTGTGTTATACTGTGTTATACTATGTTATACTGCGTTATACTGTGTTATACTGTGTTATACTGCGTTATACTATGTTATACTGCGTTATACTGTGTTATACCGCGTTATACCGCATTATACCGCGTTATACTGCGTTATACTATGTTATACTGCGTTATACTGTGTTATACCGCGTTATACCGCGTTATACTGCGTTATACCGTGTTATACCGCGTTATACCGTGTTATACCGCGTTATACTGTGTTATACCGCGTTATACCGCATTATACCGCGTTATACTGCGTTATACCGTGTTATACCGCGTTATACCGTGTTATACCGCGTTATACTGTGTTATACTGCGTTATTCTGCGTTATACTGCGTTATGTCTTTAGGTTTAGTGCTGCCAAACTTCATGCAACCTGCCAACCTTTAGTCGAACCCTTCCTCTCCACGCTGCACCCACTGCCGAACTACTGTTGTTGCAGGTGTCACAGCTGGAACCGGGCCCGTCACTCCAGGGGGTCCGGCCGCTCTGCAACCCCTGTGACTGGGGTGCCCACCGGCATTGCAGTGGGGGCACATCGGATTTCCTGAGGCCCGGTCAGCGCTGCGGCGCTTTAAGAGCGTGACCGGGCCCCAGTGATGATGTCATCCCTGGTGGAAGCCGTCACTTCCTCTTCCTCCCAGCTAACAGAGCACCGCGCGGAAGGAGACCGCTGGGGAGGGAGCACTCCCATCACCATGAGGCAACAGCTTGTCTGTATTTCAGCATGTGGGTCTGTATGTGTATCTCTTTGTATGTGCATCTGAATGTTTGTCATTAAGTGTGTCTATATGTGTATCTATCTGCATGTGTATCTGTATGTCAGCATGTGTGTCTATATGTGTATCTGTATGTCTGCATGTGTGTCTGTATGTGTATCTGTTTGTCTGCATGTGTGTCTGTATGTGCATCTGAATGTTTGTCATTAAGTGTGTCTTTATGTGTATCTGTCTGCATGTGTTTCTGTATGTATATCTGTTTGTCTGTATGTGTGTCTGTATGTCTGCATGTGTCAGTGTGTGCCCCTATGTACCTGTATGTGTGTCAATGTTTACATCTTGGTTGAGTGTCATTCTGTGTATGTGCATCTATATGTGTGTCTGTCTGTATGTGTGTATGGGTATCCGCATGTGTATCAGGGTGTGTCTGTGTATCTGTATGTGTGTTAGTATCTGTAGAAGTGTCATCCTGTGCATCTGAATGTGTGTCATTCTGTGTGTCTGTGTATTAGCATGTGTGTCTGTGTATTTATCTGTATGTGTTATACAACAGGATGGGCGGGGGAACATGTATTGGGGGGGGGGGCAGGGTACTTTTCACACCGGGGCCCTGTGGTTTCTAGTTATGCCTCTGGCTGCACCCCTTCCTTCCGCATAACCTGTCCACTATAACACGTTGGCCCCACATACCTTACAACAGAGCCAGAGTGCCCCAGATTGCTCCCTGGTGATCTAGTGGGGGCAATGCAAGGCAGTGAAGGAGGATAATCCACCAATAATAGTAGAAACATAGAATGTGTCGGCAGATAAGAACCATTCGGTCCATCTAGTCTGCCCAATTTTTTTTGAGTACTTTTATTAGTCCCCCTTTCACGGTCTTATAGCTAGGATAGCCGTGTGTCTATCCCACGCATGCTTAAAATTTACCTCTACCACTTCTGCTGGAAGGCTATTCCATGCATCCACTACCCTCTCAGTAAAGTAATACTTCCTGATATTACTTTTAAATCTTTGCCCCTCTAATTTCAGACTATGTCCTCTAGTTGTGGTAGTTTTTCTTCCTTTAAATATACTCTCTTCCTTTACTGTGTTGATTCCCTTTATGTATGGCAAAAATCCAAGAGTGCTTCCACCCCAAGAGAGTACTGTTGCCTCTTATGTTGATCAACAGCGGTCTGGGGGGAAACAAGCAAAAGTCCAATTATCCCCATAGCATAACAATGTTATTAAACGGTAAGCATTGTTCTACAGACTTTCCACTGGACACAGTAATGATAATGCACTGGAGCTGGTACCATAATAACCCCGCCCCCTAGGAGCTTCCCATCACATGACCTGGGAAAATTCCAGGTACCGGTAATGAAAGGACCATTCCTCCTCTGGGATCTGAACACCCAGCCCTCGGAGCTACAGCCGTGAATGTAAACGTCTACATAACCAAGCGCTTTATTCACAAAAGAAAGAATTGCAGGAAATTGAGAAGGGAATTTCAAAACTTAAGGCTAAAGTAGCCGAGTTGGAAAAACTCTCCTATTTAAGCAGAATGGGAGAATTTTTCCAACTTCATAAAGTAGCTGAAAATTTTCTGGTAAAGCCCCGCCCATAGCCACACCTTCAGCCACTCCTACAAAAGGAAAGTGTCCCTCTTTGGCCATTGGAAATGTGTGTAGTTGCCAACAGTCTCGAATTTTCCTGGGCAGTCCTGTTTTTTTTGGGTCCTGTCCTGTAGAATGCAGGTCTGTTCCGGAATTAATACTAACCATACTCAGTTTATTTTACTGAGATGGTAGGCATTGTGATACGAGCTCTAGACAACCGGGGAAGCTGTCGCTCAATGTCTCAGTGTCACGGAAAATCTCACCCAATTTTAGCCCCACCCCCTTTGTGTCCCAATAGTCTGCCAACAGAAAATGGCACATATGGAACTGCGCTAATGTGGCCTGATTACTATTTGGATGTCCTGGGCCTCCCATCACTTGACATAATTCCCCAACACATCGAGTCTCCATAACAAGGTCTTTTTGTATTATCCAACCCGGTAAGCGCTTTCCTGCACCATACTTCCCACGCTTAAAGGTCATTTCGAAATTAAAAAACAGATTAATATTCCACAAATATTATCATATTCAACCAACAAAAACCATACACCAGCCAACAAATTCAGCACGAGATCCACCAAAATGTCCAAGAAAGTACAATCCACCAGTGGAAGATCCCAAATCAGAGACACAATTTAAGTTTATTCGTGTTTTAATTTTCTTTCTACATAGAACATTGTACAATCTGTAAACACAGCCTTCTCTCTGGAAACATCATGAAGCAGAGTCGGCCCAATAATACTACATGCATGCGTCTGCCAAAAAGGCAGGGACAATGTTATAGGGTTACAGTGTAATGCAACAATGTCTTCTTACAATACTCAAAGAATGTATCGTGATAACATAATCCTGGCATCTGACCCAGTCTTGCAAACATTTTCTATCACTGGTCTGTACAACCCGTGTTAAAGGACAGATAAAGTTTAATTATAATTTGGCCAATTTATCCAACCAAAACCTCTCGTTTATATTACGTTAACTTATATAAGTTTATGAGGGTGGGGAGCGCAGATACTCTGTACAGCTAATTACCTTGTAGAATGCTCACACCTGTTTGGTAGGATTCATTTTACACATTTATATTATGTGCAGGGCCGGCGCTACCGATAAGCAAGGTAGGCACCAGCCTAGGGCGCAGACACACAGGGGGCGCGGACACACAGGGGGCGCGGACACACAGGGGGCGCGGACACACAGGGGGCGCAGACACAAAGGGGGCGCAGACACACAGGGGGCACAGACACACAGGGGGCGCAGACACAAAGGGGGCGCGGACACACAGGGGGCGCAGACACACAGGGGGCGCAGACACAAAGGGGGCGCGGACACACAGGGGGCGCAGACACACAGGGGGCGCAGACACAAAGGGGGCGCAGACACACAGGGGGCGCAGACACACAGGGGGCGCAGACACAAAGGGGGCGCAGACACACAGGGGGCGCAGACACACAGGGGGCGCGGACACACAGGGGGCGCGGACACACAGGGGGCACAGACACACAGGGGGCACAGACACACAGGGGGCGCAGACACACAGGGGGCGCAGACACAAAGGGGGCGCAGACACACAGGGGGCGCGGACACACAGGGGGCGCGGACACAAAGGGGGCGCGGACACACAGGGGGCGCGGACACACAGGGGGCGCGGACACACAGGGGGCGCGGACACAGAGCACCCCCCACAGTCAGGGAGGAGGGGTTCCCTTCCAGCCGCCCAGACACAGCGCGTATGCCAAGTCATCCAGCTCCTCCATATAATAATGGAGGCGGTCTGGAGGACTACAGATCTTTGGCGCCTTCGCTCTAGAGTCATCAGAGGGGGGCGGGTCATGTGTATGATGCGATCACATGACTCCACCCCCAAGTTTGCGAGAAAAGAAAATGACTTCAAATGATCTATACATTGTGTTAGATGAATTGCAAGCGTATTCCTAATTCAGAGAATATGTGTGTTAAATGGGTCTGTGGCGTCCCCTGCTTATGACATCACCTGTGGCACAGTAGTCAAATGAACTGGTTTTCAATTGGAAATGTGTCATTTGCATATCAGGCCACAGGTGATGTCATCAGCAGGCGACTCAGACGCATTTAAATCACACTTTTCTCCTAATTTAGGCATTTGCTTTCAGCAGATCCTTTTCAATATTTTTTTATTCTCTACATGCACAGTATATATTCATAGAGATGCTTTAAGCAAAGACAGAGCATAATTTGACAGGTCTGGACCCCCCAATAATACCAGAGCTGGTAGCCTGTTTAATGCTCCTAGCTAAAAGGCTCACAACTCCCCTAAAATGAATGGACCAGGGACATAGGGGGGGGGGCTATAATTAATCTCCTGTATAGACTGTTGAGCAATATTGTTGGGGCTTGCCCAAGACACCCAGAATAAGAATAAATAATACACTTAGTGTTGCCACCTTTTCTTCAAAAAAATACCGGCCTTGGTACTTCCTCCATAGACTTAACATTGTGGTCAAGCCAATTTTTTACCGGCCTGCCGGTAAAATACCGGCCAGGTGGCAACCCTAAATACACTACATCAAGACACAGAAACACATGACTTTACTGGCTGTCACTGCTGCACATTAGAATCGAGCTTTATTGTAATCCAAGGTTTAAAATGTATCATTAACTTCAAATCTATAATAATATTAGTAGTATTATCATTACTAACATTCATGTTGTGTGTATATATATGTCATTTCTTGTGGGTGTTGAATCAGCTACAGATTTTGCACCCAGCGGGCTGGACATGCTGCTCATGCTTATCTTTCTCAATGCTAAGTCCAGTGCTGAGTACGGGGTATACTGATATCTCAGTGTGACAAGGGGACTGTGTGTGTTATACAGGCAGATCTGTCTATTTCCGCCCCTCCTGTCCTCCCTTGGATTCCAGCCACTCCTTCACAAACAAGTGTCTCCCCATCCATAACAACAGAGCAACACACACACACACACAGTGCAACACACACAGCAAGGGAGCAGAGTCTGGGAGACGGGTGTGCGGAGGGGACAGACAGAAACATGACTCAGACATTTCCCCCAAAGATCAGCCCCCTGCTGATGACGCCAGACCCCCATTATATCCCAGGGTAAGTGGAATAATACACAGGACCAGGATTAAACATTATTTAATTACCAAAAAAACATTTAAAAATGTTAAAATGAAATCCAAAACCGGTTTGATACAAAAGAAAAAAAACTGTTATTTACCGCCATTATTTCGGTGTTATTATTAGTAGCGCAGAATTAACGCATAATGTATAAAATAATAGGACATTTAAAAAAAAAAAAAAAAGGCTTTATACATGAAAGAGGGAATTGAGAAGGGAAATGCAAACTTAAGGCCAAAGTAGCCGAGTTGGAAAAAAAACAGTTCTGTTCAACTAGATTTCAAACTAAGTTTGCAGTTCCCTTCTCAGTTTCCTGCAGTTTCCGCCTTCATGAATAAGGGCAGATTTGTTTTATTCCATGATTGGTTTCTTATGATCACAAGTAAATATATACAATATTGGCAAATAATCAATTACTCGCTACAGAAAAACCTTCAATTATTTAACAAAATTTAAAATGCATAAATCAACTACCGTATTTCAAATAAAATAACATATTTATGCAGCTAATGAGAATAGGGGGGTCAGGTGAGCAGGGAGTCAGTGATTAATCTGAGCAGATAATCAGTCACTAATCGGAGCAGGGAGTCAGTCACTAACCGGAGCAGGGAATCAGTCACTAATCGGAGCAGGGAATCAGTCAATAATCGGAGCAGGGAGTCAGTGATTAATCTGAGCAGGGAATCAGTCAGTAATCGGAGCAGGGAGTCAGTCAGTAATCGGAGCAGGGAGTCAGTTACTAATTGGAGCAGGGAATCAGTCAGTAATCGGAGCAGGGAATCAGTCAGTAATCGGAGCAGGGAATCAGTCAGTAATCGGAGCAGGGAGTCAGTCAGTAATCGGAGCAGGGAATCAGTCAGTAATCGGAGCAGGGAATCAGTCAGTAATCGGAGCAGGGAATCAGTCAGTAATCGGAGCAGATAGTCAGTCAGTAATCGGAGCAGGGAATCAGTCAATAATCTGAGCAGGGAGTCAGTAAGTAATCGGAGCAGGGAATCAGTCAGTAATCAGCGCAGGGAATCAGTCAGTAATGGGAGCAGGGATTCAGTCATTAATCGATGCAGGGAGTTAGTCAGTAATCGGAGCAGGGAATCAGTCAGTAATCGGAGCAGTGAATCAGTAATCGGAGAAGGGAATCAGTCACTAACCGGAGCAGGGAATCAGTCAATAATCGGAGTAGGGAATCGGGGATTAATCGGAGCAGGGAATCAGTAGCCGGAGCAGGGAATCAGTCAGTAATCGGAGCAGGGAATCAGTCAGTAATCGGAGCAGGGAATCAGTCATTAATCGGAGCAGGGAGTCAGTGATTAATCTGAGCAGGGAATCAGTCAGTAATCGGAGAAGGGAATCAGTCAGTAATCGGAGCAGCGAATCAGTCATTAATCGGAGCAGGGAATCAGTCAGTAATCGGAGCAGGGAGGCAGTCAGTAATTGGAGCAGGGAATCAGTCAGTAATCGGAGCAGGGAGTCAGTCAGTAATCGGAGCAGGGAGTCAGTCAGTAATTAGAGCAGCGAATCAGTCATTAATCGGAGCAGGGAGGCAGTCAGTAATCGCAGCAGGGAGTCATTCATTAATCGGAGCAGCAAATCAGTCACTAATCGGAGCAGGGAATCAGTAATCGGAGCAGGGAATCAGTCAGTAATCGGAGAAGGGAGTCAGTCAGTAATCGGAGCAGGGAGTCAGTGATTAATCTGAGCAGGGAATCAGTCACTAACCGGAGCAGGGAGTAAGTCACTAATCGGAGCAGGGAGTCAGTCAGTAATCGGAGCAGGGAGTCAGTCACTAATTGGAGCATGGAATCAGTCAGTAATCGGAGCAGGGAATCAGTCAGTAATCGGAGCAGGGAATCAGTCAGTAATCGGAGCAGGGAGTCAGTCAGTAATCGGAGCAGGGAATCAGTCACTAATTGGAGCAGGGAATCAGTCAGTAATCGGAGCAGGGAATCAGTCAGTAATCGGAGCAGGGAATCAGTCAGTAATCGGAGCAGATAGTCAGTCAGTAATTGGAGCAGGGAATCAGTCAATAATCTGAGCAGGGAGTCAGTCAGTAATCGGAGCAGGGAATCAGTCAGTAATCAGCGCAGGGAATCAGTCAGTAATGGGAGCAGGGATTCAGTCATTAATCGATGCAGGGAGTCAGTCAGTAATCGGAGCAGGGAATCAGTCAGTAATCAGAGCAGTGAATCAGTAATCGGAGAAGGGAATCAGTCACTAACCGGAGCAGGGAATCAGTCAATAATCGGAGCAGAGAATCAGTCAGTAATCGGAGCAGGGAATCAGTCAGTAATCAGAGCAGCGAATCAGTGATTATTCGGAGCAGGGAGTCAGTTAGTAATCGGAGCAGGGAATTGGTGATTAATCGGAGCAGGGAATCAGTAGCCGGAGCAGGGAATCAGTCATTAATCGGAGCAGGGAGTCAGTGATTAATCTGAGCAGGGAATCAATCAGTAATCGGAGAAGGGAATCAGTCAGTAATCGGAGCAGCGAATCAGTCATTAATCGGAGCAGGGAATCAGTCAGTAATCGGAGCAGGGAGGCAGTCAGTAATCGGAGCAGGGAATCAGTCAGTAATCGGAGCAGGGAATCAGTCAGTAATCGGAGCAGGGAGTCAGTCAGTAATCGGAGTAGGTAGTCAGTCAGTAATTAAAGCAGCGAATCGGTCATTAATCGGAGCAGGAAGGCAGTCAGTAATCGCAGCAGGGAGTAAGTCATTAATCGGAGCAGCAAATCAGTCACTAATCGGAGCAGGGAATCAGTAATCGTAGCAGGGAATCAGTCAGTAATCGGAGCAGGGAGTCAGTCAGTAATCGGAGCAGGGAATCAGTCAATAATCTGAGCAGGGAGTCAGTCAGTAATCGGAGCAGGGAATCAGTCAGTAATCAGCGCAGGGAATCAGTCAGTAATGGTATCAGGGATTCAGTCATTAATCGATGCAGGGAGTCAGTCAGTAATCGGAGCAGGGAATCAGTCAGTAATCGGAGCAGTGAATCAGTAATTGGAGAAGGGAATCAGTCACTAACCGGAGCAGGGAATCAGTCAATAATCGGAGCAGAGAATCAGTCAGTAATCGGAGCAGGGAATCAGTCAGTAATCAGAGCAGGGAATCAGTGATTATTCGGAGCAGGGAGTCAGTTAGTAATCGGAGCAGGGAATCGGTGATTAATCGGAGCAGGGAATCAGTAGCCGGAGCAGGGAATCAGTCAGTAATCGGAGCAGGGAATCAGTCAGTAATCGGAGCAGGGAATCAGTCATTAATCGGAGCAGGGAGTCAGTGATTAATCTGAGCAGAGAATCAGTCATTAATCGGAGAAGGGAATCAGTCAGTAATCGGAGCAGCGAATCAGTCATTAATCGGAGCAGGGAATCAGTCAGTAATCGGAGCAGGGAGGCAGTCAGTAATCGGAGCAGGGAATCAGTCAGTAATCGGAGCAGGGAGTCAGTCAGTAATCGGAGCAGGGAGTCAGTCAGTAATCGGAGCAGGGAGTCAGTCATTAATCGGAGCAGGGAGGCAGTCAGTAATCGCAGCAGGGAGTCAGTCATTAATCTGAGCAGCAAATCAGTCACTAATCGGAGCAGGGAATCAGTAATCGGAGAAGGGAATCAGTCAGTAATCGGGGCAGGGAGTCAGTCAGTAATCGGAGCAGGGAATCAGTCAGTAATCGGAGCAGTGAATCAGTAATCGGAGCAGGGAATCAATCACTAATCGGAGCAGAGAATCAGTTAGTAATCAGCGCAGGGAGTCAGTCAGTAATCGGAACAGGCAATCAGTAGCCGGAGCAGGGAGTCAGTCATTAATTGGACCAGGGAATCAGTCATTAATCAAAGCAGGGAGTCAGTCAGTAGTCGGAGCAGGGAATTAGTCACTAATCGGAGCAGGGAATCAGTCACTAATCGGAGCAGGGAATCAGTCACTAATCGGAGCAGGGAGTCAGTCAGTAATCAGAACAGGCAATCAGTAGCCGGAGCAGGGAGTCAGTCATTAATTGGAGCAGGGAATCAGTCATTAATCAAAGCAGGGAGTCAGTCAGTAATAGGAGCAGGGAATCAGTAGCCGGAGCAGGGAGTCCGTCAGTAATCGGAGAAGGGAATCAGTCAGTAATCGGAGCAGGGAGTCAGTCAGTAATCGGAGCAGGGAATCAGTCACTAATCGGAGCACTGAATGAGTCATCAATCGGCGCAGGGAGTCAGTCAGTAATCAGCGCAGGGAGTCAGTCAGTAATCAGCGCAGGGAGTCAGTCATTAATCGGAGCAGGGAATCAGTCAGTAATCGGAGCAGGGAATCAGTCACTAATCAGAGCAGAGAATCAGTTAGTAATCGGAGCAGAGAATCAGTCAGTAATCGGAGCAGGGAATCAGTCAGTAGTCGGAGCAGGGAGTCAGTCACTAATCGGAGCAGGGAATCAGTCACTAATCGGAGCAGAGTATCAGTCAGTAATCTGAGCAGGGAATCAGTCAGTAATTGGAGCAGGGAATCAGTCAGTAATCATAGCAGGGAATCAGTAATTGGAGCAGGGAGTCAGTCATTAATTGGAGCAGGGAATAAGTCAGTAATCGGAGCAGAGTATCAGTCAGTAATCTGAGCAGGGAATCAGTCAGTAATTGGAGCAGGGAATCAGTCAGTAATCATAGCAGGGAATCAGTAATTGGAGCAGGGAGTCAGTCATTAATTGTAGCAGGGAATCAGTCAGTAATCGGAGCAGGGAGTCAGTCAGTAATCGGAGCAGGGAATCAGTCAGTAATCGGAGCAGGGAATCAGTCAGTAATCGGAGCAGGGAGTCAGTCATTAATCGGAGCAGCAAATCAGTCATTAATCGGAGCAGGGAGTCAGCCATTAATCGGAGAAGGGAATCAGTCAGTAATCGGAGCAGGGAGTCCGTCAGTAATCGGAGCAGGGAATCAGTCAGTAATCGGAGCAGGGAATCAGTCAGTAATCTGAGCAGGGAGTCAGTCAGTAATCGGAGCAGGGAATCAGTCATTAATCAAAGCAGGGAGTCAGTCAGTAATAGGAGCAGGGAATCAGTAGCCGGAGCAGGGAGTCCGTCAGTAATCGGAGAAGGGAATCAGTCAGTAATCGGAGCAGGGAGTCAGTCAGTAATCGGAGCAGGGAATCAGTCACTAATCGGAGCACTGAATGAGTCATCAATCGGCGCAGGGAGTCAGTCAGTAATCACAGCAGGGAATCAGTCAGTAATCAGAGCAGGGAGTCAGTCATTAATCGGAGCAGGGAATCAGTCAGTAATCGGAGCAGGGAATCAGTCACTAATCAGAGCAGAGAATCAGTTAGTAATCGGAGCAGAGAATCAGTCAGTAATCGGAGCAGGGAATCAGTCAGTAGTCGGAGCAGGGAGTCAGTCACTAATCGGAGCAGGGAATCAGTCACTAATCGGAGCAGAGTATCAGTCAGTAATCTGAGCAGGGAATCAGTCAGTGATTGGAGCAGGGAATCAGTCAGTAATCATAGCAGGGAATCAGTAATTGGAGCAGGGAGTCAGTCATTAATTGGAGCAGGGAATCAGTCAGTAATCGGAGCAGAGTATCAGTCAGTAATCTGAGCAGGGAATCAGTCAGTAATTGGAGCAGGGAATCAGTCAGTAATCATAGCAGGGAATCAGTAATTGGAGCAGGGAGTCAGTCATTAATTGTAGCAGGGAATCAGTCAGTAATCGGAGCAGGGAGTCAGTCAGTAATCGGAGCAGGGAATCAGTCAGTAATCGGAGCAGGGAATCAGTCAGTAATCGGAGCAGGGAGTCAGTCATTAATCGGAGCAGCAAATCAGTCATTAATCGGAGCAGGGAGTCAGCCATTAATCGGAGAAGGGAATCAGTCAGTAATCGGAGCAGGGAGTCCGTCAGTAATCGGAGCAGGGAATCAGTCAGTAATCGGAGCAGGGAATCAGTCAGTAATCTGAGCAGGGAGTCAGTCAGTAATCGGAGCAGGGAATCAGTCATTAATCAAAGCAGGGAGTCAGTCAGTAATAGGAGCAGGGAATCAGTAGCCGGAGCAGGGAGTCCGTCAGTAATCGGAGAAGGGAATCAGTCAGTAATCGGAGCAGGGAGTCAGTCAGTAATCGGAGCAGGGAATCAGTCACTAATCGGAGCACTGAATGAGTCATCAATCGGCGCAGGGAGTCAGTCAGTAATCACAGCAGGGAATCAGTCAGTAATCAGAGCAGGGAGTCAGTCATTAATCGGAGCAGGGAATCAGTCAGTAATCGGAGCAGGGAATCAGTCACTAATCAGAGCAGAGAATCAGTCACTAATCGGAGCAGGGAATCAGTCACTAATCGGAGCAGGGAGTCAGTCAGTAATCAGAACAGGCAATCAGTAGCCGGAGCAGGGAGTCAGTCATTAATTGGAGCCGGGAATCAGTCATTAATCAAAGCAGGGAGTCAGTCAGTAATAGGAGCAGGGAATCAGTAGCCGGAGCAGGGAGTCAGTCATTAATTGGAGCAGGGAATCAGTCATTAATCAAAGCAGGGAGTCAGTCAGTAGTCGGAGCAGGGAATTAGTCACTAATCGGAGCAGGGAATCAGTCACTAATCGGAGCAGGGAATCAGTCACTAATCGGAGCAGGGAGTCAGTCAGTAATCAGAACAGGCAATCAGTAGCCGGAGCAGGGAGTCAGTCATTAATTGGAGCAGGGAATCAGTCAGTAATCGGAGCAGGGAGTCAGTCAGTAATCGGAGCAGGGAATCAGTCACTAATCGGAGCACTGAATGAGTCATCAATCGGCGCAGGGAGTCAGTCAGTAATCACAGCAGGGAATCAGTCAGTAATCAGAGCAGGGAGTCAGTCATTAATCGGAGCAGGGAATCAGTCAGTAATCGGAGCAGGGAATCAGTCACTAATCAGAGCAGAGAATCAGTTAGTAATCGGAGCAGAGAATCAGTCAGTAATCGGAGCAGGGAATCAGTCAGTAGTCGGAGCAGGGAGTCAGTCACTAATCGGAGCAGGGAATCAGTCACTAATCGGAGCAGAGTATCAGTCAGTAATCTGAGCAGGGAATCAGTCAGTGATTGGAGCAGGGAATCAGTCAGTAATCATAGCAGGGAATCAGTAATTGGAGCAGGGAGTCAGTCATTAATTGGAGCAGGGAATCAGTCAGTAATCGGAGCAGAGTATCAGTCAGTAATCTGAGCAGGGAATCAGTCAGTAATTGGAGCAGGGAATCAGTCAGTAATCATAGCAGGGAATCAGTAATTGGAGCAGGGAGTCAGTCATTAATTGTAGCAGGGAATCAGTCAGTAATCGGAGCAGGGAGTCAGTCAGTAATCGGAGCAGGGAATCAGTCAGTAATCGGAGCAGGGAATCAGTCAGTAATCGGAGCAGGGAGTCAGTCATTAATCGGAGCAGCAAATCAGTCATTAATCGGAGCAGGGAGTCAGCCATTAATCGGAGAAGGGAATCAGTCAGTAATCGGAGCAGGGAGTCCGTCAGTAATCGGAGCAGGGAATCAGTCAGTAATCGGAGCAGGGAATCAGTCAGTAATCTGAGCAGGGAGTCAGTCAGTAATCGGAGCAGGGAATCAGTCATTAATCAAAGCAGGGAGTCAGTCAGTAATAGGAGCAGGGAATCAGTAGCCGGAGCAGGGAGTCCGTCAGTAATCGGAGAAGGGAATCAGTCAGTAATCGGAGCAGGGAGTCAGTCAGTAATCGGAGCAGGGAATCAGTCACTAATCGGAGCACTGAATGAGTCATCAATCGGCGCAGGGAGTCAGTCAGTAATCACAGCAGGGAATCAGTCAGTAATCAGAGCAGGGAGTCAGTCATTAATCGGAGCAGGGAATCAGTCAGTAATCGGAGCAGGGAATCAGTCACTAATCAGAGCAGAGAATCAGTTAGTAATCGGAGCAGAGAATCAGTCAGTAATCGGAGCAGGGAATCAGTCAGTAGTCGGAGCAGGGAGTCAGTCACTAATCGGAGCAGGGAATCAGTCACTAATCGGAGCAGAGTATCAGTCAGTAATCTGAGCAGGGAATCAGTCAGTGATTGGAGCAGGGAATCAGTCAGTAATCATAGCAGGGAATCAGTAATTGGAGCAGGGAGTCAGTCATTAATTGGAGCAGGGAATCAGTCAGTAATCGGAGCAGAGTATCAGTCAGTAATCTGAGCAGGGAATCAGTCAGTAATTGGAGCAGGGAATCAGTCAATAATCATAGCAGGGAATCAGTAATTGGAGCAGGGAGTCAGTCATTAATTGTAGCAGGGAATCAGTCAGTAATCGGAGCAGGGAGTCAGTCAGTAATCGGAGCAGGGAATCAGTCAGTAATCGGAGCAGGGAATCAGTCAGTAATCGGAGCAGGGAGTCAGTCATTAATCGGAGCAGCAAATCAGTCATTAATCGGAGCAGGGAGTCAGCCATTAATCGGAGAAGGGAATCAGTCAGTAATCGGAGCAGGGAGTCCGTCAGTAATCGGAGCAGGGAATCAGTCAGTAATCGGAGCAGGGAATCAGTCAGTAATCTGAGCAGGGAGTCAGTCAGTAATCGGAGCAGGGAATCAGTCACTAATCTGAGCAGGGAGTCAGTCAGTAATCAGAGCAGGGAATCAGTCAGTAATCAAAGCAGGGAGTCAGTCAGTAATCGGAGCAGGGAATCAGTCAGTAATCGGAGCAGGGAATCAGTCAGTAATCAGCGCAGGGAGTCAGTCAGTAATCAGCGCAGGGAATCAGTCACTAATCTGAGCAGGGAATCAGTCAGTAATCAGTGCAGGGAATCAGTCACTAATCTGAGCAGGGAATCAGTCAGTAATCAGAGAAGGGAATCAGTCCGTAATCGGAGCAGGGAATCAGTCAGTAATCAGCGCAGGGAATCAGTCAGTAATCGGAGCAGGGAATCAGTCAGTAATCAGAGAAGGGAATCAGTCAGTAATCAGAGAAGGAAATCAGTCAGTAATCGGAGCAGATAGTCAGTCAGTAATCGGAGCAGATAGTCAGTCAGTAATCGGAGCAGGGAATCAGTCAGTAATCGGAGCAGGGAATCAGTCAGTAATCGGAGCAGGGAATCAGTCAGTAATCGGAGCAGGGAATCAGTCAGTAATCGGAGCAGGGTGTCAGTCATTAATCGGAGCAGGGAGTCAGTCACTAATCGGAGCAGGGAGTCAGTCACTAATCGGAGCAGGGAGTCAGTCAGTAATCGGAGCAGGGAATCAGTCAGTAATCGGAGCAGGGAGTCAGTCAGTAATCGGAGCAGGGAGTCAGTCAGTAATCGGAGCAGGGAATCAGTCAGTAATCGGAGCAGGGAGTCAGTCAGTAATCGGAGCAGGGAATCAGTCAGTAATCGGAGCAGGGAGTCAGTCATTAATCGGAGCAGGGAGTCAGTCACTAATCGGAACAGGGAATCAGTCAGTAATAGCAGAGCTGGAAAAGTCTCCAAATGATTTGTCTTTCCAACTCAGCTAGCAATGCCTGATTTCTTCCAGTGCACTTGGCAGTTCTTTTTGTGAATATTTTCCATTTGTACAATTATTTTGTAGTCAATTTCATTTTCCCTTGGAAGGGATTGGCCCAACTAGGGCTATTCACTAAAACTCACCAGCAGAAATCAGGTATTAAAGGGACAGCTGAAATAAAGGCAGGAGAGCAACCTGGTCCCTGGTAGAAACTACCGCACTCTCATCATGCTCAGCGTGTCCCTCCATGCTCACCAATGACCACAGTGGGCCATAAATCCAATGCATTAAATTAGATTAAAGGGACAGCATCACATTAAATTATAAGTACAGCAGTATGATCTGTTGCTTCAGTTTTTTCCTCCATTATCCTAAAAACTGCAAATAAAGTGAAATAGTGTTAGTAATGCTGCTATAGCAACAGGCCCGCCTTCCTCTCCCAGCCACATCCTTATTGGATGGCAGTGAATTTAGAAGCCCCGCCTTCCTCTCCCAGCCACCTCCTCATTGGATGGCACTGAATTTAGAAGCCCCGCCTTCCTCTCCCAGCCACCTCCTTATTGGATGGCAGTGAATTTAGAAGCCCCGCCTTCCTCTCCCAGCCACCTCCTCATTGGATGGCACTGAATTTAGAAGCCCCGCCTTCCTCTCCCAGCCACATCCTTATTGGATGGCAGTGAATTTAGAAGCCCCGCCTTCCTCTCCTAGCCACCTCCTCATTGGATGGCACTGAATTTAGAAGCCCCGCCTTCCTCTCCCAGCCACCTCCTCATTGGATGGCACTGAATTTAGAAGCCCCGCCTTCCTCTCCCAGCCATCTCCTCATTGGATGGCACTGAATTTAGAAGCCCCGATGAAATTATTTTTAGTACAAAAATGCAGGAGAAATGAAAATAGTTTTACAGTAAAAATAAGTGCACATATATGACAAAATCATGTACAACACATAGGGCATAAGCGAGGTGGCACGGCCCCTTTAATGGAGTCACTGCTTGGTGCTTTGAAGTGCACAGGTTAGTTGTCCAGTGCTGTCCAAAAAACATTGTGTTTCACTAATGTAGATTCTTTCAAATGGAGCCCACGATGGATCCAGTCATCTCCGAAAAAACTGCAAATATAGTGTATTAGATTTATTGCTGTTGCTATAGCAACAGTGCTGCCTCTCTATCCAACCTCCTCCTTATTGGGTGCCTGCTTAAGAGGCAGTTGAGTGGCCGTGGATGAGTGGATGTGCTGACAATCATCCTCCAGGTCTCCGAGCTGGGAGGAGTGTTATAATCCGCGTTCAGATCCTCTCTGCCCGATGACACGAGCGCCCTAGAGAGATGTGTCTATTGACTACAACTGAACTGACAAGTGATCAGCAAAAATCAGACATCACAAGCTGATCTGAAACATTTCTCCACTTCCCATATCTTTCCAACACAGCTATTCATGAGGTGGGTAGACCAGGTTTATTTTCTGTATGTTGTACATGTGTTTAACACACGTGACACACACTTTGTTTTACTTTAAAACTTTACTTTAAAAAAAATAAAAAAAATCTACAATTCTCCTCTGGTTTCATATTGAAAAACAATTCAGCGGGGCTTCTAAATTCATTGACATTCCATTAAGGAGGGGCTTGGAGAGAGAGGGAGGGGCTTGGCAGATAGGCAGGACTGTTGCTATGGGAACACCTATGACTATATAACATTGTATTCAGTTTAGGAGACAGGCAGAGTTGAGGAAAATAAGCTGATAAGACAGATTGGATTCTTTTTGATGCTAAACTTATTTAACTAAAAATATTTTAGGGGAAAATGTCCCACTGAACTCTACCTCTGCCGCGAAAAGTGGGACAGTGGAAGAGCTCAGAGGGATGGTGGGATTGCATTCCAAAATCAGGACTGTCCCACAAAAAGCGGGATAGTTGGGAGGCATGGTTGTCAGGTGGTCACATATTGCCCGTGGGCCAATCACTGTATAGTTTGCTGTTTCATCGAGATGCTAAACTGGTTTACAGATGACTGCGATGATGGGAAGGCCGTGTGGGGAGGGGGTGAGTCTGGGGGCGACTCATTGCAGCTCAGCTAATGGTGAGTTAGGATACTGCTGCCTGGCAGGGAAGTGGCTCTTGGTAATTGATCTGGTCTTGTTACAATGATTGCATGGAGGGACAGCCTGCAGGCATGTCTGTATTGTATGTTACTCTGTGTGTACACGTCTCCACGGGAACTGACAGACGCCTGGTGACAATACTTAGAGACATGGTGATAACAAGGGATTTATCCCTTTCAGGAGTGTATTTAAATCAGCCTTTTTTTTTATATTTCCACAAAACTCCTTCGGTTAAATTAGAACAGGAACATGGATCTGCTGCTGTAGGGCTTACTATAGCCCCTCACTTTCCCCCTTCACACCTCCCTTTCACCTCTCACCTTTGCCTCTCAATTTCGCCCCTCACCTTCGCCTCTCCCCTTCACACCTCCCCTTCGCCCTTCATCTTCGCCCCTCAACTTCACCTGTCACCTTAACCCCATACCTTTACCCCTCACCTTTACCACTTACCTTTACCCCTCACCCCCGCCCCTCACCTTCACCCCAAACCTTTACCCCTCACCTTTGCCTCTCATTTTATAGAAACATAGAATGTGTCGGCAGATAAGAACCATTCGGTCCATCTAGTCTGCCCAATTTTTTTTTTTTGAGTACTTTTATTAGTCCCCCGTTCCCGGTCTTATAGCTAGGATAGCCTTGTGTCTATCCCACGCATGCTTAAAATCCTTGACTGTGTTTACCTCTACCACTTCTGCTGGCAGGCTATTCCATACATCCACTACCCTCTCAGTAAAGTAATACTTCCTGATATTACTTTTAAATCGTTGCCCCTCTAATTTAAGACTATGTCCTCTAGTTGTGGTAGTTTTTCTTCTTTTAAATATACTCTCTTCTTTTACAGTGTTGATTCCCTTTATGTATTTAAATGTTTCTATCATATCCCCCCTGTTACGTCTTTCCTCCAAGCTATACATGTTAAGATGCTTAAACCTTTCCTGGTACGTTTTATCCTTCAACCCATGAACCAGTTTAGTAGCCCTTCTCTGAACTTTCTCCAAAGTATCAATATCCTTCTGGAGATAAGGTCTCCAGTACTGCGTACAATACTCCAAGTGAGGTCTCACCAGCGCTCTGTACAATACTCCAAGTGAGGTCTCACCAGCGCTCTGTACAATGGCATGAGCACTTCCCTCTTCCTACTGCTAATACCTCTCCCTATGCAACCAAGCATTCTGCTAGCATTTCCTGCTGCTCTATTGCATTGCCTACCTACCTTCAAGTCCTCTGAAATTATTACTCCTAAATCCCTTTCCTCAGATGTTGAGATTAGGACTGTACCAAATAGTCTATATTCTGCTTTTGGGTTTTTACGCCCAAGGTGCATAATCTTGCACTTGTCCACATTAAATGTCAGTTGCCACTGCTCTGACCATTTTTCTAGTTTAGCTAAATCATTTGCCATTTGGCTTATCCATCCATGAATATCAACCCTCATCGTCGTTCCTCAACTTCACTCCTCACCTTTACCCCTCACCTTTACCCCTAACCTTTGCCTCTCACCTTCGCCCCTCACCTTTACCACTAACCTTTACTCCTCCCCTTCGCCTCTCACCTTTGCCCATCTTGGTTGTGTAAATTCCAGAGTTTCCCATTTGGTACCACGGTTATGGTTTTCCCCACGTGTCCTCTCTGTATAATGTGCTTTTATACAGATTTAAATAAAACTTATTATTTTATTATGCCTGGATTAAGAGTCAGATGTTTTCTGACACTGTGTCTCTGCCCAGGAGGGAACTCTATGTGTCTACAGAATATCAGCTGTAT
The DNA here is from genome assembly GCA_036172795.1 of Pelodytes ibericus. Taxonomy (NCBI): domain Eukaryota; kingdom Metazoa; phylum Chordata; class Amphibia; order Anura; family Pelodytidae; genus Pelodytes; species Pelodytes ibericus. Next base: position 216,704,387 of record CM069860.1, on the reverse strand, counting down.
CTCTGCCCAGGCAGGGAAGCTGTGTCTCTGCAGCATGCAAGCTGTGTCTCTGCCCAGGCAGGGACGCTGTGACTCTGCATCATGCATGCTGTATAAGTTGTATCTCTGCCCAGGCAGTGACTCTGTGTGTCTGCAGCATTCAAGCTGTGTCTCTGCCCAGGCAGGGACACTGTGTCTCAGCCCAGGCAGGGACGCTGTGTCTCTGCAGCATGCATACTGTATAAGCTGTATCTTTGCCCAGGCAATGACTCTGTCTGTCCGCAGCATGCAAGCTGTGTCTCTGCCCAAGCAGGCACTCTGTGTGTCTGCTGCATGCATACTGTATAAGCTGTATCTCTGCCCAGGCAGTCACTCTGTGTGTCTGCAGCATGCAAGCTGTTTAAGCTGTGTCTCTGCCCAAGCAGGGACTCTGTGTGTCTGCTGCATGCATACTGTATAAGCTGTATCTCTGCCCAGGCAGTCACTCTGTGTGTCTGCAGCATGCAAGCTGTTTAAGCTGTGTCTCTGCCCAGGAATGGGACTCTGTTTTTGGATGCAGATTTCCCCATTCTCTTTCCTGCCTTATTGGCTATATGTTTTGGGGGCTGCAGGTGGTTGGTGTGTATGAGTGTACCACACAGAGCAGTAACGAGGCTGAGGTGACATGACATAAGATCTGGAGTCATGTCACCACATTCCCACCCAGCATGCTCCACCTTGCTGCTGCATGGATGAATGACTCTTACCAGACCCCTGATCATAATCCCAGTTTTACCATGAGCATAGCGGGGCACAATATCCTCTTCTGGACTTGGGTCTAAAGAGCTTGTTACAGCTCTGGAATTACTGGCTCCTCTCAGCAATGTGGGCATAAAAGCGTCCCTCCTTGGCCATTTGAAATGTTTGACAGAGATTTCATGTGATTCTGAATCCTGTTTCTCTCTGTCTAATGCAGATATGGGGGATTCTGCCCCCAGTATAGGTACAACCTGGGCAAAACCTATGGGAAGCTCACCTCTCAGCTACTGACCAACCCAGATATCCGACGCTCGGGCCAGCTGGTCCTCCAGTCATGTCCCTTCCCACCACCTCGTACTGACAGTAACAGAGAGAATCCTGATGGAGTAACAAGTAGGAGGAGACCTCGCCTGGGAGATCAGAAGCTCAGCTGGAGTATGATCCCAGGGTACACAGGTAACTCACAGGATGATCTCTGCACTGCTAAACACATCAATTATTGGGTTCATTGACCGAGTCCCTGACATCAGGAGTTGGATAGGAGGCAGTGTTGTATCAGAGAAACATTGTGAGACTTGGGAAGGTCGTCAGAGGTCAATCAATCTATATATAGCTGCCTAGTCTTCCTCATTCATCAAACTCTAGTAGCCCAAGCCTTGGTCAGTCCTCTAATGGTAGACCCTCCTACTAGGGGTCTGAATGTAAGGAAGAAGTGATACTTGGCACTTGGACCAAGGAATATAAATAAGCAAGTAATGTGTCAGCATGCTATTCCAAAGTCGCAATCAGTGGTAACAGGATCTGCATGGTCTACAGATACAGTAATTAATCTGCCCAGGAACATTGGATACACCCCAGGCTAAACATTGTTCTGCTTTTAAATAATTAATGACAAAATGAGCAGCCCGTGAGAGAAGTGGTCAGCTCTGGGAAATACTGTGAGCTGTTGAGTAATAGGGGAGGTGAGGCGAGATGAACATTTCATGTAGGGACACACATGATAGAAGAGTTCGGATGGATAATACATTGGGGCTGATCCCACCCCAGCTCACTTTTAGTGAGTGAATTTAGGGAATTCAAACTTAAAGCCAAAACTGAGTTGGAGAATTTTTCCACTTTGGCTACTTTGGCTTTGTCTTTGAAATTCCCTTGTCAATTCCCTCTTTCATGAGTAAAGAGCTGAAAGAAGACGTTAACACAATATATAGATCATGCTATATGTTATATTGAGTGCTATATACAATGTATAGGTGCCTAGTTTACTTGAATAATGTGTTTTACTTTATTTGCCAATGTGGCTTTCCTCAGGCTTCATCCCTAAGTCTCAGAACTTTTTTGCCAAGACCTATACTGAAACGAGTAAGGAGGCCCTGACCGACTTCCAGAGAGACCAACTCCGACTGGAGAGTCTGCGGCGAAACCAAAGCCTGGTCAATAATCTGCAGAGTGGGCAACAGCAGCCCCACACGGAGAATGAGAAGCGGGTGAGTAACGCACACGGAGAATGAGAAGTGGGTGAGTAACACACACACGGAGAATGAAAAGTGGGTGAGTAACGCACAGTGAGAATGAGAAGTGGGTGAGTAACGCACACGGAGAATGAGAAGTGGGTGAGTAACGCACAGTGAGAATGAGAAGCGGGTGAGTAACGCACACGGAGAATGAGAAGCGGGTGAGTAACGCACACGGAGAATGAGAAGCGGGTGAGTAACGCACAGTGAGAATGAGAAGTGGGTGAGTAACGCACACGGAGAATGAGAAGCGGGTGAGTAACGCACAGTGAGAATGAGAAGTGGGTGAGTAACGCACACGGAGAATGAGAAGTGGGTGAGTAACGCACAGTGAGAATGAGAAGTGGGTGAGTAACGCACACGGAGAATGAGAAGCGGGTGAGTAACGCACAGTGAGAATGAGAAGCGAGTGAGTAACGCACAGTGAGAATGAGAAGCAGGTGAGTAACGCACAGTGAGAATGAGAAGCGGGTGAGTAACGCACAGTGAGAATGAGAAGCGGGTGTGTAACGCACAGTGAGAATGAGAAGCGGGTGAGTAACGCACAGTGAGAAGCGGGTGAGTAACGCACAGTGAGAATGAAAAGCGGGTGAGTAACGCACAGTGAGAATGAGAAGTGGGTGAGTAACGCACACGGAGAATGAGAAGCGGGTGAGTAACGCACAGTGAGAATGAGAAGCGGGTGAGTAACGCACAGTGAGAATGAGAAGTGGGTGAGTAACGCACACGGAGAATGAGAAGCGGGTGAGTAACGCTCAGTGAGAATGAGAAGCGGGTAAGTAACGCACAGTGAGAATGAGAAGCGGGTGAGTACGCACAGTGAGAATGAGAAGCGGGTGAGTAACACACAGTGAGAATGAGAAGCGAGTGAGTAACGCACAGTGAGAATGAGAAGCGGGTGAGTAACGCACAGTGAGAATGAGAAGCGGGTGAGTAACGCACAGTGAGAATGAGAAGCGGGTGAGTAACGCACAGTGAGAATGAGAAGCGGGTGAGTAACGCACAGTGAGAATGAGAAGCGGGTGAGTAACGCACAGTGAGAATTAGAAGCGGGTGAGTAACGCACAGTGAGAATGAGAAGTGGGTGAGTAACACACACACGGAGAATGAGAAGTGGGTGAGTAACGCACAGTGAGAATGAGAAGTGGGTGAGTAACGCACACGGAGAATGAGAAGCGGGTGAGTAACACACAGTGAGAATGAGAAGTGGGTGAGTAACGCACAGTGAGAATGAGAAGCGGGTGAGTAACGCACAGTGAGAATGAGAAGCGGGTGAGTAACGCACAGTGAGAATGAGAAGCGGGTGAGTAACGCACAGTGAGAATGAGAAGCGGGTGAGTAACGCACAGTGAGAATGAGAAGCGGGTGAGTAACGCACAGTGAGAATGAGAAGTGGGTGAGTAACACACACACGGAGAATGAGGAGTGGGTGAGTAACGCACAGTGAGAATGAGAAGTGGGTGAGTAACGCAGAGTGAGAATGGGAAGCGGGTGAGTAACGCACAGTGAGAATGAGAAGTGGGTGAGTAACGCACAGTGAGAATGAGAAGCGGGTGAGTAACACATGGAGAATGAGAAGCGGGTGAGTAACGCACAGTGAGAATGAGAAGTGGGTGAGTAACACACACACGGAGAATGAGGAGTGGGTGAGTAACGCACAGTGAGAATGAGAAGCGGGTGAGTAACGCACAGTGAGAATGAGAAGCGGGTGAGTAACGCACAGTGAGAATGAGAAGCGGGTGAGTCACGCACAGTGAGAATGAGAAGTGGGTGAGTAACGCACACTGAGAAGCGGGTGAATAACGCACAGTGAGAATAAGAATCGGGTGAGTAACGCACAGTGAGAATGAGAATCGGGTGAGTAACGCACAGTGAGAACGAGAATCGGGTGAGTAACACACAGTGAGAATGAAAAGTGGGTGAGTAACGCACAGTGAGAATGAGAAGCGGGTGAGTAACACACAGTGAGAATGAGAAGTGGGTGAGTAACACACACACGGAGAATGAGTAGCAGGTGAGTAACGCACATGGAGAATGAGAAGCGGGTGAGTAACGCACAGTGAGAATGAGAAGCGGGTGAGTAACACACGGAGAATGAGAAGTGGGTGACTAACACACAGTGAGAATGAGAAGCGGGTGAGTGACACACAGTGAGAATGAGAAGCGGGTGAGTAACGCACAGTGAGAATGAGAAGCAGGTGAGTAACGCACAGTGAGAATGAGAAGCGGGTGAGTAACTCACAGTGAGAATGAGAAGTGGGTGAGTAACGCACAGTGAGAATGAGAAGCGAGTGAGTAACGCACAGTGAGAATGAGAAGTGGGTGAGTAACGCACACGGAGAATGAGAAGTGGGTGAGTAACGCACAGTGAGAATGAGAAGCGGGTGAGTAACGCACAGTGAGAATGAGAAGCGGGTGAGTAACGCACAGTGAGAACGAGAATCGGGTGAGTAACGCACAGTGAGAATGAAAAGTATGTGAGTAACGCACAGTGAGAATGAGAAGCGGGTGAGTAACACACAGTGAGAATGAGAAGCGGGTGAGTAACGCACAGTGAGAATGAGAAGCGGGTGAGTAACGCACAGTGAGAATGAGAAGTGGGTGAGTAACGCACAGTGAGAATGAGAAGCTGGTGAGTAACGCACAGTGAGAAGCGGGTGAGTACCGCACAGTGAGAATGAGAAGCGGGTGAGTAACGCACACGGAGAATGAGAAGTGGGTGAGTACCGCACAGTGAGAATGAGAAGCGGGTGTGTAACGCATAGTGAGAATGAGAAGCGGGTGAGTAACGCACAGTGACAATGAGAAGCGGGTGAGTAACGCACAGTGACAATGAGAAGCGGGTGAGTAACTCAAACTGAGAAGCGGGTGAGTAACACACAGTGAGAATGAGAAGCGGGTGAGTAACGCACAGTGAGAAGCGGGTAAGTAACGCACAGTGAGAATGAGAAGCGAGTGAGTAACGCACAGTGAGAATGAGAAGCGAGTGAGTAACGCACAGTGAGAATGAGAAGCGGGTGAGTAACACACAGTGAGAATGAGAAGCGGGTGAGTAACACACAGTGAAAATGAGAAGCGGGTGAGTAACGCACAGTGAGAATGAGAAGTGGGTGAGTAACGCACAGTGAGAATGAGAAGCGGGTGAGTAACGCACAGTGAGAATGAGAAGCGGGTGAGTAACGCACAGTGAGAATGAGAAGCGGGTGAGTAACGCACAGTGAGAATGAGAAGCGGGTGAGTAACGCACAGTGAGAATGAGAAGCGGGTGAGTAACGCACAGTGAGAATGAGAAGCGGGTGAGTAACGCACAGTGAGAATGAGAAGCGGGTGAGTAACGCACAGTGAGAAGCGGGTGAGTAACGCACAGTGAGAATGAGAAGCGGGTGAGTAACGCACAGTGAGAAGCGGGTGAGTAACGCACAGTGAGAAGCGGGTGAGTAACGCACAGTGAGAATGAGAAGCGGGTGAGTAACGCACAGTGAGAATGAGAAGCGAGTGAGTAACGCACAGTGAGAATGAGAAGCGGGTGAGTAACGCACAGTGAGAATGAGAAGCGGGTGAGTAACGCACAGTGAGAATGAGGAGTGGGTGAGTAACGCACAGTGAGAATGAGAAGCGGGTGAGTAACGCACAGTGAGAATGAGAAGCGGGTGAGTAACGCACAGTGAGAATGAGAATCGGGTGAGTAACGCACAGTGAGAACGAGAATCGGGTGAGTAACGCACAGTGAGAATGAGAAGCGGGTGAGTAACGCACAGTGAGAATGAGAAGCGGGTGAGTAACGCACAGTGAGAAGCGGGTGAGTAACGCACAGTGAGAAGCGGGTGAGTAACGCACAGTGAGAATGAGAATCGGGTGAGTAACGCACAGTGAGAATGAGAAGCGGGTGAGTAACGCACAGTGAGAAGCGGGTGAGTAACGCACAGTGAGAATGAGAAGCGGGTGAGTAACGCACAGTGAGAAGCGGGTGAGTAACGCACAGTGAGAAGCGGGTGAGTAACGCACAGTGAGAAGCGGGTGAGTAACGCACAGTGAGAAGCGGGTGAGTAACGCACAGTGAGAATGAGAATCGGGTGAGTAACGCACAGTGAGAATGAGAAGCGGGTGAGTAACGCACAGTGAGAATGAGAAGCGGGTGAGTGACGCACAGTGAGAATGAGAAGCGGGTGAGTAACGCACAGTGAGAAGCGGGTGAGTAACGCACAGTGAGAATGAGAAGCGGGTGAGTGACGCACAGTGAGAATGAGAAGCGGGTGAGTAACGCACAGTGAGAATGAGAAGTGGGTGAGTAACACACAGTGAGAATGAGAAGTGGGTGAGTAACACACAGTGAGAATGAGAAGTGGGTGAGTAACGCACAGTGAGAATGAGAAGCGGGTGAGTAACGCACAGTGAGAATGAGAATCGGGTGAGTAACGCACAGTGAGAACGAGAATCGGGTGAGTAACGCACAGTGAGAATGAGAAGCGGGTGAGTAACGCACAGTGAGAATGAGAAGCGGGTGAGTAACGCACAGTGAGAAGCGGGTGAGTAACGCACAGTGAGAAGCGGGTGAGTAACGCACAGTGAGAATGAGAATCGGGTGAGTAACGCACAGTGAGAATGAGAAGCGGGTGAGTGACGCACAGTGAGAATGAGAAGCGGGTGAGTAACGCACAGTGAGAAGCGGGTGAGTAACGCACAGTGAGAATGAGAAGCGGGTGAGTGACGCACAGTGAGAATGAGAAGCGGGTGAGTAACGCACAGTGAGAAGCGGGTGAGTAACGCACAGTGAGAAGCGGGTGAGTAACGCACAGTGAGAAGCGGGTGAGTAACGCACAGTGAGAAGCGGGTGAGTAACGCACAGTGAGAATGAGAAGCGGGTGAGTGACGCACAGTGAGAATGAGAAGCGGGTGAGTAACGCACAGTGAGAAGCGGGTGAGTAACGCACAGTGAGAAGCGGGTGAGTAACGCACAGAGTAGTCTCTCATTGGCAGGATAAGCCCCTGGATCTCCCGTGGTTGCACACTGTGTGATACACATGCTGGTAGTAGTAGCAATGCTTCTAATATGTGTTTATTTTCAGATGATCAGGTCCAGATACAGGACCCCTCTCCCGACCTTATCTAAAGACCCTGCTCCCTACCAGCCCCAGACTGACTTCCAGTCCTACACGTCTCCTTTCTACATGGAGGATGGAAACCCACAGAAGTATTTCATTTCAGGTGAGAATGCACACAGTCAGCTTCAGAATCTGTCTGATTAGACGACAACTGTCAGTAACAAATAAGGAGAAGAGACAGTGACAGTTCGCAGTAGTCCGATACCCCTGGTCTGACTGTACTTGCTTCATTGTAACCTTTGTTTTTCTTTGTTGTTGGCACTTTATTATCGCCAGATGACCCCGTGCTGTATGCACTAAGGATACCTTATGTAGGGGAGACATGGCTGGCTTACAGGTCCCTCTCTATCACTATCACTACATGAAGCACAGAGAGTGAACACATTGACTTTGCCATCTAATTTGCATGTTATCACTCGATCGCCGAGATCACATACCTGGAAACCTGCCGATCGGGTCCAGGAGCTCTGCCTCAGGCGCGAGGCAGAGTCCTGGGCCCGGTTTAGACCGACAGGCGGTGAACTCTGTTTAACTACAGAAGGTCGCTAACGCTGGATGTTAACTCGTCCATTCATATTGCTATTATTATGAAATCTCACCCCAACGCGTTTCACAGGTTTGCACAGTGGGAATCATGTGGCTGAATGCTAAATTACAGCTACTTAAAGGAGCAGATTCACCCACAGATTCCAAATACTAAATCTCAAAACTATTGTGGGCTAAGCTTGTTTCTCTCGCCTGAACCAGCCAATATAGGGTCTATATCTCGGCTACTTTGGCCTACAGTTTGAAGTTCCCTTCTCAATTCCCTGCAGTTCTCTCAAGTGCCTGGAACTGATTTACAGGAGTTTAGTGTATGTCTCTCGCAGTGATGACTGTGCAGTATGAGAGTACTGATCTCAATTCCCTCTTTATCCCTACTGTATCTGTACCAGGGAAGCTGGAGCTCTACGCTACAGAGTCACGCATCGTCGTACATAACGCTACCCCGTTAGGCTCCTCCCCTGTTCATCCCAGGTCTTCCCAGCGGTATGCTTCTGATTTATTGGCTTCTCTTCTGTCCTAAAGGTTACACGGGATACGTTCCCCGCTCCCGCTTCTTCATCGGCTCCGGCTTCCCAGTCACCGCCAACAGAGCCATGGTGGAGTTTGGTCACATGACTTTGCGGAAGGGCTTGATACCGATGGACCATCGGGAATCCCAGGAGAAGGACGGTCTTCACCTGGACCAAGGTCACATCTACCCGGAGGAGCTGGGCTTACTGCCCCGTTACACTGGATATGTGCCAGGTTAGGACATGTGTACCATGACGCACCCATACTTCACACTGGCCCTGTATTGCCCGACTTCCCTTAGGTCCCTTCTTTAGGCGGGTAACTAAGGGTCAAAATACATTTACATGTTGTGCCTGCCCCCTGGTGGCAACAGGAGTGTAAGTATGTAGGCAGAGCTCTCACTGACACCACTTAAAGGACAACTAACATAAATAGAATGAGGTCTCTTTACTGCACAGTGAAATTTAAGTGGATAAACTCATCTTATCTTTATTCCTTAGGTTACAAGTTCCAGTATGGACACACTTTTGGACAACTCACCCAGAATGCCCTGGGCCAGAGCACTCTAGAGAAACAGACCGTGGACTAACAGCAGGAATCCGCCTCCAGAGGATCGCTTCTAAAGAGTCCCGTTTAAAGGGACGCTATCAATGTAGAGAATAAAAAATGGCTGAAAATGATCTGAAGATTGTGTTTCTCCCTACACATCTGTAGGGAGAAAGTAAATAATACTTCCCAAGCAAGGTTATTTCACTCCAACTGGTATCTCAAGAAAAAAACTTACAAGACATAAAATATATAGTGCAGTATGTTGTTAGCGCAATACCGCACGCCAACCAAGTGACGTCAGGTTGCAGTCCACGCGTTTCGCAAGGTTGCTTCATCAGGTATGCGGGCTTGCATAGACTCCCTCCTGACGTCACTTGGGGGGGATGGGGAGAGGGAGAAGCATTACACAGAGGTCTGAAGGAAAGCATCATCCAGTGGCGCTGATGTGGACCGCGCCATTTACCAACTTACGCACTCACTTTTATTCTCTACATTCATATTAGAACTGTTTTAAGTGATACAGTCCCTTTAACACAAGATTCTTCCTGCACCAAACTGGAATGATTAACGTTCTGTTTGTGAACACGTTTTTCTGATCATTATTTTAATTTAATTATTTGTTGTTACACATCAAGGCACGTCGGATCCATCCATCCTTCTTTTATCACCATCTATTCCCAACCAAAGCTTCCAGATCAACACAGGACCTAAAGAGTCCAGATCAGTCATTCTCAGTCGAGGACATCCACGGACCACGTGTGTAAGCTCTGCACGTGGCCGTCAAGATAAGCTTGTAAACAATACGCAATTGTCCACTACTTAGTGGCTACCAGACCTTGGCCGCATTGGTGGCCACGGAAAAAAGAAATTGTCTGGGAACGATGGTTCTAGATTAAGGCTGGCCAAGAGATGGGCCTTCTCCTCACATCCAAATGTCGATACTTATTGCACTTTACCTGCCAAGTGTGTACAATTCATCTGTGGAATTAAGAGAATTAATGAGCTCGTGGTAACTTTCTGGAGCTCTCTGTCTCTCTCTGAAGGCTCAAACCTCACCCCAGACTTTAAATTTACCTGTTCATTGGTTCTGCTAGAATAAATACATGGATTACACATCATTGTGCATCCAGGGATAGTCTTATAATAAATAGGGTCTGTTTTGGTCTCTATATAACTGAGCTCCTCCCTTGAACATAGGTGAGTCAATCTATATACATGTCACGGATATAAAAAAGGAGACAGGGACGTATTTATTAAATTAAAGGACCAGCACATGAATCCAGCATCTCATTGAGTTAACTATACATTATACAGGGACAAAACTGAGGAGTTTCTCCAGCTAGAAAAGCTCAGCTGGCCATGGATAATGCAGAGTTACATCTTTACACACTGTCACTTTATAACAATGAATTATACAGGGCCAACTCTGTTCTTCTAGCAGGAGAAACTCACCAGGCCCTGCACAGTGTATAGAAGAATATATAGAAGAGCTCAGCTGGCCATGGATAATGCAGAGTTACATCTTTACACACTGTCACTTTATAACAATGCATTATACAGGGCCAACTCTGTTCTTCTAGCAGGAGAAACTCACCAGGCCCTGCACAGTGTATAGAAGAATATATAGAAGAGCTCAGCTGGCCATGGATAATGCAGAGTTACATCTTTACACACTGTCACTTTATAACAATGAATTATACAGGACCAACTCTGTTCTTCTAGCAGGAGAAACTCACCAGACCCTGCACAATGTATAGAAGAATATATAGAAGAGCTCAGCTGGCCATGGATAATACAGAGTTACATCTTTACACACTGTCACTTTATAACAATGCATTATACAGGGCCAACTCTGTTCTTCTAGCAGGAGAAACTCACCAGACCCTGCACAATGTATAGAAGAATATATAGAAGAGCTCAGCTGGCCATGGATAATGCAGAGTTACATCTTTACACAGTGTCACTTTATAACAATGCATTATACAGGGCCAACTGTGTTCTTCTAGCAGGAGAAACTCACCAGACCCTGCACAATGTACAGAAGAATATATAGAAGAGCTCAGCTGGCCATGGATAATGCAGAGTTACATCTTTACACACTGTCACTTTATAACAATGCATTATACAGGACCAACTCTGTTCTTCTAGCAGGAGAAACTCGCCAGACCCTGCACAATGTATAGAATATATAGAAGAGCTCAGCTGGCCATGGATAATGCAGAGTTACATCTTTACACACTGTCACTTTATAACAATGCATTATACAGGGCCAACTTTGTTCTTCTAGCAGGAGAAACTCGCCAGACCCTGCACAATGTATAGAGGAATATATAGAAGAGCTCAGCTGGCCATGGATAATACAGAGTTACATCTTTACACACTGTCACTTTATAACAATGCATTATACAGGACCAACTCTGTTCTTCTAGCAGGAGAAACTCACCAGACCCTGCACAATGTATAGAAGAATATATAGAAGAGCTCAGCTGGCCATGGATAATGCAGAGTTATATCTTTACACACTGTCACTTTATAACAATGCATTATACAGGGCCAACTTTGTTCTTCTAGCAGGAGAAACTCGCCAGACCCTGCACAATGTATAGAAGAATATATAGAAGAGCTCAGCTGGCCATGGATAATGCAGAGTTACATCTTTACACACTGTCACTTTATAACAATGCATTATACAGGGCCAACTCTGTTCTTCTAGCAGGAGAAACTCACCAGACCCTGCACGATGTATAGAAGAATATATAGAAGAGCTCAGCTGGCCATGGATAATGCAGAGTTACATCTTTACACACTGTCACTTTATAACAATGCATTATACAGGGCCAACTCTGTTCTTCTAGCAGGAAAAACTCGCCAGACCCTGCACAATGTATAGAAGAATATATAGAAGAGCTCAGCTGGCCATGGATAATACAGAGTTACATCTTTACACACTGTCACTTTATAACAATGCATTATACAGGACCAACTCTGTTCTTCTAGCAAGAGAAACTCACCAGACCCTGCACCATGTATAGAAGAATATATAGAAGAGCTCAGCTGGCCATGGATAATGCAGAGTTACATCTTTACACACTGTCACTTTATAACAATGCATTATACAGGACCAACTCTGTTCTTCTAGCAGGAGAAACTCACCATACCCTGCACAATGTATAGAAGAATATATAGAAGAGCTCAGCTGGCCATGGATAATGCAGAGTTACATCTTTACACACTGTCACTTTATAACAATGCATTATACAGGACCAACTCTGTTCTTCTAGCAGGAGAAACTGACCAGACCCTGCACAATATATAGAAGAATATATAGAAGAGCTCAGCTGGCCATGGATAATGCAGAGTTACATCTTTACACACTGTCACTTTATAACAATGTATAGTATAATATATAGAGGAGCTCAGCTGGCCATGGATAATGCAGAGTTACTTTAAATATTGATAAAGGGCTAATCTCATCTTAACTCAGCTCCAAGACTCAGACCCCTTTATAAACCATAACAGTTTGCTTTTATCGGCCTGACGCTAAGCATGCTGGGATATATATGTTTAAGACCAATGTCAGTGTAGATACAATGTATATATAATATATTTGGAAACATTTGTAATGCAATGTGTTTTTTTCATTAGTAACTCAGGGACTTATAAACTCACCTGTGTTCAAGGAAAGATATTGTCATAAACACATATTCATTAGTCTCTCACCACTCTCAGCCAGTCTGGGTTTAACCTGTCCAACTAAATCTGTTTAACTCATTGAGAGCCAAAAATGTAAAACCATCATCTAGAACCCAAAAAAAAGATAATTCTGATTTGAAAGAATTTGTTTGTGAAATTGAGCTCTGTGTCTGGTCTTTTTGTCTGCAAAAGCTGAGGTTCCTGATGATGAACACAAGGGGGCAGCATATTGCCATTATTTTTCATATCTATGGAAAATGTACAATTAGAAAAAAAAAATGCATTTAATGGAAAACTAAACTGTGTTTAACCCTGGCTCCTATAGAGGAAACAAGAGTTAAAATGTTAGTTTGCCTTATCCTTAATAAACCCAGAGCTGATGCAGAGCTGGTCAGAACGGGGTCCTGCTTGTCTGTCGGGTACAGAGATAGACACACGTTACAAGGGGTCAGCAGAGGGGACCTAGTTAATAAGCCTTCTGCCGACCAGACTGGTTCCCAGAGAAGCATGGCAGCTGCCGGTCACAGGATAACCTGGAATGTGCTACCAATAGTACATACTAGAGGCAATAACTTTCTCACATGTACTTTTATATTAGAATCACAAGTGGAAAAAATTGTATTTGCTGCAGTTCAGTTTTACAGCTTCACCTCATACTGATCGCACTGTAACCTTCTGTCATTTAGCTCTGGGCACAGGGGGCATATTGCATCATTCGCAGCCTTTTTGCACAGTGGAATGTATGGGAGCATTCAGCTCAGCTTAATTAGAGCAGGCATCCAATCAGATCCAATGTGTTGACTCTCTCCAATAGTCTTACACTATTATGCACGGCAGAGGTTGGGGAACCTTGACCCTGCAGAGGGTTGAGAATTACATAACCCACAATGCTCAGTCAGTCTTGGGATAAGTATTCCCCAATCTTCTGCAGTGCCAAGGTTAGCTATCCCTCTCTTAGACCCTCGTGCTGCTGACTGCAGTCTTTATTTCACTAAAGGCTGTGAAAGCCTCCAGTGCAGCGCATTCTCAGAATGGAAGGAACCAGACACCATTTGCTTTACACAGCAATAAATATACATAAATATGGCAGAGTGCACCGAGAGACCAGAGTACACAAGGTTTGTTCTGAGCAGATGAATCCTGGAGTTTAAACCCTATGAAACCCTACGTTTAAACGTTTAAACCCTATGAAAGTCCGGGGGGCTGCGGTGCTAGGCCCCACCGTGGGGCTTAATATGCAAATGAACTGCTTTCAGTGGGAAATGTGTCATTTGCATATAGAGCCATAGGTGATGTCATAAGTAGGAGACACATTTAAAATCCTTTTTTTTTTCTGAATTTGCTGCAATTCTGCTCACACAATGTATAGATCATTATTCTCTACATTCATCGTATAAATAGGGCTGCCACCTTTTCAACCAAAAAATACCGGCCTTGCTACTTTCTCCATAGACATAACATTGGCCTGGTGCCAATTTATTTACCCGCCTGCCGGTACAATACCAGTCAGGTGGCGACCCTACGTATAAATAATGTTATAAGGTGACAGAGGCCCTTTAGAATAAGGGTATCTCACAGTCAGCTGGTCGGCTGTGGTCAGCGCACTGGCGGTAGCGTGCCTACACACCTGCGGCCGATAAACCGCACTGGAGGAAGCAGCATGTAAGTACGAAAATACGCACCTCTTCCTTTACGTTATATTTTTTTTAAAAACAAAAAATATATATATTACTGGACTATTTTTTTTATTTTTAAGGATCAGTGGCCCTTTAACAAGCCCCCCCCCCCTTTAATGGTGGCATTAACTGCTATCACGTTATATGCAGAAACTCAAGCACATGCATAGATTTAGCGTCCAATGCGTCCGTGGCAGCTCCTGTCTGTGACATCACCTGGTGGCCTGGTATGCAAATGACACATTTCCCACAGCAAGGAATGCGTTTGCAAATCAAGCCACAGGTGATGTCATAAGAAGGAGACAACGAACTGAATAACACAAGCCCATATTTCTCTGCTTACAGTTCTTTTAACACGATGATCACTATTAATCATTTTTTAATTCTCTGCATTTCCAACATACACCATGTTTAGGTCTCATTAATTAAATCCGTGTTATAAAATCACACTAACTGCAAACGAGCAGATCCAAATATAATCACCCAATTCAGTGGCAGAGAACCAGATCTCCTTTTCATGTTCCTGTTGCCTCACTATCTAGCTTTTAACAAATTAATAATATCCTTTTTTTTTGTCCGACGGCCCATGTTGCACTCAGGAAGCCCCTAGATTTGCTGAACCCCAACTCCTATGGTTCTCAGCCTGCCAAAAGCTTGCTTAGAGCTACTAGAGTTTCAGTTCCAGAGAAAAAGGCTAGAGTTTTAATGTGCAAAGATTTGCACTGAAAGTACAAGACTGGAAGCGTATGTACTAAATGGTGAATTAGAAACTGGAACTGCAGGTTTAGGCCAAAGCAATCCAGCTATTTTCCTAACTCGGCTACATTGGTCTAGGGTTTTGCGTCTCACTTGTCAGCATAGGGGTGTGCCGGGTGTGCCTGGGCACACCCTAATCAAGCCTCAAAATTGAGGCTCTCTCACCTCCGTGCTGCACTGCCGTCTGCCGCCCGAGTTTGTCTCCTAATCCGATCCTTCACTATGCGAGCGGAAGCACCGCATAGTGAAGGACGGACTTTCTCCTCCCTCAGACCTCCCCTGTAATGTACGCGTTCCATGACGTCACGCAGAGGCGGAGTCACGGCAACGCAAGGGTGAGGCCCAGCCGCAGTGCCAGAGGAGAGGGTGCAGAGCGGAGCACAGGCACATTGTTTTTTCCCAGGAGGGGTTCTGGGGCGGCCGGCTGGCTGGTAAACTTTAAGTAAGTTTAAATTTGATTGATTGATTTCTGAGGCTGCAGGTTTGATTTCGTATTTGAGGTCCGGCTATATTATTTATAGTTCTGAGATTGAGAATTAAATAGACACACACCTGCATTTGAGAACATACTTGAGAATTGAAGGAATCCAAATTTATTTCTTAATAAATATTATGCCATTTATCATTATTCTGGAATGTTACAGCTCCATACTCTGACTTCAAAACACTAAGCGCATTTGATTGATTTTGCTCAATTTAATGGTGGATGTGTTATTGTATATTGTAGTTTTACTTGTATAATGTCCTTCACAATGCAAGTGCACAATGCCTATATATAATAGACAACACATGTGCTAAAACAGTTTCCTTCAAAGCACTGGCATTAACTACTATACAGCCAGGATTCTCCATTCTCATGTATGCTTCTTCAATCCAAGAAGAAAAAATGGCAAATAGTTAAAATAGAAAAATAGTAAATAGAAAAATAATTTTAAAAAAATTAGTGTGTTCAATTGTCCTAACTTGTATCCACATTCAAAAAATGTCTAAATACATATATTGATAATTATATGAATGCGGGTCTGTATGTAAGTATGCAGAGTGCATTTGTGTATGTGTGTGTGTGTGTATAGATATATAGATAGATATATATCTATCTATATATCTATACACACACACGTGTGCGGCGTGTGTGTTTGTGCTTTAGGGTGCACACCCTAATGCAATAGGCTGCGCACGCCTATGCTTGTCAGTTCACCTCAGTTACGCTTCACGGAAAGATTGTATCAAGTGTCGGCATTTTAATAGAACTGTGTTAATGAAAGAATACAAAGTACAGGTTGAGCATCCCTTATCCAAAATGCTTGGGACCTGGAGTATTTTGGATAATGGCTCATTTCAGATACCGGACCAGTCTCACCAGTAAGATATATTACAGCCTCTCAGCTCTCATGAAATCCAGTAATATTAGTGTAAATACTGTATGGAGCAAATAAATCCCTGTTACTGTATAGAGCAAATAAATCCCTGTTACTGTATAGAGCAAATAAATCCCTGTTACTGTATAGAGATAATAAATCCCTGTTACTGTATAGAGCAAATAAATCCCTGTTACTGTATAGAGCAAATAAATCCCTGTTACTGTATAGAGCAAATAAATCCCTGTTACTGTATAGAGCAAATAAATCCCTGTTACTGTATAGAGATAATAAATCCCTGTTACTGTATGGAGCAAATAAATCCCTGTTACTGTATAGAGCAAATAAATCATTGTTACTGTATAGAGATAATAAATCCCTGTTACTGTATAGAGATAATAAATCCCTGTTACTGTATGGAGCAAATAAATCCCTGTTACTGTATAGAGCAAATAAATCATTGTTACTGTATAGAGATAATAAATCCCTGTTACTGTATAGAGATAATAAATCCCTGTTACTGTATAGCGCAAATAAATCCCTGTTACTGTATGGAGCAAATAAATCCCTGTTACTGTATAGAGCAAATAAATCATTGTTACTGTATAGAGATAATAAATCCCTGTTACTGTATAGCGCAAATACATCACTGTTACTGTATAGTGCAAATAAATCCCTGTTACTGTATAGAGCAAATAAATCCCTGTTACTGTATAGAGCAAATAAATCACTGTTACTGTATAGCGCAAATAAATCACTGTTACTGTATAGAGCAAATAAATCCCTGTTACTGTATAAAGCTAATCCCTGTTACTGTATAGAGCAAATAAATCCCTGTTACTGTATAGAGATAATAAACCCCTGTTACTGTATAGAGCAAATAAATCCCTGTTACTGTATAGAGATAATAAATCCCTGTTACTCTATAGAGATAATAAATCCCTGTTACTGTATAGAGATAATAAATCCCTGTTACTGTATAGAGCAAATAAATCACTGTTACTGTATAGAGATAATAAATCCCTGTTACTGTATAGAGATAATAAATCCCTGTTACTGTATAGAGCAAATAAATCCCTGTTACTGTATAGAGATAATAAATCCCTGTTATTGTATAGAGATAATAAATCCCTGTTACTGTATAGAGATAATAAATCCCTGTTACTGTATAGAGCAAATAAATCACTGTTATTGTATAGAGATAATAAATCCCTGTTACTGTATAGAGATAATAAATCCCTGTTACTGTATAGAGATAATAAATCCCTGTTACTGTATAGAGATAATAAATCCCTGTGACTGTGATGTGAGGCATCGTTGGGAACCTGCCGTTGGCGTGTCAGGTCTGCACACGTGTCATTGTATGACCCTTTGTGGGTGTGGGGGAGTCTGAGCATGCATGGAAAGGCTAGATCACAGCTTAAGGGGGCTGCACACTGAATACACTGCTGTGCGCTTGCATTGTGACAGGTAAAATCAGATTTTTAATTTTTTTTTTATTAAGGGTACTCAACCTGTACCATACTGAGCACACTCTGCTTGTATAGCTCTATTAGGGGGCAGACATCTTGGATCAGGTGGCTCAGATATTCCTTCATCTGACCCAGGATTCTAAACAACATGTCCGCCCTGATAGAGCTATACAGAGCAAAGATTCTAACCAACATGTCCTCCCCTGATAGAGCTATACAGAGCAAAGATTCTAACCAACATGTCAACCCCCTGATAGAGCTATACAGAGCAAAGATTCTAAACATGTCTGCCACCTGATAGAGCTATACAGAGCAAAGATTCTAAACAACATGTCTGTCCCGATAGAGCTATACAGAGCAAAGATTCTAAACAACATATCCGCCCCCTGATAGAGCTATACAGAGCAAAGATTCTAAACAACATGTCTGCCCCCTGATAGAGCGATACAGAGCAAAGATTCTAAACACCATGTCCTCCCCTGATAGAGCTATACAGAGCAAAGATTCTAAACAACATGTCTGCTCCCTGATAGAGCTATACAGAGCAAAGATTCTTAACAACATGTCCGCCCCGATAGAACTATCCAGAGCAAAGATTCTAAACAACATGTCCGTCTCCTGATAGAGCTATACAGAGCAAAGATTCTAAACAACATGTCCACTCCCTGATAGAGCTATACAGAGCAAAGATTCTAAACAACATGTCTGTCCCCTGATAGAGCTATACAGAGCAAAGATTCTAAACATGCCCGCCCCCTGATAGAGCTACACAAACACAGAGCGCTCCGTCAGGTGCTATGTATTCTTTCATTAAAGCATTTTCTATATATAATGCCGACGTTTGTTGCAATCTTTCAGTGACACAGGACTTATTATTTTAGCTGTCAGTTCTCCGTTACGGATCAGATCCAGCCAGTCCCTAATTTTACAATGTACACACAGTAGATACCAAGCTTGCCGTTAGCACACCTTGCAGCGTGGGGGAAAAGTGCTTTCCAGATGGAGCCGTGAGTGCTTTCATTTATACATGAATACAGGACAGAATATAATCAGAATATACACAGCACAGTGCTCACTTTCTCATCCCTCACACGCAATAAGCACGAGAAACAGTAAGCTCTTGGATCCAAATTATATTAATTATGCCAATATGCTTCCGACAGTCAATGATGGCTAACCTTGGCACTACAAATGATGGGGAACTACATGTCCCATGATGCTTTGTTAACCATAAGGCTGTGGCAGTGCCAAGGTTAGCCATCACTGGCTTAGAAAAATAATATTTAATTACTCGGACACATCCTGGCTATTTGGACTCCTCAGTCTAATCCTATATATTTGCAAGAAATAGATTTGAAGGACTAAAACAATTAGTTACAGTTGGCGTTTGCAGCTCTTTAACTGAAATAGCAAATGCTTGGTATAGTATTTAAAGGGATTAGTATATAAAAAATGATCTATACATTGTGTTAGTTGAATTCACACAAATGTATAGATTAAGAGAAAATGGGGTTCATGTAGAAACACGTAGCACACGGAGATGGCGCCAAAAACTGACAAAATCAGCGCGTGCGCCAATGTATGTCTAATTTTGGAAGCCTGCGTTATCTTCACCTAATGCGTAGATTTAGGTTGCGTCAGTCGTTTTGTTGCGTTGGCGCAGCCTATGTACAAAAAATCAGGCGTCCGAGTTGTGTGAGAGAACCACCACATTTAAAAGACAACTTTCATCGAGAAATCAAGTCCTGTTCAACTGAAAGTGCAGACAGCTTAATTAGATATGATTTCATGAAAGAATACAAACAAAGCACCTTATGGAGCACACACTGCTCTTGTAGCATTATCAGGGGGCGGACATCTTGGGTCCACACTGCTCTTGTAGCATTGTCAGGGGGCGGACATCTTGGGTCCACACTGCTCTTGTAGCATTATCAGGGGGCGGACATCTTGGGTCCACACTGCTCTCATAGCATTATCAGGGGGCGGACATCTTGGGTCCACGCTGCTCTCGTAGCATTATCAGGGGGGCGGACATCTTGGGTCCACGCTGCTCTCGTAGCATTATCAGGGGGCGGACATCTTGGGTCCACGCTGCTCTCATAGCATTATCAGGGGGGCGGACATCTTGGGTCCACGCTGCTCTCATAGCATTATCAGGGGGGCGGACATCTTGGGTCCACACTGCTCTTGTAGCATTATCAGGGGGGCGGACATCTTGGGTCCACGCTGCTCTTGTACCATTATCAGGGGGGCGGACATCTTGGGTCCACACTGCTCTCATAGCATTATCAGGGGGGCGGACATCTTGGGTCCACGCTGCTCTCGTAGCATTATCAGGGGGGCGGACATCTTGGGTCCACACTGCTCTCCTAGCATTATCAGGGGGGCGGACATCTTGGGTCCACACTGCTCTCATAGCATTATCAGGGGGGCGGACATCTTGGGTCCACACTGCTCTCATAGCATTATCAGGGGGGCGGACATCTTGGGTCCACGCTGCTCTCATAGCATTATCAGGGGGCGGACATCTTGGGTCCACACTGCTCTTGTAGCATTATCAGGGGGGCGGACATCTTGGGTCCACACTGCTCTCATAGCATTATCAGGGGGGCGGACATCTTGGGTCCACACTGCTCTTGTAGCATTATCAGGGGGCGGACATCTTGGGTCCACGCTGCTCTTGTAGCATTAACAGGGGGCGGACATCTTGGGTCCACGCTGCTCTTGCAGCATTATCAGGGGGCGGACATCTTGGGTCCACGCTGCTCTTGCAGCATTATCAGGGGGCGGACATCTTGGGTCCACGCTGCTCTTGCAGCATTATCAGGGGGCGGACATCTTGGGTCCACGCTGCTCTCGTAGCATTATCAGGGGGCGGACATCTTGGGTCCACGCTGCTCTTGTAGCATTATCAGGGGGCGGACATCTTGGGTCCACGATGCTCTTGTAGCATTATCAGGGGGCGGACATCTTGGGTCCACACTGCTCTTGTAGCATTGTCAGGGGGCGGACATCTTGGGTCCACGATGCTCTTGTAGCATTATCAGGGGGCGGACATCTTGGGTCCACGCTGCTCTCATAGCATTATCAGGGGGGCGGACATCTTGGGTCCACGCTGCTCTCGTTGCATTATCAGGGGGGCGGACATCTTACGTCCACACTGCTCTTGTAGCATTATCAGGGGGCGGACATCTAGGGTCCACGCTGCTCTTGTAGCATTATCAGGGGGCGGACATCTTGGGTCCACACTGCTCTTGTAGCATTATCAGGGGGCGGACATCTTACGTCCACGATGCTCTCGTAGCATTATCAGGGGGCGGACATCTTGGGTCCACGATGCTCTTGTAGCATTATCAGGGGGCGGACATCTTGGGTCCACGATGCTCTTGTAGCATTATCAGGGGGCGGACATCTTGGGTCCACGATGCTCTTGTAGCATTATCAGGGGGCGGACATCTTGGGTCCACGCTGCTCTCATAGCATTATCAGGGGGCGGACATCTTGGGTCCACGATGCTCTTGTAGCATTATCAGGGGGCGGACATCTTGGGTCCACGCTGCTCTTGTAGCATTATCAGGGGGCGGACATCTTGGGTCCACGATGCTCTTGTAGCATTATCAGGGGGTGGACATCTTGGGTCCACGCTGCTCTCGTTGCATTATCAGGGGGCGGACATCTTGGGTCCACGATGCTCTTGTAGCATTATCAGGGGGCGGACATCTTGGGTCCACACTGCTCTCATAGCATTATCAGGGGGGCGGACATCTTGGGTCCACACTGCTCTTGTAGCATTATCAGGGGGCGGACATCTTACGTCCACGATGCTCTTGTAGCATTATCAGGGGGCAGACATCTTACGTCCACGATGCTCTTGTAGCATTATCAGGGGGCGGACATCTAGGGTCCACGCTGCTCTTGCAGCATTATCAGGGGGCGGACATCTTGGGTCCACACTGCTCTTGTAGCATTATCAGGGGGCGGACATCTTGGGTCCACACTGCTCTTGCAGCATTATCAGGGGGCGGACATCTTGGGTCCACGCTGCTCTTGCAGCATTATCAGGGGGCGGACATCTTGGGTCCACGATGCTCTTGTAGCATTATCAGGGGGCGGACATCTTGGGTCCACGATGCTCTTGTAGCATTATCAGGGGGCGGACATCTTGGGTCCACGCTGCTCTCGTAGCATTATCAGGGGGCGGACATCTTGGGTCCACGCTGCTCTTGTAGCATTATCAGGGGGCGGACATCTTGGGTCCACGATGCTCTTGTAGCATTATCAGGGGGCGGACATCTTGGGTCCACGATGCTCTTGTAGCATTATCAGGGGGCGGACATCTTGGGTCCACGCTGCTCTTGTAGCATTATCAGGGGGCGGACATCTTGGGTCCACACTGCTCTCATAGCATTATCAGGGGGCGGACATCTTGGGTCCACACTGCTCTTGTAGCATTATCAGGGGGCGGACATCTTACGTCCACGATGCTCTTGTAGCATTATCAGGGGGCGGACATCTTACGTCCACGATGCTCTTGTAGCATTATCAGGGGGCAGACATCTTACGTCCACGATGCTCTTGTAGCATTATCAGGGGGCGGACATCTAGGGTCCACGCTGCTCTTGCAGCATTATCAGGGGGCGGACATCTTGGGTCCACGCTGCTCTTGTAGCATTATCAGGGGGCGGACATCTTGGGTCCACACTGCTCTTGCAGCATTATCAGGGGGCGGACATCTTGGGTCCACGCTGCTCTTGCAGCATTATCAGGGGGCGGACAACTTGGGTCCACGCTGCTCTTGTAGCATTATCAGGGGGGCTGACATCTAGGGTCCACGCTGCTCTTGTAGCATTATCAGGGGGCGGACATCTTGGGTCCACGATGCTCTTGTAGCATTATCAGGGGGCGGACATCTTGGGTCCACGATGCTCTTGTAGCATTATCAGGGGGCGGACATCTAGGGTCCACGCTGCTCTCGTTGCATTATCAGGGGGGCGGACATCTTGGGTCCACACTGCTCTCATAGCATTATCAGGGGGCGGACATCTTGGGTCCACACTGCTCTTGTAGCATTATCAGGGGGCGGACATCTTACGTCCACGATGCTCTTGTAGCATTATCAGGGGGCAGACATCTTACGTCCACGATGCTCTTGTAGCATTATCAGGGGGCGGACATCTAGGGTCCACGCTGCTCTTGTAGCATTATCAGGGGGGCTGACATCTAGGGTCCACGCTGCTCTTGTAGCATTATCAGGGGGCGGACATCTTGGGTCCACGCTGCTCTTGCAGCATTATCAGGGGGCGGACATCTAGGGTCCACGCTGCTCTCGTTGCATTATCAGGGGGCGGACATCTTGGGTCCACGATGCTCTTGTAGCATTATCAGGGGGCGGACATCTAGGGTCCACACTGCTCTCATAGCATTATCAGGGGGCGGACATCTTGGGTCCACGATGCTCTTGTAGCATTATCAGGGGGCGGACATCTTGGGTCCACGCTGCTCTTGTAGCATTATCAGGGGGCGGACATCTTGGGTCCACGCTGCTCTCATAGCATTATCAGGGGGGCGGACATCTTGGGTCCACACTGCTCTCGTTGCATTATCAGGGGGGCGGACATCTTGGGTCCACACTGCTCTCATAGCATTATCAGGGGGCGGACATCTTGGGTCCACACTGCTCTTGTAGCATTATCAGGGGGCGGACATCTTGGGTCCACGCTGCTCTTGTAGCATTATCAGGGGGCGGACATCTTGGGTCCACGCTG
The DNA here is from genome assembly GCA_036172795.1 of Pelodytes ibericus. Classification (NCBI taxonomy): domain Eukaryota; kingdom Metazoa; phylum Chordata; class Amphibia; order Anura; family Pelodytidae; genus Pelodytes; species Pelodytes ibericus. Next base: position 216,680,732 of record CM069860.1, on the reverse strand, counting down.
CTCTTGTAGCATTATCAGGGGGCGGACATCTTGGGTCCACGCTGCTCTTGTAGCATTATCAGGGGGCGGACATCTAGGGTCCACGCTGCTCTTGTAGCATTATCAGGGGGCGGACATCTTGGGTCCACGCTGCTCTTGTAGCATTATCAGGGGGCGGACATCTAGGGTCCACGATGCTCTTGTAGCATTATCAGGGGGCGGACATCTTGGGTCCACACTGCTCTCATAGCATTATCAGGGGGCGGACATCTTGGGTCCACACTGCTCTCGTTGCATTATCAGGGGGGCGGACATCTTGGGTCCACACTGCTCTTGTAGCATTATCAGGGGGCGGACATCTTGGGTCCACACTGCTCTCGTTGCATTATCAGGGGGCGGACATCTTGGGTCCACGATGCTCTTGTAGCATTATCAGGGGGCGGACATCTAGGGTCCACGCTGCTCTCGTTGCATTATCAGGGGGCGGACATCTTGGGTCCACACTGCTCTTGTAGCATTATCAGGGGGCGGACATCTTGGGTCCACGCTGCTCTTGTAGCATTATCAGGGGGCGGACATCTTGGGTCCACGATGCTCTTGTAGCATTATCAGGGGGCGGACATCTTGGGTCCACGCTGCTCTTGCAGCATTATCAGGGGGCGGACATCTTGGGTCCACGCTGCTCTTGCAGCATTATCAGGGGGCGGACATCTTGGGTCCACGCTGCTCTCGTAGCATTATCAGGGGGCGGACATCTTGGGTCCACGCTGCTCTTGTAGCATTATCAGGGGGCGGACATCTTGGGTCCACGATGCTCTTGTAGCATTATCAGGGGGCGGACATCTTGGGTCCACGATGCTCTTGTAGCATTATCAGGGGGCGGACATCTTGGGTCCACGCTGCTCTCATAGCATTATCAGGGGGGCGGACATCTTGGGTCCACGCTGCTCTCGTTGCATTATCAGGGGGGCGGACATCTTACGTCCACACTGCTCTTGTAGCATTATCAGGGGGCGGACATCTAGGGTCCACGCTGCTCTTGTAGCATTATCAGGGGGCGGACATCTTGGGTCCACACTGCTCTTGTAGCATTATCAGGGGGCGGACATCTTACGTCCACGATGCTCTCGTAGCATTATCAGGGGGCGGACATCTTGGGTCCACGATGCTCTTGTAGCATTATCAGGGGGCGGACATCTTGGGTCCACGATGCTCTTGTAGCATTATCAGGGGGCGGACATCTTGGGTCCACGATGCTCTTGTAGCATTATCAGGGGGCGGACATCTTGGGTCCACGCTGCTCTCATAGCATTATCAGGGGGCGGACATCTTGGGTCCACGATGCTCTTGTAGCATTATCAGGGGGCGGACATCTTGGGTCCACGCTGCTCTTGTAGCATTATCAGGGGGCGGACATCTTGGGTCCACGATGCTCTTGTAGCATTATCAGGGGGTGGACATCTTGGGTCCACGCTGCTCTCGTTGCATTATCAGGGGGCGGACATCTTGGGTCCACGATGCTCTCATAGCATTATCAGGGGGGCGGACATCTTGGGTCCACACTGCTCTTGTAGCATTATCAGGGGGCGGACATCTTACGTCCACGATGCTCTTGTAGCATTATCAGGGGGCAGACATCTTACGTCCACGATGCTCTTGTAGCATTATCAGGGGGGCGGACATCTAGGGTCCACGCTGCTCTTGCAGCATTATCAGGGGGCGGACATCTTGGGTCCACACTGCTCTTGTAGCATTATCAGCGGGCGGACATCTTACGTCCACGATGCTCTTGTAGCATTATCAGGGGGCAGACATCTTACGTCCACGATGCTCTTGTAGCATTATCAGGGGGCGGACATCTTGGGTCCACGCTGCTCTTGCAGCATTATCAGGGGGCGGACATCTTGGGTCCACGCTGCTCTTGCAGCATTATCAGGGGGCGGACATCTAGGGTCCACGCTGCTCTTGCAGCATTATCAGGGGGCGGACATCTTGGGTCCACGCTGCTCTTGTAGCATTATCAGGGGGCAGACATCTTACGTCCACGATGCTCTTGTAGCATTATCAGGGGGCGGACATCTTACGTCCACGATGCTCTTGCAGCATTATCAGGGGGCGGACATCTTGGGTCCACGATGCTCTTGTAGCATTATCAGGGGGCGGACATCTTGGGTCCACACTGCTCTCATAGCATTATCAGGGGGCGGACAACTTGGGTCCACGCTGCTCTTGCAGCATTATCAGGGGGCGGACATCTTGGGTCCACACTGCTCTTGTAGCATTATCAGGGGGGCTGACATCTAGGGTCCACGCTGCTCTTGTAGCATTATCAGGGGGCGGACATCTTGGGTCCACGATGCTCTTGCAGCATTATCAGGGGGGCGGACATCTTGGGTCCACGCTGCTCTTGCAGCATTATCAGGGGGCGGACATCTTGGGTCCACGATGCTCTTGTAGCATTATCAGGGGGCGGACATCTTGGGTCCACGCTGCTCTTGTAGCATTATCAGGGGGCGGACATCTTGGGTCCACGATGCTCTTGTAGCATTATCAGGGGGCGGACATCTTGGGTCCACACTGCTCTCATAGCATTATCAGGGGGGCGGACATCTTGGGTCCACACTGCTCTTGTAGCATTATCAGGGGGCGGACATCTTACGTCCACGATGCTCTTGTAGCATTATCAGGGGGGCGGACATCTAGGGTCCACGCTGCTCTTGCAGCATTATCAGGGGGCGGACATCTTACGTCCACGATGCTCTTGTAGCATTATCAGGGGGCGGACATCTTGGGTCCACACTGCTCTTGTAGCATTATCAGGGGGCGGACATCTTACGTCCACGATGCTCTTGTAGCATTATCAGGGGGCAGACATCTTACGTCCACGATGCTCTTGTAGCATTATCAGGGGGCGGACATCTAGGGTCCACGCTGCTCTTGCAGCATTATCAGGGGGCGGACATCTTGGGTCCACGCTGCTCTTGTAGCATTATCAGGGGGCGGACATCTTGGGTCCACACTGCTCTTGCAGCATTATCAGGGGGCGGACAACTTGGGTCCACGCTGCTCTTGTAGCATTATCAGGGGGCGGACATCTTGGGTCCACGCTGCTCTTGTAGCATTATCAGGGGGGCTGACATCTAGGGTCCACGCTGCTCTTGTAGCATTATCAGGGGGCGGACATCTTGGGTCCACGATGCTCTTGTAGCATTATCAGGGGGCGGACATCTTGGGTCCACGATGCTCTTGTAGCATTATCAGGGGGCGGACATCTTGGGTCCACGCTGCTCTCGTTGCATTATCAGGGGGCGGACATCTTGGGTCCACGATGCTCTTGTAGCATTATCAGGGGGCGGACATCTAGGGTCCACGCTGCTCTCGTTGCATTATCAGGGGGCGGACATCTTGGGTCCACGATGCTCTTGTAGCATTATCAGGGGGCGGACATCTTGGGTCCACACTGCTCTTGCAGCATTATCAGGGGGCGGACATCTTGGGTCCACGATGCTCTTGCAGCATTATCAGGGGGCGGACATCTTGGGTCCACGCTGCTCTTGTAGCATTATCAGGGGGCGGACATCTAGGGTCCACACTGCTCTCATAGCATTATCAGGGGGGCGGACATCTTGGGTCCACACTGCTCTCGTTGCATTATCAGGGGGGCGGACATCTTGGGTCCACACTGCTCTCATAGCATTATCAGGGGGCGGACATCTTGGGTCCACACTGCTCTCATAGCATTATCAGGGGGCGGACATCTTGGGTCCACACTGCTCTTGCAGCATTATCAGGGGGCGGACATCTTGGGTCCACGCTGCTCTTGTAGCATTATCAGGGGGCGGACATCTAGGGTCCACGCTGCTCTTGTAGCATTATCAGGGGGCGGACATCTTGGGTCCACGCTGCTCTTGTAGCATTATCAGGGGGCGGACATCTAGGGTCCACGATGCTCTTGTAGCATTATCAGGGGGCGGACATCTAGGGTCCACGCTGCTCTTGTAGCATTATCAGGGGGCGGACATCTAGGGTCCACGCTGCTCTTGTAGCATTATCAGGGGGCGGACATCTTGGGTCCACGCTGCTCTTGTAGCATTATCAGGGGGCGGACATCTTGGGTCCACGCTGCTCTTGTAGCATTATCAGGGGGCGGACATCTTGGGTCCACGCTGCTCTTGTAGCATTATCAGGGGGCGGACATCTAGGGTCCACGATGCTCTTGTAGCATTATCAGGGGGCGGACATCTTGGGTCCACACTGCTCTCGTTGCATTATCAGGGGGGCGGACATCTTGGGTCCACACTGCTCTTGTAGCATTATCAGGGGGCGGACATCTTGGGTCCACACTGCTCTCGTTGCATTATCAGGGGGCGGACATCTTGGGTCCACGATGCTCTTGTAGCATTATCAGGGGGCGGACATCTAGGGTCCACGCTGCTCTCGTTGCATTATCAGGGGGCGGACATCTTGGGTCCACGATGCTCTTGTAGCATTATCAGGGGGCGGACATCTAGGGTCCACACTGCTCTCATAGCATTATCAGGGGGGCGGACATCTTGGGTCCACACTGCTCTCGTTGCATTATCAGGGGGGCGGACATCTTGGGTCCACACTGCTCTTGTAGCATTATCAGGGGGCGGACATCTTGGGTCCACACTGCTCTCGTTGCATTATCAGGGGGCGGACATCTTGGGTCCACGATGCTCTTGTAGCATTATCAGGGGGCGGACATCTTGGGTCCACACTGCTCTTGTAGCATTATCAGGGGGGCTGACATCTTGGGTCCATGCTGCTCTTGTAGCATTATCAGGGGGCGGACATCTTACGTCCACGATGCTCTTGTAGCATTATCAGGGGGCGGACATCTAGGGTCCACGCTGCTCTCGTTGCATTATCAGGGGGCGGACATCTTACGTCCACGATGCTCTTGTAGCATTATCAGGGGGGCGGACATCTTACGTCCACGATGCTCTTGTAGCATTATCAGGGGGCGGACATCTTGGGTCAGATCTTCATTCAGCTGACCCAAGATTCTAAACCACATGTCTGCCCCCTAACACAGCCATACAAGCAAGGGGGCTTGATAAAATACTGTATTTAAATCCTTTCTTTAAAGCGTGTCTATCTAAAATACTTACACTTGATCCAGTCTTTCCATTAGATGTCATTTTCTCTTAATCTATGCATTTACATGCAGTTCCACTAACACAATGTGTAGATCATTTTTGATCATTTTTTATTATTTACATTTTCCAGTATACACAAGGTTTTGGTGATGTAGTAACTTTACACGTTCTTATGTCCTTGAAACAAGTACTGGCTCCATTACTTTGTACAGACTCGTATACTGCTGTATAATACGTGAAGCTCGTCCCATACACATTGATTTATCATGCAGGATCTCAGTAACTAGTCGTCTTACACTGCTGGGTTGGATTACAGCTAAAAAGGAACAATCAGCATCTGACATGTATTATGCTTATAAAGGGGGGGCCACTGACCTCCGGACGCTTCTAACTTTCTACATCAGCGAGCTCTGTGCAAAGGAAAAGATTCTGATATTATAGGAAACTTGATTCCCTCCTCCTTGAAATGGATTATTTTTTTCCCCAGCAATTCCTCTGTATGGACACACAAGAATTATTTCTAAAATCTGTTCTTCCCAGGAGGACTTCATTTTTCTTTTGTTTTTCTAATATATTTTTCGTTACAGTTTTAACCAAACTCAAAGAAAAACTGTGAACCAAAAATTGCCATTCTGTTCAATTAAAAGTTTAGGAAATTTGACTAGAAATGCTTTAAGGGTAGAATCCAAATAAAGTACCTTATTGAGCCCCTTTCACTTCAATAGCACTATCAGGGGTCAGATATATTGGGTCAGATCTTTCTTTAACTGACCCAAGTTTCTAAACCCCTGATAGAGCTACATGGACCAAAGAGGGCTCTGTAAGGTATATTATTTGTATTCTTTGATTCAATCTTTCAATTAAACATATTTTAATTTTTGGCCGATATATGTCCTTTAAAATCTTCTGGACCTTTGCTCCTTCAGTGGAAGCCTTTCTCAGAATGTTGAGGTCTTATACACTAAACCATCTCCTAATCTTCATTTAACTGTTTTATCTCATATTACCCGCAACTTCCACATCATCCCGCTTATTCTAATAGATTGGCATCTCCTCCCGTTATCCAGTTTATGCCCGAGGCATGAGTACCCGAGATGAAGCTCAAATACTTTCCAGGATACACCTTACAGAATTTGAGAACCTCTGCTCTAGACCTTCATGTCCACCTCGCCCAATCTTCTCACCAGACTCCAACTAATCACCATTCCTTCCATCTAAATCATCTTCCTTATTCACATATTATAACTGGGCCTCCGATATAAGTCTTCCCATTTTACTAACATGCCACCCTTCACGTTGCCCACATTCGGATAAAGCATGAGGTCCATGGAAAAGGGTCTACCTAGGACCCGCCAACCTCCAAAACAGTCAATCCCATCCAAACTGCCTTCCTCGCCCACCCCGGGAGCCAATGATAACTCTGCCACCTCGAACCCCGCTGTATAGTAGATACATTTTGCCATAGGTACAACAGTACAGAGCTTTAAAACAGAAGCTTATTTAAGGTGCGGATTGAAACAAAATGACCAAGAACGTCCTTAGTACTTCAAATAACAGTTAAATAGTAAGTTCTTTGGGCAAGTCAATGTTTCGCTGTAATTCCTATAGTGAAGATTAAACAAGCGTAATTGATTCTGAGAAGCCTTGGAAGTCCTCTCTTGGACATTAAGTGCTAGACATGGGTGGGGAGAGATGCAGTTCGACAGCAGATGGAGATAAGTCAGCAGTCCCCAAATTATGAGCGAACTGGGGCAAGCCGCAGAGTTTCTTCTATGATGTCTGCATGCACAGCTCACGTCAATATCACGGCTAGCACATGTGCATGTTGGTCTGGGCGCAGAACGCATACTGCATCAATGCTATTTGCCCCACTGTTGTGGTATGAATGATGGCCCTCGTTTCCTCTCAGAGGAGAAGAAGAGCCTAATAATTATCTAGAAGCTCCAAAAAAACTACTGAGGGTCCAGGGAGAGCTTGACGCGCTTGTTCAGGTCACCGTCAGCCTGAACCCTGCCTTGGTACGACACACACACCCCTGCTATGCCTTGCTAAGTGTCCACTTGGTCAGAGTGAGGAACATATTTCAGGGGCATAAGCCCATTTCGACTGCCCAGGCCGCAGCGGAAATGGTCGGAGTGTCCGTGGTAGACAAAGTCCAGCTGTCTCTGTTGAGTGCCTTGACGTGATGGCTGAACTTGTCTGGAGAAGAAACAAATAGAGATAGCTTCAGTCAATGAACTCTTTTTCAGTTATCACATGAGAGGCTATCATGGTAAGGGGACAAATACCTCAAAATGAGACCATCTTCAGTCAAATCCCTAATGTACAGTGTATAAAAGCAGTGGGGACATTTACTGCCTCTACCGGGGCTTGGGTGATGTCCAGAGGAGCATCACTGGCAACCTAGAGTGAGACATCCAGAAGGCCTTTCTTCTGCAATTTCCCCACAACACTCTCACTTACAATGCAGGGCTAAAGTGGGAATGGGTGTCTCCTAACACTAACTCATGAAGGATATTGTGCAGAGGAGGGCTACAAAACTAAATGGAAATGGAAAGTTTTAGTTATTAAGAGAGGCTGGAAAAGTTAAATCTGTACAGGCTAGAGAAACGGTGGCATTCGAGGGGATATGATAATGTTATATAAATATGTACAGGGCCTATACAAAGGGCTTTCTAAAGACCTGATCATTAACAGTACAAAGGACAAGAGGTCACCCGCTAAGACTGGAAGAAAGGACAAGAGGTCAGCCGCTAAGACTGGAAGAAAGGACAAGAGGTCAGCCGCTAAGACTGGAAGAAAGGACAAGAGGTCACCCGCTAAGACTGGAAGAAAGGACAAGAGGTCACCCGCTAAGACTGGAAGAAAGGACAAGAGGTCACCCGCTAAGACTGGAAGAAAGGACAAGAGGTAACCCGCTAAGACTGGAAGAAAGGAGATTTAGTCTACGACAGCAGAAGGGATTTTTTTTACAGCAAGGACAATAAAGATAAGGAATTCACTGAAGAAGTGGTTCTAGCAAATACCTTAGATGCCTTTAAGAGCGGCCTGGATAGTTTTATTTATTTAGTGCTTTTTGATCCAAAGAGAAATCTGATCATATGAACAGATAATTCTAAAATACATTTAGATAACCAAGACTGTAAAAAACAATCTTACCCAAGAATCGGGGACCTACACAAGCCCAAGAGCATAACCTGCCACCAGCCGCAGGGGTGTGAGTTATTTAAATGCCCATTAAAACCAACTTGACCTTCTTTAAATTTAAAACCATTTCCCAGCCTTATTTGGTACCTCTCACCAACTCCCTGGCACCCGCTTGTTCATAAGATCTCCCGGCACCCTATCCGCTGTGACATCCGCCACACCTACCAACCACAATTTTAAAAGGGTGGGTGGGAAAGTTCATCCTTGCACAGCAAATTCTTACTGAATGAGGAAACTACACCCGCCACTTCCTGTGTACACATTAGGGCCATCTAGCATCACTAGCATTGTGACCTACTGATCATTATCCTAACCCTAACCTCCCAGTTCTTACTGACCCTGTCCTGCCGCCCCTGTGATTATTATTGCATGCTTAACCCAGGGCTTTCTAGAGGGAATTTTTTTTTCTTCAACATAATTCAAAATTGATCAAATAAGTTTTTTTTTTTTTTTGCCTTCATTTAACTCAATAGCGGTAAACAAGGATGAGGGAAAGGGTCGAACTTGATGGACGCAAGTCTTTATTCAACCTAAACCGCTATGTAACTATTTACCTTAGGACGTTTGAACATTTAATAGTGCAATGCCCCAAAAATAAAGCCTGACTCAGTTGGATAACTAGAGCTATAAAAACATCTTTGACCTGCCAGGTTAGCCTCTTCTGGGGGGGGGGGGGGTGTATCATCATGACCATCCTCTGGCTTCTTTCTTTAAGGGGGTCAGTGCGCTGATAGGTGCTCTGCATTCAAGACAGCTGAATGGGAGCATTTTTCTAACTTGGAAACTTTGGCCTTACGTTTGAAATTCTCTTGTAAATTCCCTGCATTTCATGAATAAAGCCCTTACAGTCACATAAACAGGTGGCATGGAAACTAAAAATACACAAACTGTACGGGGTGAACAAATGCACCTCTAAAGGGGGCTGCTTACCCAGGATTCTGAGGACATGGTGAGATTGCTTCGGCTGCTGCACCTCCTCTTCCTGTGGCCTCATCACTCTCAGGCGCAGCCTCTCCCCATATTCCTGCACTCACCGTCTGTGCCACCATCTGAAGGACAGATTTATCCAGGCTGAGCCAGCCGGAGGGCAACCTACAACAAAAGCAAGAGTATGGATCAAAATGTGCAGAGGACAGTGCTTAGGGCCACATGGGGGTCAAAAATAAACAGGTCCCTGTCTCAGAGCTCCCACATCAAACTTACAAAACAAGGGGCCTATAATTAAAGATCTAAAAATCTAAATTTGCCATATACTGTTTATCCTGGTATAACGTGCTGGAACAAACAACTTATCTATAACTCTTCAGCATGTTTTGTGCACCTTCTTCTACTACAGTGCTGACACCTTGTGTCTGTCTCACTGTCAGCCTGCTCCCATCTACTACAGTGATAAAGTGAGGGTGCACAAAATAATAGAAAATCACTTATCTGAAGCGTCAATCTCAAAACAGCACATTAATGCAATAATCATATAGTACAGTAGGTTTAGGATGGACAGACCCTTAGTACCGTATTTGCTTGAATATAAGACAACCCTGGTTATAAGAAGACCCCCCAAACTTTGGATATTCTTTTTATGAAAATAAGAAAAAGTCTGAATATAAGACTACCCTATAGGAAAAAAGTATTACTTTTAAAATTGCGATGGAAAAAAAAAATGCATTTCTTGTTTTTATTTGCCAATCTGCCCCCCAGATTTAGCCACTGGATCCCCCCACACAGCCATCTGCCCACAGACTTTACCAATACTCCCCCCAGACAGCTATGTGCCCACAGACTTAGCCAGTGCTGCCCCCAGACTTCCCAGAAGCTCCTCCCCCTCCCGGACTTGCTCCGAATATCCCTGGTGACTAGTGGGGACAGCTGGTGGATGTCTGTGCGATGTGTACAGACATCCTCTGATGCTGCCCGAAACATCCGAATTCTATGACTTCGTCTTCTCCCGGCTTCCATCATAGAAGACCCGGCGCATTGTGCAGACATCCACCGGCTGCTTGCCCAGTCTTATTGTCATTCCTTAGGGTTGCCACCTGACGGGTATTTTACCGGCAGGCCGGTAAAAAACTGGCATCAGGCTAATGTTAAGTCTATTGAGCCAGTAGCAAGGCCGGTATTTTTCTGAAGAAAAGGTGGCAGCCCTATCAGGCCTCGGTTTGAGTTCTGATTATAAGACAAACCTCCAATGTAACACGAGGGAACTTTTTTCTGAAAAAATCTTGTCTGATATTCGAGCAAATATGGTATGTCCCCCAAACTGATTTAACCGTTGCTTGCTTGGTGAGTATCTTCATTTACTTTATACAAGCAGATAATTAACTCTTTAAAGTCCTTTTCCATGCAGTAAACTATTTCCCCAGTTTTATTACTTGTACCCTGAGCAGCCTTCCCTCTCAGGCACACTGTATGAATTGCTGCTGTTTTCTTGCCATTAACATGAATATCTCTTAACTCCTCCTACTTCTCATTCCACGCATACAGGTGTATGATCATCTACCTGAATAGATCTGACATTAACTCCTCCTACTTCTCATTCCACGCATACAGCTGTATGATCGGCTACCTGAATAGATCTGACATTAACTCCTCCTACTTCTCATTCCACGCATACAGCTGTATGATCAGCTATCTGATTAGATCTGACCTTAACTCCTCCTACTTCTCATTCCACGCATACAGCTGTATGATCAGCTACATGAATAGATCTGACACTAACTCCTCCTACTTCTCATTCCACGCTTACAGCTGTATGATCATCTACCTGAATAGATCTGACATTAACTCCTCCTACTTCTCATTCCACGCATACAGCTGTATGATCAGCTACCTGAATAGATCTGACAGTAACTCCTCCTACTTCTCATTCCACGCATACAGCTGTATGATCAGCTACCTGAATAGATCTGACATTAACTCCTCCTACTTCTCATTCCAAGCATACGGCTGTATGATCAGCTACCTGAATAGATCTGACATTAACTCCTCCTACTTCTCATTCCACGCGTACAGCTGTATGATCAGCTACCTGAATAGATCTGACATTAACTCCTCCTACTTCTCATTCCACGCATACAGCTGTATGATCGGCTACCTGAATAGATCTGACATTAACTCCTCCTATTTCTCATTCCACGCATACAGCTGTATGATCAGCTACCTGAATAGATCTGACATTAACTCCTCCTACTTCTCATTCCACGCATACAGCTGTATGATCGGCTACCTGAATAGATCTGACATTAACTCCTCCTACTTCTCATTCCATGCCTACAGCTGTATGATCAGCTACCTGAATAGATCTGACATTAACTCCTCCTACTTCTCATTCCACGCATACAGCTGTATGATCAGCTACCTGAATAGATCTGACATTAACTCCTCCTACTTCTCATTCCACGCATACGGCTGTATGATCAGCTACCTGAATAGATCTGACATTAACTCCTCCTACTTCTCATTCCACACATACAGCTGTATGATCGGCTACCTGAATAGATCTGACATTAACTCCTCCTACTTCTCATTCCACGCATACGGCTGTATGATCAGCTACCTGAATAGATCTGACATTAACTCCTCCTACTTCTCATTCCATGCCTACAGCTGTATGATCAGCTACCTGAATAGATCTGACATTAACTCCTCCTACTTCTCATTCCACGCATACGGCTGTATGATCAGCTACCTGAATAGATCTGACATTAACTCCTCCTACTTCTCATTCCACACATACAGCTGTATGATCGGCTACCTGAATAGATCTGACATTAACTCCTCCTACTTCTCATTCCACGCATAAAGCTGTATGATCAGCTACCTGAATAGATCTGACATTAACTCCTCCTACTTCTCATTCCACGCATACAGCTGTATAATCAGCTACCTGACTAGATCTGACAGTAACTCCTCCTACTTCTCATTCCACGCATACAGCTGTATGATCGGCTACCTGAATAGATCTGACATTAACTCCTCCTACTTCTCATTCCACGCATACAGCTGTATGATCAGCTACCTGAATAGATCTGACATTAACTCCTCCTACTTCTCATTCCACGCATACAGCTGTATGATCAGCTACCTGAATAGATCTGACATTAACTCCTCCTACTTCTCATTCCACGCATACAGCTGTATGATCAGCTACCTGAATAGATCTGACATTAACTCCTCCTACTTCTCATTCCACGCATACAGCTGTATGATCGGCTACCTGAATAGATCTGACATTAACACCTCCTACTTCTCATTCCACGCATACAGCTGTATGATCAGCTACCTGAATAGATCTGACATTAACTCCTCCTACTTCTCATTCCACGCATACAGCTGTATGATCAGCTACCTGAATAGATCTGACATTAACTCCTCCTACTTCTCATTCCACGCATACAGCTGTATGATCAGCTACCTGAATAGATCTGACATTAACTCCTCCTACTTCCCATTCCAAGCATACAGCTGTATGATCAGATACCTGAATAGATCTGACATTAACTCCTCTTACTTCTCATTCCACGCATACAGCTGTATGATCAGCTACCTGAATAGATCTGACATTAACTCCTCCTACTTCTCATTCCATGCATACAGCTGTATGATCAGCTACCTGAATAGATCTGACATTAACTCCTCCTACTTCTCATTCCACGCATACAGCTGTATGATCAGCTACCTGAATAGATCTGACATTAACTCCTCTTACTTCTCATTCCACGCATACAGCTGTATGATCAGCTACCTGATTAGATCTGACATTAACTCCTCCTACTTCTCATTCCACACATACAGCTGTATGATCAGCTACCTGAATAGATCTGACATTAACTCCTCCTACTTCTCATTCCATGCATACAGCTGTATGATCGGCTACCTGAATAGATCTGACATTAACTCCTCCTACTTCTCATTCCACACATACAGCTGTATGATCAGCTACCTGAATAGATCTGACATTAACTCCTCCTACTTCCCATTCCACGCATACAGCTGTATGATCAGCTACCTGAATAGATCTGACATTAACTCCTCCTACTTCCCATTCCACGCATACAGCTGTATGATCGGCTACCTGAATAGATCTGACAATAACTCCTCCTACTTCTCATTCCACGCATACAGCTGTATGATCGGCTACCTGAATAGATCTGACATTAACTCCTCCTACTTCTCATTCCACGCATACAGCTGTATGATCGGCTACCTGAATAGATCTGACATTAACTCCTCCTACTTCTCATTCCACGCATACAGCTGTATGATCGGCTACCTGAATAGATCTGACATTAACTCCTCCTACTTCTCATTCCACGCATACAGCTGTATGATCGGCAACCTGAATAGATCTGACCTTAACTCCTCCTACTTCTCATTCCACACATACAGCTGTATGATCAGAAACCTGAATAGATCTGACATTAACTCCTCCTACTTCTCATTCCACGCATACAGCTGTATGATCAGAAACCTGAATAGATCTGACAGTAACTCCTCCTACTTCTCATTCCACACATACAGCTGTATGATCGGCTACCTGAATAGATCTGACATTAACTCTTCCTACTTCTCATTCCATGCATACAGCTGTATGATCAGCTACCTGAATAGATCTGACATTAACTCCTCCTACTTCTCATTCCACGCATACAGCTGTATGATCGGCTACCTGAATAGATCTGACATTTACTCCTCCTACTTCTCATTCCACGCATACAGCTGTATGATCAGAAACCTGAATAGATCTGACAGTAACTCCTCCTACTTCTCATTCCATGCATACAGCTGTATGATCAGCTACCTGAATAGATCTGACATTAACTCCTCCTACTTCTCATTCCACACATACAGCTGTATGATCGGCTACCTGAATAGATCTGACATTAACTCCTCCTACTTCTCATTCCACGCATACAGCTGTATGATCAGCTACCTGAATAGAGCTGACACTAACTCCTCCTACTTCTCATTCCATGCATACAGCTGTATGATCAGCTACCTGAATAGATCTGACATTAACTCCTCCTACTTCTCATTCCACACATACAGCTGTATGATCGGCTACCTGAATAGATCTGTCATTAACTCCTCCCACTTCTCATTCCACACATACAGCTGTATGATCGGCTACCTGAATAGATCTGACAGTAACTCCTCCTACTTCTCATTCCACACATACAGCTGTATGATCGGCTACCTGAATAGATCTGACATTAACTCCTCCTACTTCTCATTCCACACATACAGCTGTATGATCAGCTACCTGAATAGAGCTGACACTAACTCCTCCTACTTCTCATTCCATGCATACAGCTGTATGATCAGCTACCTGAATAGATCTGACATTAACTCCTCCTACTTCTCATTCCACGCATACAGCTGTATGATCAGCTACCTGAATAGATCTGACATTAACTCCTCCTACTTCTCATTCCACGCATACAGCTGTATGATCAGCTACCTGAATAGATCTGACATTAACTCCTCCTACTTCTCATTCCACGCATACAGCTGTATGATCAGCTACCTGAATAGATCTGACATTAACTCCTCCTACTTCTCATTCCACACATACAGCTGTACGCTTGGCCATTGTTTTAAAGGGGCACATATAAAGTGTACATACTGTCCTGCAGAATGTATAATTCATAGTTGAGCAGAGGGAAATAAATGAATCAATCTAGTTCCTGTGTGATCCATTCTATATTACATGGTATGTTATAAGGGAGCAGATAAAAGTTATATGTGGACAAACCGTACATATGTGTGTCTGTACAGGCTCCTGTGCAATATGAGAGATTATTATTATTATTATATAATATTACCCAAACAATTCCAGTCTTATTGAAATGCTGCAAATGTTTAGTGCGATAGATTGAAGTGAGGAATAATACGAAACACATAAAATACATAAAACAATGATTTAATAGCTAAACAATCTGTAATAACAGGTCATAAAAATACATTCAGTAAACTTATAATCATTAAGTAGAAAGGGACTGTGACTGTTTTTTAATGATTACATGAGTACTGCATAGTTGCCAACATTTGAAAAACATTTCCAGGGACACTTTGCAGCTCAGCTTCCAATTACTTACATTTAAAGTTGACCACACCTACTGCCCAAAGCTCCACCCACTCTATATAATTAGCATACTGTAACTCCGCCTACTTGTCACAGTGTATATTATATCACCAAGTTCCCACCAGCATTACCAGGATCCTTGGTATACAACAGATACATTCACAGCACAACATCTACATCAGGCAGGTGGATATTATCACCTTTACATGAAATATAGTCAGCGAGCTGTGTGTACATCATAAACATACATCAGTATGAACCTACCACTTCCCTCCCCCAGACTTACCCAATGCTGACTCCCCCTCCCTCCCCCAGACTTACCCAATGCTGACTCCCCCTCCCTCCCCCAGACTTACCCAATGCTGACTCCCCCTCCCTCCCCCAGACTTACCCAATGCTGACTCCCCCTCCCTCCTCCAGACTTACCCAATGCTGACTCCCCCTCCCTCCCCCAGACTTACCCAATGCTGACTCCCCCTCCCTCCCCCAGACTTACCCAATGCTGACTCCCCCTCCCTCCCCCAGACTTACCCAATGCTGACTCCCCCTCCCTCCTCCAGACTTGCCCAATGCTGACTCCCCCTCCCTCCTCCAGACTTACCCAATGCTGACTCCCCCTCCCTCCTCCAGACTTGCCCAATGCTGACTCCCCCTCCCTCCCCCAGACTTGCCCAATGCTGACTCCCCCTCCCTCCCCCAGACTTACCCAATGCTGACTCCCCCTCCCTCCTCCAGACTTGCCCAATGCTGACTCCCCCTCCCTCCACCAGACTTACCCAATGCTGACTCCCCCTCCCTCCCCCAGACTTGCCCAATGCTGCCTCTCCCCCCTGCCGCCCCCAGACTTGCCCAATGCTGCCTCTCCCCCCTGCCTCCCCCAGACTTGCCCAATGCTGCCTCTCCCCCCTGCCTCCACTAGACCTGCCCAATGCTGCCTCTCCCCCCTGCCTCCACTAGACCTGCCCAATGCTGCCTCTCCCCCCTGCATCCACTAGACCTGCCCAATGCTGCCTCTCCCCCTTCCCTCCCCCAGACTTGCACAATGCTCTATCCCCTGCCTCCCCCAGACTTGCCCAATGCTGCCTCTCCCCCCTCCCTCCCCAAGACTTGCCCAATGCTGCCTCTCTCTCCTGCCTCCCCCAGACTATCTCAATGCTGCCTCTCCATCCCTCCTCCTTCCCTCACCCAATGCTTGCTCTCCCCCCCTCCCCCAATGCCAGTATTATTTTTCACATTAATGTCACCCTCCTCCCCCTTCCCCAGTACTCACCTCTTGGATGCTCCGTGTCCCCGCCTGCAAGGAGGAGGGAAGTCGCTGGATTTGACTTGCTGTCCTATCCGGCCAAAGTAGAAGGAAAAAAAGCTGCTGATGTGAGCGTAGCTCACAGCTGTGCGTACGGTCATGTGACGTCATGCGATCGCAAGACAGCCCACTTTCCCGAGAATGTCCCGCGATTGCGATATGCGCCGGGTATTTGCCATGTTGCCGGGACTGTCCCTGCAATTCCAGGACAGTTGGCAGCTATGGTACTGAATCTATATTTTACCGGTTATTACAAATGTTTTAGCTATTAATTCATTGTTTTATATATTTGTTGTGTTTTGTATGTTAACTTCAATCTGTCTCACTCTCCAGTATAAACCATTTAAGGCAAACGGAAGTTTGTAGTTGCTTCTGTTTTTTTCTCCCCTCTATCCCACCTCTTTCTTAAACATTCTTATACTACATCGATTGTAAATGTACAGTGCATTAATATGGACACGTTCAGACCATAATCTGCTGTTCCAGTTCTAAATCAACCTTTGGCGAGCTGACCAAACAACTGCAAGAAATCCGGCCAAAATAGCTGAGCTGGGAAACAAGGTGATCTGGTGGGTTTTTCCATCTTGGCTTCTTTTGGCCAGATTTTTGCAACTTTTTTGCTCATTCCCATAGTTCCCTGTTTAGCGTCCATGGCTTTCCCATAAACCTCTGTTGGTTTAACTCTCTCCATTCCAGCTCACCTGTTGGCTGACTTCCCTTCTCCTTGTTGTCTCCTCGACCCGAACAGGTGCCCCCATTTCCTGGCTGGGCTGCTCTGCATCACGGTTGTGCTCTCTTTGGCGGTGGCTTCTTGAGATGCTAAATCTGGATTTTTCGGTGGGTTTCCAGTCTCCTTCTCTTTACCGCGCTTTATTTCATTTAGCACAGACTCTGGAGGACTTCCCATCCAGGAACGTTTATTTTCCTTTTGCACATCTTCTGTCGTCTCCTTTTTGGTGGACCTTTCCTCTGCCCCCATTTCCACACTTGGACAGGCCTCTGCTCCCTCAACCACACCTTCCCTGGGTGGAGGTGCCTTTTTGGGTGTCCCACTACTCCCCAGCCTTCTCCTCTCCTGGCGTGTAAACCTGGATGAATCAGATGAGCCCTCGATGTACACCTGTGAGCTTTGCATCAACTGGTACCACCAGCCGGCCTGTTTGTCCTTTTTCAGCCCCACCGTGCTCTCCTTCCTTTGGTCTTCTTCATTTTCCGCAGCAGGAGCTCCTTCGCCTGTTGGCCGCTCGATCCATGATATGTCCGGGTCTGTTTTTTGTGTGGTCCTCTTCTCTTGTGTGCCCTGGTCCTCCTCCTCTCGGCTTCTCATAAGTTGCAGAGTTGAGTGGACAGACTGCATCATGTCCTGCTTGACCCTCAGCATTTCCTTCTTCTGTTGTTGTTCTCGGCTCATCTGAACCAGTTGATGCTCAAATAAGATGTCCAAGTCGAAGGGCAGTAGAGACAGGGGCTGGAGTAGCAACAAGAGCTCTTCAAATAGGGACTGACAAACTCCATGCGACACGGTCAGGAACCCAACCGGTTCGTAATGAGCCCAGATAACGTCTGCAGAGAAGAAAAGGTCAACAGATCAGAAGTGGTGGTGCACAAGAGAAACATACAATCCATACAGATGTCTTGCGTCCTTATCGGTCATTGAGTTGCACCTACCTTCATGGTTGTAGAGGTGATTAAACCAGAACTCGACAGAACGGACGCTGAAAGACAGAGACACAAGAAATGTGACTATACCGTAGAGTGGGCCATAGACTTCACACCCCTGTGACATGTGCCTGTGTATGCTAGAATAACTGCAAGAGGATACTGAATTCCCTTTTAGACTCCCCAAGGTAAGTTACAGGAGCATACAATTGGAATTACTTGGGCGGGGGGTGTTTTAAGGTGGCCCACTATCGTAGTTTTAGGTTAAAAAACCCAACATAAGGTTTCCTCAGAAGCCCATCATCTGCCTGATTCCTTGTCCCCCGGCCACAAGAGAAAGAGATGGACATAGAATGGATGGTGGGACATGTAATTAACCCCCCTGTTGTGAGTTCAGGGTGGGATGAACAAGACATGGCTTTACAATGCACTCATCACTCTGGGGTCTATTCACTACAAAGGTCAGACGCAGGTGAGATGAGGGGAGATGAACATTTCACGTCACTGACTTATCTATACATTGTGCAGGGCCAAACCTGGCGACTTTCCCCTGCGTGAAGAGCTCAGCCGGCCCTGGGTGTGAGAATTAATAAAGATGTAACTCTGCATTATCTATATAAGGCCATCGAAGCCGTGTATACAGCCACCTCCAGTCACCTATCACCCGCCTCGCCAAAACAAAAGATTGAGGGGATGTAGAAAGCACTGGAAAGTTGTAGAAAGAGGGGCTGTAGGAGCCCTGTGGCACCCCCCAACATTATTGTTTCAGGTTAACCCTTCCAGTGCTGTAGGGAGCACGGTTTGTGTTCCCCACAACACTGAAAGGGTTAAACTATGCATATATTAGCTGCGTCTAGCAGACGATGCACATTCAGGATGGAAGATTATAGCAGGTACTGTCTTTTTATTTAACGGGTGCGGCAATGATTTTACGGCAGACGTTAGCGGTGCCTGGCGGCGGGGGGCAAAAATGGCCGTTAATTTACCGCTGACGCCAGTTTTTAACTTAACGGGGGCCACTGAATCTACCCCAGCGTGTGGGATCTATCTGCATATTCTCCCAGTTCTTCTAGCAGGAGGAGATCGCCAGGTTTGGCCCCACGTATTGTGACATCACTGACATGAGACGTTCGTCCCACCTACGCTCACGTCACCCCGTTAGCAGACAGACCCCCTGGCGGCATGGACAAACTTTAATGAGATCTCAGATATTTATTTTATCAGTCAGCCACGCAAGGTCCCGAGGGGTCGCTGTTGACGAGTTTGCTTACTTGAGCAGCCCAAAGATGAAGGCGTTGAAACGCAGGCTGTGGCTGGACAGCTCGGAGTACTGGTTGACTTTGTAGCACAAGCTGTGCAGGAGTTTGGTGGAAGGACCTGTTGGAGAAGAGGGGAACATTTAGAGGGATGTGTATGATGTGTACGTGACACAAAGTATGGATGGGAAGCGTACTCTTAACAATACTCTTTATTGTAATGTTCGAAAACTGTTAAAGGGACTCGGAATAAAAAAAATATCAAAAATGATCACAGTCAAGGGTGGGCTGGCAGCCCTAGACAGCACAGCACAGGCAAGCCCTTGTGACCCCAGTAAGGCTGGCTCTCCCAGACCCTGCCAAAGAAAGGCTGGAACCACGGCCCCTCACAATTTACTTCCAATGCAGATTTCCCCTTCAAATACAGCCTGTACCAGACCACCAGCTCTCTGCTGGCCAGCTGGAACATCTGACTACGCTTAATGTAAATTGTATTATCTAATTATCATATGTCTCGCTATAGCTATAACAGAGGATTATGGGAAATGTAGTTCACAACAGATAGGGTGCCATAGGTTTATCACTGATCACCATCCCTCTCTCTTTCTGTAGATGACTCTCACTTGCTCTGTGAATTTCTAAGGCTGCTGGTGTAAGTGTCCCTGTATGGTGTACATTTAACCAATCCTTGTGTGTGCGCACTATTCCTTATAAACCGCTCCTATGAGTGGCTGAGACAAAGGACATTCTACACGGACATAATCTCAACTGAGAATTACAGTCCCCGATATGCATTACATTCCAAACCCATGGTACAGCACCGGCCCACGAACAGGCTCCCTGTTGGGTTTGTAGAAACGCCCGTTAGACTTTCATGTTGATTTACCCAGCTGCGTTGAGGCCTCCACCACAGTCCAAGGGATGTTCCTCCTCTGGCCAATGATGACATCCAAAACCCAGGGCTTCAGACCATCACTCAGAATGTCTCGGACCGCTGGACACAGGTATTTCAGGATCAGATGGCCAATGTTTGGGCTCACTGAGCTATTTCCCAGCTTGGCCTGTAAAAGGAGCATACAAAACGAGACGGAGATGACCATAATGGAAAATTTACAGGGAAAATCTCTGACATAGAGCTAAATGGAGTATCTAAACCCAGGGGAGGGCTGGAAACCTTTGGCCCGGTGAAAAAACTATTTAGAAATAGGCACAGTAACACAAGACAGATATGCTAACAAATAAGCAGACAGACAGACAAACGCCAATACACCAAGACAGACAGACAGAGCAGTGGTTGGGCCCAATGCATTCTTACCCTGTCTCCATTGGCCATTTATCACCTATTCTCTACCTCAGATCCAGAAATGCAGGGGGGAGAGATAGGCTCTGAAGGTGGAGGCAGCGAAGGGCTCTCCTCTCACACAAGTACACGTCTATGGGGTCTGCGCTGAAGGCCAGAACATGGAGCCTAGCGCTTCTATCCGACACTACTGATCCCAGCCAGCACCTCATCTGAGAAGCATGGCTGCCTACACTATAGATCACTGTCTGGGTGTATTTAGAAGTGAAAATGGAGGAACCATTGAGGAAAGTGTCCACAGTTACCATCCCACACCTCTTGCCAGCCCTTCGCCGGGGGCCTTTGGTTGGAATATGCAGGGTTTGGGGAGATACAATGTAAACAGCATGGACAACCATCTCTACAATAAGGGAGTTATTCATGACAAGTCCATTTAAATGATCACTAATTGTTCATTCCTAAGATTGGCCGGGGAATGCCCCGACAATAATCTATATCCAGCAAGTGGTAAATTGGTTCCAGCTCATTATTAAGCAGATTGCGGAGACTGTGTTGCTCCCTACAGCGTGTCCATGGAGGCACTGGATCAGAATCAGTACCACCACAGCTCTTTAAATCCCACTGTTGCTGTATTATTTTGCATGCCCCTGTGCAGAGGACAACACAAAGCTAGGAGGGCTCTGATCTGTCCTCCTATAGGTTTACTTCTCCTGAGCAAATTTAATTCAACTGACTTTATTCTTGCACGCTACTGCATTCTGGGTCACCATTTTGGGTCTTTGTTTCCTACTAAAAAACCTCCAAAAACGTTCTATAGGTGGAACAGTTCACCATGGAAGCCAATGGAACGTTCCTGCTGTTACATGCTTCTATGTTCCAAAATGGTTGGGACATGCTTCCCGGTCATTGTCTCTGGCACGGTCAAGCTCAACCAGCTTTGTTACCTCTTAAAGTGCACAGCACGTCTATTTCCCTGATGGAGTGGATAGTGTGGAATATGAGGGCTAACTAGTCTGATGTGCCAACATCATGGCAAAAGGATAAAAACATGGAACCTGGGCCTTACCTTCACCCCAGGGTCTCTGCTCGTCCCAAAGTGAGCCACAATCAGATCTACAGCGATATTTACCGCTTTCACCAGCCCTGCAGAGAAAGGACAGGTATTTACCACCTAACGAGGCTACATGTGTGAGGACCACAGCAGGCTAACCAATAGCTCACACAGTATATCTCACCTCTCTTCTGAAGAAGATCGATGGACACCGATTCCGCGCTCCCGTCTGGGGACAGGCAGAACTCAGCCGGTGGCCGTTCGGTGAGAGAGAAGTAATCGGGGAAGAAGTCACTGGAGCTGAGAGCTGACGGCTTTCCTGAGAGGAGAAGGCGAGGACGAATGGAAAGAGTGTTAGGATGGATGGGGTAAGAAGCGGAAAATCGACAAGGTGAATGCAAAGTTCACGGATTCTACACAGTGCAAGCAGAATAGTCAGGATGATCAGGCTAGAAGAAGACAGTGATCATTCTGCTTAATCAACACTCGCTTTCCTTAAACTATGGGTCTTGGTAACCTGAGGAAGAGCTTTGTGCACCCCAGGAGCGAGGGTAGGAACCGTGTCCATCCAAAAGCACCAGTGTCCATGGCAGGATCTGTGAAGGTCCATAGAACATCACAAAACCCAGCAAACACCCACCACAAACAATGCTAGTGCCTTGATCAACAGGGAGAGTGAGAACTGGGTTAAGGTGGGGGAGAGAATGGACCTCCGTACCGAGGAATTTCCTCCAAGTTTGGACACTCACTAAACTCATACACTTGACAAGCATGCCATGAAAACTTATTATAGGGTTATAGAGGATTAATTTTGCTTCATATGCAAATTGGCTATTTCCAGTGGGTAATATCTAATCTCCATACCAAGCTACAAGACGATGTCATAAACAGGATACACCCCAGGCGCATATAGACCATATAGAGCATACGTTTTCCTTAAATGATGCAATTCTGCTAACACAACATATAGAATTTGGGGATTTAGGAAGGATTTATTGTGTTTAACTGTAATTTCTCTCGTTCTAGTTTAGTGACCTCATATAAAATAGATATTATCATGTTAAAGGGGCATGACTTCCTCCTGGTGCCATAATTATTCTTATAAATCAGAATTTAACATGACCAGTGTTAAATAGTGGCCAGGCCCCCTTGTTTACATTCATTATGGTACCAGGACCACCAGGTGTCCATTAAGGGGTAAATGCCATTCATTCTGCAGACACTCGGCCTGGATTCACGGAGTAAGATGAGCAGCTGGTCCGCACCATTGAGTCGCGCATGCTGGTGGCTGCTGGGAAAGTCGAAGAAATGGCTCCTGCATGATATTTTGTTCTCCTGTCTCCTGTCCAGACTGCCGGATAACCCAGCCAACCCATGAACACGATCCAGGCCAAGCGGGTTCCTGCGTCTATACTCCCTCCACTTCAAAGCTTGCGGGGACAGGTGGTTGGCTAGAATATTGAGTGCAGGGCAGATATCAGCGTGAAGGGGCGGGGGGGAAGAATAGAGAAGCAGAGACAAAGAGAGGTTAGTGAGAGGGCAGAGTGAACCAATACAGCCAAAAGGTGCTACTAACTGTGTGTTAGTGTTAGTTGTATCCCTACCTTGAGAAGAAATATAAAACACTACGGGAGAAAAGTATAGATAACAGCTCTCAAATACACACAAAAAGTCACACTTTACTTGTAGCCAGACCCCCCTTTCACTCTGTTAGAAGAAACATTGCTGACTGTATTGGGGAAAAGAACCATTTAGTCTGCATCATCTCTTTGATAATATATTGAGTGAATGAGTCAGCCGATCCATCTCTGTGACTTCATGCAATCTGCAGTATTTAAGTTTGGATTTCAATATTGTTGAATGGATTAGACAATGGCTGAGTGACAGGCAACAGAGGGTTGTAGTCAATGGGGTATATTCAATGCAAGGTCTTGTTACTAGTGGGGTACCTCAGGGATCTGTACTTGGACCCATTCTCTTTAATATTTTTATTAGCGATATTGCAGAAGGTCTTGTTGGCAAAGTATGTCTTTTTGCTGATGATACAAAGATTTGTAGCAGGGTTGATATTCATGGAGGGATAAGCCAAATGGCAAATGATTTAGCTAAACTAGAAAAATGGTCAGAGCAGTGGCAACTGACATTTAATGTGGACAAGTGCAAGATTATGCACCTTGGGCGTAAAAACCCAAAAGCAGAATATAGACTATTTGGTACAGTCCTAACCACAACATCTGAGGAAAGGGATTTAGGAGTAATAATTTCAGAGGACTTGAAGGTAGGTAGGCAATGCAATAGAGCAGCAGGAAATGCTAGCAGAATGATTGGTTGCATAGGGAGAGGTATTAGCAGTAGGAAGAGGGAAGTGCTCATGCCATTGTACAGAGCGCTGGTGAGACCTCACTTGGAGTATTGTACAGAGCACTGGTGAGACCTCACTTGGAGTATTGTACAGAGTACTGGTGAGACCTCACTTGGAGCATTGTACAGAGCGCAGGTGAGACCTCACTTGGAGTATTGTACATAGTGCCGGTGAGACCTCACTTGGAGTATTGTACATAGTGCCGGTGAGACCTCACTTGGAGTATTGTACAGAGAGCTGGTGAGACCTCACTTGGAGTATTGTACAGCGCTCTGGTGAGACATCACTTGGAGTATTGTACACAGTACTGGTGAGACCTCACTTGGAGTATTGTACAGAGCGCTGCTGAGACCTCACTTGGAGTATTGCACAGAGCACTGGTGAGACCTCACTTGGAGCATTGTACAGAGCGCAGGTGAGACCTCACTTGGAGTATTGTACATAGTGCCGGTGAGACCTCACTTGGAGTATTGTACAGAGAGCTGGTGAGACCTCACTTGGAGTATTGTACAGAGCTCTGGTGAGACCTCACTTGGAGTATTGTACAGAGTGCTGGTGAGACCTCACTTGGAGTATTGTACAGAGTGCTGGTGAGACCTCACTTGGAGTATTGTACAGAGTGCTGGTGAGACCTCACTTGGAGTATTGTACAGAGCACTGGTGAGACCACACTTGGAGTATTGTACACAATACTGGAGACCGTATCTCCAGAAGGATATTGATACTTTGGAAAGAGTTCAGAGAGGGGCTACTAAACTAGTTCATTGGTTGAAGGATAAAACTTACCAGGAAAGGTTAAAGCATCTTAACATGTATAGCTTGGAGGAAAGACGTAACAGGGGGGATATGATAGAAACATTTATATATATAGGGAATCAACACAGTAAAGGAAGAGAGTATATTTAAAAGAAGAAAAACTACCACAACTAGAAGACAAGTTTTAAATTAGAGGGGCAACGATTTAAAAGTAATATCAGGAAGTATTACTTTACTGAGAGGGTAGTGGATGTATGGAATAGCCTGCCAGCAGAAGTGGTAGAGGTTAATACAGTGAAGGAGCATGCATGGGATAGGTATAAGGCTATCCTAGATATAAGATAAGGCCAGGGACTAATGAAAGTATTACTTTACTGAGAGGGTAGTGGATGTATGGGATAGTCTTCCAGTAGAAGTGGTAGAGATAAACACAGTGAAGGAGTTTAAGCATGCATGGGATAGGTATAAGGCTATCCTAGATATAAGATAAGGCCAGGGACTAATGAAAGTATTACATTACTGAGAGGGTAGTGTGTGTATGGAATAGTCTTCCAGTAGAAGTGGTAGAGGTTAATACAGTGAAGGAGTTTAAGCATGCATGGGATAGGTATAAGCTATTCTAGATAAAAGATAAGGCCAGGGACTAATGAAAGTATTACATTACTGAGAGGGTAGTGGATGTATGGAATAGTCTTCCAGTAGAAGTGGTAGAGGTTAATACAGTGAAGGAGTTTAAGCATGTATGGGATAGGTATAAGGCTATCCTAGATATAAGATAAGGTCAGGGACTAATGAAAGTATTACATTACTGAGAGGGTAGTGGATATATAGAATAGTCTTCCAGTAGAAGTGGTAGAGGTTAATACAGTGAAGGAGTTTAAGCATGCGTGGGATAGGCACAAGGTTATCCTAGATATAAGATAAGGCCAGGGACTAATGAAAGGATTACTTTACTGAGAGGGTAGTGGATGTATGGAATAGTCTTCCAGTAGAAGTGGTAGAGGTTAATACAGTGAAGGAGTTTAAGCATGCGTGGGATAGGTATAAGGCTATCCTTGATATAAGATAAGGCCAGGGACTAGTGAAAGTATTACATTACTGAGAGGGTAGTGGATGTATGGAATAGCCTTCCAGTAGAAGTGGTAGAGGTTAATACAGTGAAGGAGTTTAAGCATGCATGGGATAGGTATAAGGCTATCCTAGATATAAGATAAGGCCAGGGACAAATGAAAGTATTACTTTACTGAGAGGGTAGTGGATACATGGAATAGTCTTCCAGTAGAAGTGGTAGAGGTTAATACAGTGAAGGAGTTTAAGCATGCGTGGGATAGGCACAAGGTTATCCTAGATATAAGAAAGGGAACTGGGGCCTAGATGCCAAATGGTTCTTATCTGCTGACACATTCTATGTTTCTATTAACTGCACTCTCCAGAAATCCAAGCAACTTTGATATAACAGGGAAGGCATGCACTCCAAGTCTTCCCTCAATTGATGGTTACATGCAAGAGGACCAGTTCATCCGAAGGGCTCTTCTCATTATGGAGGGGCTTTATTAAAAGGGGGTTGATTTAAAACACGGAGCAGAGAGTAACACAGAGATGTTTTATGGCTCCCTGAGCAGTGCTGATATAACTTTCTCTCACTAAGAACCATATCAGTTTCACAGCTGTAAGCAGCAGTCTAGTCCATGGGATACCATGAGAGGAGAGACACACTGCTCTGCAGCCAGCACATAAAAGATTAAAGCGTATGGGTGCTCCAGAGTACTATTAAATATTAATAGTAATGGATAGTGCTGCAGTGGAATAATAATACTTCATTTGAAAACATTTTATATTTATGTACACTCAAGTGAATGGGACTGGCCAGAGATTCTAACCTGTCCCTCAAACAAAGTTGTCTTCTGCCTGATTAAAGATTTAGCTGGAGCAATTTAACCCCTATTTTAAACGAGGGCTTTAGGACATTCTCCTGTCAGTGATCAACTCCTTGGTGACATGGGCTGTTTGGACATTTCTGGGGTGTTTGTGTTTAGCTGCATTTTTCTTCTTTCTCGCATACTGTACCCACACAAATTATATATAGTTTTTATAGCCATAAGAAGGCTTTTCGTTAGTTACCATTATGTTCATCATATCTTATAATGTACTACAAACAAATCATAAAATATGATGAAAAAAAAAATGTAAAAAAACTTTTTCTAACGTTGACCTAAAAAATAATTTACACAAATACAATCATTAAAAAAGACCCCGTCTGAATAGTTTTTACATTTTGTCCCGAGTTTCGAAATATGCTTGTTTCCATATTTTTCTGCTGTTTTTGCGAGTTATAGGGCAATAACCAGAAATATTGTGTTTTTCTTAATTTTATAACCATTTTAACCTACAGAACCCAACTCGAACCCTAAATTTAACCCTAACGCTAACCCTTATGGTAATCCTTAATTTGTTCAAATTTTAATTTAATTGTAACACAGAAACATAGAATGTGTCGGCAGATAAGAGCCATTCTGTCCATCTAGTCTGCCCAATTTTCTAAATACTTGTATTAGTCCCTGGCCTTATCTTATATCTAGGATAGCCTTATACCTATCACATGCATGCTTAAACTCCTTCACTGTATTAACCTCTACCACTTCTACTGGAAGACTATTCCATACATCCACTACCCTCTCAGTAATGTAATACTTTCATTAGACCCTGGCCTTATCTTATATCTAGGATAGCCATATACCTATCCCATGCATGCTTAAACTCCTTCACTGTATTAACCTCTACCACTTCTGCTGGAAGACTATTCCATACCTCCACTACCCTCTCAGTAAAGTAATACTTTCATTAGTCCCTGACATTATCTTATATCTAGGATAGCCTTATACCTATCCCATGCATGCTTAAACTCCTTCACTGTATTAACCTCTACCACTTCTGCTGGAAGACTATTCCATACCTCCACTACCCTCTCAGTAAAGTAATACTTTCATTAGTCCCTGACATTATCTTATATCTAGGATAGCCTTATACCTATCCCATGCATGCTTAAACTCCTTCACTGTATTAACCTCTACCACTTCTACTGGAAGACTATTCCATGCATCCACTACCCTGTCAGTAAAGTAATACTTTCATTAGACCCTGGCCTTATCTTGTATCTAGGATAGCCTTATACCTATCCCATGCATGCTTAAACTACTTCACTGTATTAACCTCTACCACTTCTACTGGAAGACTATTCCATGCATCCACTACCCTCTCAGTAAAGTAATACTTTCATTAGCCCCTGACCTTATCTTATATCTAGGATAGCCTTATACCTATCCCACGCATTCTTAAACTCCTTCACTGTATTAACCTCTACCACTTCTAATGGAAGACTATTCCATACATCTACTTCCCTCTCAGTAAAGTAATACTTTCATTAGTCCCTGGCCTTATCTTATATCTAGGATAGCCTTATACCTACCCCATGCATGCTTAAACCCCTTTACTGTATTAGCCTCTACCACTTCTACTGGGAGTCTATTCCATACACCCACTACCCTCTCAGTAAAGCAATACCTCCTGATATTACTTTTAAATCTTTAACCCTCTAATTTAAGACTATGTCCTCTAGTTGTGGTAGTTTTTCTTCCTTTAAATATACTCTCTTCCTTTACTGTGTTGATTCCCTTTATGTATTTAAATGTTTCTATCATATCCCCCCTGTTACGTCTTTCCTCCAAGCTATACATGTTAAGATGCTTTAACCTTTCCTGGTAAGTTTTTTCCTGCAGTCCATTAACCAGTTTAGTAGCCCTTCTCTGAACTCTCTCCAAAGTATCAATATCCTTCTACAGATATGGTCTCCAGCACTGCATACAATACTCCAAGTGAGGTCTCACCAGTGCTCTGTACAATACTCAGTGAGGTCTCACCAGTGCTCTGTACAATACTCCAATTGAGGTCTCACCAGCGCTCTGTACAATACTACAAGTGAGGTCTCACCAGTGCTCTGTACAATACTCCAAGTGAGGTCTTAACAGTACTCTGTACAATACTCCAAGTGAGGTCTCACCAGCGCTCTGTACAAAATTCCAAGTGAGGTCTCACCAGCGCTCTGTACAATACTCCAAGTGAGGTCTCACCAACGCTCTGTACAATACTCCAAGTGAGGTCTCACCAGCGCTCTGTATAATACTCCAAGTGAGGTCTCAACAGTGCTCTGTACAATACTCTAAGTGAGGTCTCACCAGCGCTCTGTACAATACTCCAAGTGAGGTCTCACCAGCACTCTGTACAATACTCCAAGTGAGGTCTCACCAGCGCTCTGTACAATACTCCAAGTGAGGTCTCACCAGTGCTCTGTACAATACTCCAAGTGAGCTCTCACCAGAGCTCTGTACAATACTACCAGTGAGGTCTAACCAGCGCTCTGTACAATACTACAAGTGAGGTCTAACCAGCGCTCTGTACAATACTCCAAGTGAGGTCTCACCAGCGCTCTGTACAATACTCCAAGTGAGGTCTCACCAGCGCTCTGTACAATACTCTATGTTAGGTCTCACCGGCGCTCTGTACAATACTCCAAGTGAGCTCTCACCAGCGCTCTGCACAATACTCCAAGTGAGGTCTCACCAGCGCTCTGTACAATACTCCAAGTGAGGTCTCACCAGCGATTTGTACAATACTCCAAGTGAGGTCTCACCAGCGCTCTGTACAATACTCCAAGTGAGGTCTCACCAGCGCTCTGTACAATACTCCAAGTGAGGTCTCACCAGCGCTCTGCACAATACTCCAAGTGAGGTCTCACCAGCGCTTTGTACAATACTCCAAGTGAGGTCTCACCAGTGCTCTGTACAATTCTCCAAGTGAGGTCTCACCAGCGCTCTGTACAATACTCCAAGTGAGGTCTCACCAGCGCTCTGTACAATACTCCAAGTGAGGTCTCCCCAGCGCTCTGAACAATGGCATGAGCACTTCCCGCTTTCAACTGCTAATACCTCTCCCTATAAAACCAAGCATTCTGCTAATACCTCTCCATATGCAACCAAGCATTCTGCTAATACCTCTCCATATGCAACCAAGGATTCTGCTAATACCTCTCCCTATACAACCAAGCATTCTGCTAATACCTCTCCCTATACAACAACACATTCTGCTAGCATTTCCTGCTGCTCTATTACATTGCCTACATGATTTTAAGTCCTCTGAAATAATTACCCCTAAATCCCTTTCCTTGAAATTAGGATGATACCAAACATTCTATATTCTGCTTTTGGGTTTTTACCCCCAAGGTGCATAATCTTGCACTTGTCCACATTAAATGTCAGTTGCCACAGATCTGAGCATTTTTCTAGTTTAGCTAAATCATTTTCCATTTGGCTTATCCCTCCATGAATATCAACCCTGCTGCAAATCTTTGTATCATCAGCAAAAAGACATATTTTACCACAAACCCTAACCATTATTCTAACCCATTATTCTAACTCCAACCCTAGATGTTTAGCTAATAAAGTCTTTTTTTCCCCATTGCAATGTTGCTGTCTGTCTCTAGGGGCAGTCTAGCAACAGCATCAGAGCGACGGAAGTAAAAACAAACATTTCACTTCTGACGCTCTACCCACAAGAGGGCAGCAGCCATATTGGCGGAGCATGTTGCTCTCCAATATGGCGCCCGCGATTCTCTCTGTGGAGTGATCGCAGCTCCGCTGGAAAATAAATTTCACCGCAGGACGTGTCAGGCACGTCCTATGTCACAAAGGGGTTAAACAGGACACAAAGTGCCTCATTCATCAACAAGAGAATGGCGGGGCTTTGAGAAGGGAATTTCAAATGTAAGGCCAAAGCAATCAAGTTGGAAAATGCTCTCTGTATTGTATTAGACAACATTACAGCATTATATAGGGATTTATTCACGAGAGAGAATTGCAGGGAATTGAGAAGAGAATTTCAAATGTAAGGCCAAAGTGGCCGAGTTGGAAACATTTCCCAATCTCAATTCCCTCTCGTGAATAAATCCCTATATAATGCTGTAGAGATCCTTTTCTAATACAATACAAGCTCGGAGAGACACATGAGGGCTCTTCCATACCATTAACTGGTCGCAATATGGAAGTACTGTCGGAGTCGGTCTTTCCTTTCTCCTCCTCGCTCATTGATGGGGCAGTCTGGTTGTCCTCGTGCAGCACCGCATTCAGTAGGGGTAAGGAGGTAATGGGTGGAAGTCCATGCTTGGACACTTGAGTCCTCGTCTCCTTTAGTGGTTCCCTCTTGGCGGCTGACCTCTGAACTTCTAGCTTTGGGGAACCTTCATACTTCCGAGTGGCCTTGGGTGCCCCCGGCAAGGTAGTCCCTCTGGCAGGTGTTGCCCTGAAAGGCAGGAGATTGGCAGAGATTGGACAGGAACGGCTTCGAGGAGGTTGAGTTTCCTTGGCTTTCTCTGGAGAAGGTGAGCTAGAGGAGCCAGAGTCCATGCTCTGGAAAAAGGTGGCATTGTTCCTGATCGGAGAGTAACTGCCCAACGGAGATGGACGCGTTGTATCAGGGGCTGATTTTTTACTGTTATCTTCTCTGGCACTTGTCATCTGGTCCAAGGTCAGCTTCCCTGCTACGTTGATGACCCTGGGGTGGCTGTTGGGTGCCTCATTGTGACCCGCTAACGAGACAGGCGCTGAGGACTGCGTCTCAGAGACATTGTTCTGGCTGGAGGATCGACTGTAGAGCTGGGACAAGCTGGAGGTGAAATGGCTGTGCAGAGGACGCACTTTGGGCTTGGTGAAGTGATGCTGGAAAACAAACGGTTGGATGGGAAGCGTGGTGGGCCGCTGGTCCTTACTGTATCGGAAAACAGGCTTGGCCTCGGCACCAACACCTGTAAAGACAGAAAGACAATGGACAACTGAGAGGAGGCCATGATACAGGTCTATATGTATCATGTATATAATACATAACTCCTTTAGTTTTATTCTCTATAGATATTTACTCGGCCAATGTTACTTGATCAGCTATATAATAATTTGGACTTTTTTTTCCCCCTTCCTTTTATTAAGATATACAAAATACAGCTGACATTTTTAATAAATGAATAAAGAACATTATAATGTAAGCATCCCACTGATTACATATATACCGTAACACAGGACAAGGGCCACAGATGGAAGCAGATCTGCTTTTATCTTTTCTCATCAACGATGGGATGTAGTTTTAATTGATTGAGCAGAACCACAGGACGTATCTACACATTGGTAAGAACCAAAACCCGTTTCTAACAGTTGTTTAGTCAGTGGAATTTTAGACCAGTTTGTTTTATCCTACCTCTGCCATTTTCTAGTTTAAATATTCATGGATAATGTACCGTAATACTAATGTTTCTACTGCTCTCTGTATAAAATAATAATCCTTCATTTTAGTAGTAAAGCAGACAGTTGCCAGTTAATTAAAGAACAACTGTCGGCAAACATGTTACGTTCTGTTTAATTGAAAGATTGCAGACATGTTTCCTTTTTCCTTGTGTAGCCCTATTAATGGATCGACATGTTGTTTATAATCATTGCTCTGTATAGCTCTATCAGAGGGCGGACATGTTGTTTAGAATCTTTGCTCTGTATAGCTCTATCAGAGGGCGGACATGTTGTTTAGAATCTTGCTCTGTATAGCTCTATCAGGGGGCGGACATGTTGTTTAGAATCGTTGCTCTGTATAGCTCTATCAGGGGGCGGACCTGTTGTTTAGAATCTTTGCTCTGTATAGTTCTATCAGAGGGTGGACTTGTTGTTTAGAATCTTTGCTCTGTAAAGCTCTATCAGGGGCGGACATGTTTAGAATCGATACTCTGTATAGCTCTATCAGGGGGCGGACCTGTTGTTTAGAATCTTTGCTCTGTATAGTTCTATCAGAGGGTGGACTTGTTGTTTAGAATCTTTGCTCTGTAAAGCTCTATCAGGGGGCAGACATGTTGTTTAGAATCCTGTATAGCTCTATCATCTATCTATTCCATATATTATGGAAAGTGTTCGTCAATCTGGTGTTAAGGGAATGTGTACAGTAGTCTGGTATTATGGAAAGTGTGCGGCAATCTGGTATTATGGAAAATGTGCGGCAATCTGGTATTATGGAAAGTGTGCGGCAATCTGGTGTTATGGAAAGTGTGCGGCAATCTGGTATTATGGAACGTGTTCGGCAATCTGGTGTTATGGAAAGTGTGCTGCAATCTGGTATTATGGAAAGTGTTCTGCAATCTACTATTATGGAAAGTGTGCGGCAATCTGGTATTATGGAAAGTGTTCGGCAATCTGGTATTATGGAAAGTGTTCGGCAATCTGGTATTATGGAAAGTGTGCTGCAATCTGGTGTTATGGAAAGTGTTCGTCAATCTGGTGTTATGGAAAGTGTGCGGCAATCTGGTATTATGGAAAGTGTGCGGCAATCTGGTGTTATGGAAAGTGTGTATTAGAAGGTGGAGGTGTGTGTCCTGGTGTCTGTGTATTAGGTGGAGGTGAGAGGTGTGTCCCCCAGTGTCTGTGTGTATTAGGTGGAGGTGAGAGGTGTGTCCCCCAGTGTCTGTGTGTATTAGAAGGTGGAGGTGTGTGTCCTGGTGTCTGTGTGTATTAGAAGGTTGAGGTGTGTGTGTCCTGGTGTCTGTGTGTATTAGAAGGTTGAGGTGTGTGTCCTGATGTCTGTGTATTAGGTGGAGGTGAGAGGTGTGTGTCCCAGTGTCTGTGTGTATTAGAAGGTGGAGGTGTGTGTCCCGGTGTCTGTGTATTAGGTGGAGGTGTGTGTCCTGGTGTCTGTGTGTATTAGAAGGTGGAGGTGTGTGTCCCAGTGTCTGTGTGTATTAGAAGGTGGAGGTGTGTGTCCCGGTGTCTGTGTATTAGGTGGAGGTGTGTGTCCCAGTGTCTGTGTGTATTAGAAGGTGGAGGTGTGTGTCCTGGTGTCTGTGTATTAGAAGGTTGAGGTGCACATGTTATAATGCTGAGGGTATTACAGGTCACCCGTGGCAGTGCTGTCAGTATAATTATCTGGGCGACGTGCTAGTTTTGGGTGTGGTCTGTGGATTGCATCTCCCTCATCACAATGGAGCAGCTGCGTAATGACAAGAGAGCTGGATATATTTATATCTCTGGAATCTACTGCTCAGAGCACAGCGATTCCCTGACTCATCCGTGTGGAACTGGATCACGGGAGAGGATATGATTCTCATGGTGCTTGTCAGAGACTCTGGCTCCAGAGGGCGTCATATCTTACACAGTGTACAATCTGGGGGCTGCTGGGAAATATTCTGACTGAGGGACAGATAAATGTAAAGATAATAATGTTATTACGTGGAAAGTAACTGTATTATGTGTAAATTGCTTTTTGAACGTTTGGTGCATCACTTATGACTGTTAATTTATTATACATTTTCTTCCAAAACAACGTTACTCTCTCAGGAAACTCTGAATGTATCAGAATTCAGAACTTCAGCTTAGGTTATATTAATTCCACTAAATTATAACTGCCTCTTTTACAGGATAAATTGTATAGGTCTTTGAGCTTCAAATGTGCCTTTTGGCTATTTTTAAGCAACTGCTGCCCCATATCTAGGTTTAGTGATGTGAATCTGCTGCCCCCGTGTCTAGGTGCAGGTAGTGCTGCCCCCGTGTCTAGGTGCAGGTAGTGCTGCCCCCCTGTGTCTAGGTGCAGGTAGTGCTGCCCCTGTGTCTAGGTGCAGGTAGAGCTGCCCCCGTGTCTAGGTGCAGGTAGTGCTGCCCACTGTGTCTAGGTGCAGGTAGTGCTGCCCCCGTGTCTAGGTGCAGGTAGTGCTGCCCCCCGTGTCTAGGTGCAGGTAGTGCTGCCCCCGTGTCTAGGTGCAGGTAGTGCTGCCCCCCGTGTCTAGGTGCAGGTAGTGCTGCCCCCTGTGTCTAGGTGCAGGTAGTGCTGCCCCCGTGTCTAGGTGCAGGTAGTGCTGCCCCCCTGTGTCTAGGTGCAGGTAGTGCTGCCCCTGTGTCTAGGTGCAGGTAGAGCTGCCCCCGTGTCTAGGTGCAGGTAGTGCTGCCCACTGTGTCTAGGTGCAGGTAGTGCTGCCCCCGTGTCTAGGTGCAGGTAGTGCTGCCCCCCGTGTCTAGGTGCAGGTAGTGCTGCCCCCGTGTCTAGGTGCAGGTAGTGCTGCCCCCCGTGTCTAGGTGCAGGTAGTGCTGCCCCCTGTGTCTAGGTGCAGGTAGTGCTGCCCGCTGTGTCTAGGTGCAGGTAGTGCTGCCCCCTGTGTCTAGGTGCAGATAGTGCTGACACGTGTCTAGGTGCAGGTAGTGCTGCACCCGTGTCTAGGTGCAGGTAGTGCTGCCCCCTGTGTCTAGGTGCAGGAAGTGCTGCCCCCTGTGTCTAGGTGCAGGTAGTGCTGCCCCTGTGTCTAGGTGCAGGTAGTGCTGCCCCCTGTGTCTAGGTGCAGGTAGTGCTGCCCCTGTGTCTAGGTGCAGGTAGTGCTGCCCCCTGTGTCTAGGTGCAGGTAGTGCTGCCCCCGTGTCTAGGTGCAGGTAGTGCTGCCCCCTTGTCTAGGTGCAGGTAGTGCTGCCCCCGTGTCTAGGTGCAGGTAGTGCTGCCCCCGTGTCTAGGTGCAGGTAGTGGTGCCCCCTGTGTCTAGGTGCAGGTAGTGCTGCCCCCGTGTCTAGGTGCAGGTAGTGCTGCTCCCGTGTCTAGGTGCAGGTAGTGCTGCCCCCTGTGTCTAGGTGCAGGTAGTGCTGCCCCCGTGTCTAGGTGCAGGTAGTGCTGCCCCCTGTGTCTAGGTGCAGGTAGTGGTGCCCCCTGTGTCTAGGTGCAGGTAGTGCTGCCCCCGTGTCTAGGTGCAGGTAGTGCTGCCCCCTGTGTCTAGGTGCAGGTAGTGTTGCCCCCTGTGTCTAGGTGCAGGTAGTGCTGCCCCCTGTGTCTAGGTGCAGGTAGTGCTGCCCCAGTGTCTAGGTGCAGGTAGTGGTGCCCCCTGTGTCTAGGTGCAGGTAGTGGTGCCCCCTGTGTCTAGGTGCAGGTAGTGCTGCCCCCGTGTCTAGGTGCAGGTAGTGCTGCCCCCCGTGTCTAGGTGCAGGTAGTGCTGCCCCCGTGTCTAGGTGCAGGTAGTGCTGCCCCCGTGTCTAGGTGCAGGTAGTGCTGCCCCCCGTGTCTAGGTGCAGGTAGTGCTGCCCCCTGTGTCTAGGTGCAGGTAGTGCTGCCCGCTGTGTCTAGGTGCAGGTAGTGCTGCCCCCTGTGTCTAGGTGCAGATAGTGCTGACACGTGTCTAGGTGCAGGTAGTGCTGCACCCGTGTCTAGGTGCAGGTAGTGCTGCCCCCTGTGTCTAGGTGCAGGAAGTGCTGCCCCCTGTGTCTAGGTGCAGGTAGTGCTGCCCCCTGTGTCTAGGTGCAGGTAGTGCTGCCCCCGTGTCTAGGTGCAGGTAGTGCTGCCCACTGTGTCTAGGTGCAGGTAGTGCTGCCCCCGTGTCTAGGTGCAGGTAGTGCTGCCCCCGTGTCTAGGTGCAGGTAGTGGTGCCCCCTGTGTCTAGGTGCAGGTAGTGCTGTCCCCGTGTCTAGGTGCAGGTAGTGTTGCCCCCTGTGCCTAGGTGCAGGTAGTGCTGCCCCCGTGTCTAGGTGCAGGTAGTGCTGCTCCCGTGTCTAGGTGCAGGTAGTGCTGCCCCCTGTGTCTAGGTGCAGGTAGTGCTGCCCCCGTGTCTAGGTGCAGGTAGTGCTGCTCCCGTGTCTAGGTGCAGGTAGTGCTGCCCCCGTGTCTAGGTGCAGGTAGTGCTGCCCCCTGTGTCTAGGTGCAGGTAGTGTTGCCCCCTGTGTCTAGGTGCAGGTAGTGCTGCCCCCGTGTCTAGGTGCAGGTAGTGGTGCCCCCTGTGTCTAGGTGCAGGTAGTGTTGCCCCCTGTGTCTAGGTGCAGGTAGTGCTGCCCCCGTGTCTAGGTGCAGGTAGTGCTGCTCCCGTGTCTAGGTGCAGGTAGTGCTGCCCCCGTGTCTAGGTGCAGGTAGTGCTGCCCCCTGTGTCTAGGTGCAGGTAGTGTTGCCCCCTGTGTCTAGGTGCAGGTAGTGCTGCCCCCTGTGTCTAGGTGCAGGTAGTGCTGCCCCAGTGTCTAGGTGCAGGTAGTGGTGCCCCCTGTGTCTAGGTGCAGGTAGTGGTGCCCCCTGTGTCTAGGTGCAGGTAGTGCTGCCCCCGTGTCTAGGTGCAGGTAGTGCTGCCCCCCGTGTCTAGGTGCAGGTAGTGCTGCCCCCGTGTCTAGGTGCAGGTAGTGCTGCCCCCGTGTCTAGGTGCAGGTAGTGCTGCCCCCCGTGTCTAGGTGCAGGTAGTGCTGCCCCCTGTGTCTAGGTGCAGGTAGTGCTGCCCGCTGTGTCTAGGTGCAGGTAGTGCTGCCCCCTGTGTCTAGGTGCAGATAGTGCTGACACGTGTCTAGGTGCAGGTAGTGCTGCACCCGTGTCTAGGTGCAGGTAGTGCTGCCCCCTGTGTCTAGGTGCAGGAAGTGCTGCCCCCTGTGTCTAGGTGCAGGTAGTGCTGCCCCCTGTGTCTAGGTGCAGGTAGTGCTGCCCCCGTGTCTAGGTGCAGGTAGTGCTGCCCACTGTGTCTAGGTGCAGGTAGTGCTGCCCCCGTGTCTAGGTGCAGGTAGTGCTGCCCCCGTGTCTAGGTGCAGGTAGTGGTGCCCCCTGTGTCTAGGTGCAGGTAGTGCTGTCCCCGTGTCTAGGTGCAGGTAGTGTTGCCCCCTGTGCCTAGGTGCAGGTAGTGCTGCCCCCGTGTCTAGGTGCAGGTAGTGCTGCTCCCGTGTCTAGGTGCAGGTAGTGCTGCCCCCTGTGTCTAGGTGCAGGTAGTGCTGCCCCCGTGTCTAGGTGCAGGTAGTGCTGCTCCCGTGTCTAGGTGCAGGTAGTGCTGCCCCCGTGTCTAGGTGCAGGTAGTGCTGCCCCCTGTGTCTAGGTGCAGGTAGTGTTGCCCCCTGTGTCTAGGTGCAGGTAGTGCTGCCCCCGTGTCTAGGTGCAGGTAGTGGTGCCCCCTGTGTCTAGGTGCAGGTAGTGTTGCCCCCTGTGTCTAGGTGCAGGTAGTGCTGCCCCCTGTGTCTAGGTGCAGGTAGTGCTGCCCCCGTGTCTAGGTGCAGGTAGTGGTGCCCCCTGTGTCTAGGTGCAGGTAGTGGTGCCCCCTGTGTCTAGGTGCAGGTAGTGCTGCCCCCGTGTCTAGGTGCAGGTAGTGCTGCCCCCTGTGTCTAGGTGCAGGTAGTGCTGCCCCCTGTGTCTAGGTGAAGGTAGTGCTTGGAAAGCATGTACTTTGGTTGGCTTATTGTCCTTCTGCAGCAAACACAAAGTCTCACACTGCTCTGTAACGCCTGAGAGGACATGATTGCAGGAGCCTGGATGGGAGAGGGGCTGTGCGGAAAGACATAATATTATCCCTGAGCCAGGAGTCACTGACTCTTCAGTATCATTTGATGGGGGGAGTCGAAAGACTGCATTAAACTAAGACTTAGCAGCCTGACACACACACTGCATGAGAAGAGCAGACTGAGCACATTACACTCATTACACCGAAAGGGCCAGGAATCTGCCAGACGTGATATATTCACTGGAAATTAATGAACGTCTAATCTGGCATAAGTATGAGCACTGCACAGTTACCAGCATCGGCCATGTTTCCAGGGACACATATATGTTCCACATGCTGCAGAGAGAGCATGTAACATGCAGCCCGGCAGTATGTAGGATGTATATATACACACACACACACAATCCAATTCATGTAAAGTGCAGCCTGGCAGTATGTAGGATGTATATACACACACACACAATCCAATTCATGTAACGTGCAGCCCGGCAGTATGTAGGATGTATATACACACAGACACAATCCAATTCATGTAACGTGCAGCCCGGCAGTATGTAGGATGTATATACACACAGACACAATCCAATTCATGTAACGTGCAGCCCGGCAGTATGTAGGATGTATATACACACAGACACAATCCAATTCATGTAAAGTGCAGCCCGGCAGTATGTAGGATGTATACACACACACACACAATCCAATTCATGTAAAGTGCAGCCCGGCAGTATGTAGGATGTATATATACACACACACACAATCCAATTCATGTAAAGTGCAGCCCGGCAGTATGTAGGATGTATATACACACACACACCATCCAATTCATGTAAAGTGCAGCCCGGCAGTGTGTAGGATGTATATACACACACACACAATCCAATTCATGTAAAGTGCAGCTCGGCAGTATGTAGGATGTATATACACACAGACACAATCCAATTCATGTAAAGTGCAGCCCGGCAGTATGTAGGATGTATATACACACACACACATTCCAATTCATGTAAAGTGCAGCCCGGCAGTATGTAGGATGTATATATACACACACACACAATCCAATTCATGTAAAGTGCAGCCTGGCAGTATGTAGGACGTATATACACACACACACAATCCAATTCATGTAAAGTGCAGCTCGGCAGTATGTAGGATGTATATACACACAGACACAATCCAATTCATGTAAAGTGCAGCCCGGCAGTATGTAGGATGTATATACACACACACACACACAA
Source organism: Pelodytes ibericus (assembly GCA_036172795.1). Classification (NCBI taxonomy): domain Eukaryota; kingdom Metazoa; phylum Chordata; class Amphibia; order Anura; family Pelodytidae; genus Pelodytes; species Pelodytes ibericus. Next base: position 216,641,144 of record CM069860.1, on the reverse strand, counting down.
TCCAATTCATGTAAAGTGCAGCCCGGCAGTATGTAGGATGTATATATACACACACACACAATCCAATTCATGTAAAGTGCAGCCCGGCAGTATGTAGGATGTATATACACACACACACCATCCAATTCATGTAAAGTGCAGCCCGGCAGTATGTAGGATGTATATACACACACACACAATCCAATTCATGTAAAGTGCAGCCCGGCAGTATGTAGGATGTATATACACACACACACACACAATCCAATTCATGTAAAGTGCAGCTCGGCAGTATGTAGGATGTATATACACACAGACACAATCCAATTCATGTAAAGTGCAGCCTGGCAGTATATATGATGTATACATACACAGACACACACAATCCAATTCATGTAAAGTGCAGCCCGGCAGTATGTAGGATGTATATATACACACACACACAATCCAATTCATGTAAAGTGCAGCCCGGCAGTATGTAGGATGTATATACACACACACACACACAATCCAATTCATGAAAAGTGCAGCCCGGCAGTATGTGGGATGTATATACACACACACACAATCCAATTCATGTAAAGTGCAGCCTGGCAGTATGTAGGATGTATATATACACACACACAATCCAATTCATGTAAAGTGCAGCCTGGCAGTATGTAGGATGTATACACACACACACAATCCAATTCATGTAAAGTGCAGCCCGGCAGTATGTAGGATGTATATACACACACACACACACAATCCAATTCATGAAAAGTGCAGCCCGGCAGTATGTGGGATGTATATACACACACACACAATCCAATTCATGTAAAGTGCAGCCTGGCAGTATGTAGGATGTATATATACACACACACAATCCAATTCATGTAAAGTGCAGCCTGGCAGTATGTAGGATGTATACACACACACACAATCCAATTCATGTAAAGTGCAGCCCGGCAGTATGTAGGATGTATATACACACACACACACAATCCAATTCATGTAAAGTGCAGCCCGGCAGTATGTAGGATGTATATGTGCACACACACACACAATCCAATTCATGTAAAGTGCAGCCTGGCAGTATGTAGGATGTATATACACACAGACACACCATCCAATTCATGTAAAGTGCAGCACGGCAGTATGTAGGATGTATATACACACACACACAATCCAATTCATGTAAAGTGCAGCCCGGCAGTATGTAGGATGTATATTCACACACACACACAATCCAATTCATGTAAAGTGCAGCCCGGCAGTATGTAGGATGTATATACACACAGACACAATCCAATTCATGTAAAGTGCAGCCCGGCAGTATGTAGGATGTATATACACACACACACACAATCCAATTAATGTAAAGTGCAGCCCGGCAGTATGTAGGATGTATATACACACACACACACAATCCAATTCATTTAAAGTGCAGCCCAGCAGTGTGTAGGATGTATACACACACAGACACAATCCAATTCATGTAAAGTGCAGCCCGGCAGTATGTAGGATGTATGTACACACACACACACAATCCAATTCATGTAAAGTGCAGCCCGGCAGTATGTAGGATGTATACACACACACACAATCCAATTCATGTAAAGTGCAGCCTGGCAGTATGTAGGATGTATATACACACACACACAATCCAATTCATGTAAAGTGCAGGCCGGCAGTATGTAGGATGTATATACACACACACACACAATCCAATTCATGTAAAGTGCAGCCCGGCAGTATGTAGGATGTATATACACACAGACACACCATCCAATTCATGTAAAGTGCAGCACGGCAGTATGTAGGATGTATATACACACACACACAATCCAATTCATGTAAAGTGCAGCCCGGCAGTATGTAGGATGTATAACCACACACACACACAATCCAATTCATGTAAAGTGCAGCCCGGCAGTATGTAGGATGTATATACACACAGACACAATCCAATTCATGTAAAGTGCAGCCCGGCAGTATGTAGGATGTATATACACACACACACACAATCCAATTCATGTAAAGTGCAGCCTGGCAGTATGTAGGATGTATGTACACACAGACACAATCCAATTCATGTAAAGTGCAGCCCGGCAGTATGTAGGATGTATGTACACACACACACACAATCCAATTCATGTAAAGTGCAGCCCGGCAGTATGTAGGATGTGTACACACACACACAATCCAATTCATGTAAAGTGCAGCCTGGCAGTATGTAGGATGTATATACACACAGACACAATCCAATTCATGTAAAGTGCAGCCCGGCAGTATGTAGGATGTATGTACACACACACACACAATCCAATTCATGTAATGTGCAGCCCGGCAGTATGTAGGATGTATATACACACAGACACAATCCAATTCATGTAAAGTGCAGCCCGGCAGTATGTAGGATGTATATACACACACACACAATCCAATTCATGTAATGTGCAGCCCGGCAGTATGTAGGATGTATATACACACAGACACAATCCAATTCATGTAAAGTGCAGCCCGGCAGTATGTAGGATGTATATACACACACACACAATCCAATTCATGTAAAGTGCAGCCCGGCAGTATGTAGGATTTATATACACACACACACAATCCAATTCATGTAAAGTGCAGCCTGGCAGTATGTAGGATGTATGTACACACAGACACAATCCAATTCATGTAAAGTGCAGCCCGGCAGTATGTAGGATGTATGTACACACACACACACAATCCAATTCATGTAAAGTGCAGCCCGGCAGTATGTAGGATGTGTACACACACACACAATCCAATTCATGTAAAGTGCAGCCCGGCAGTATGTAGGATGTGTACACACACACACAATCCAATTCATGTAAAGTGCAGCCCGGCAGTATGTAGGATGTATATACACACACACACAATCCAATTCATGTAAAGTGCAGCCTGGCAGTATGTAGGATGTATATACACACACACACAATCCAATTCATGTAAAGTGCAGCCCAGCAGTATGTAGGATGTATATACACACACACACAATCCAATTCATGTAAAGTGCAGCCCGGTAGGATGTATATACACACACACATACAATCCAATCCATGTAAAGTGCAGCCTGGCAGTATGTAGGATGTATATACACATACACACAAAATCCAATTCATGTAAAGTGCAGCCCGGCAGTATGTAGGATGTATATACACACACACACAATCCAATTCATGTAAAGTGCAGCCTGGCAGCATGTAGGATGTATGTACACACACACACACAATCCAATTCATGTTAAGTGATGCCCAGCAGTATGTAGGATGTATACACACACACACAATCCAATTCATGTAAAGTGCAGCCTGGCAGTATGTAGGATGTATATACACACACAATACAATTCATGTAAAGTGCAGCACGGCAGTATGTAGGATGTATATACACACACACACAATCCAATTCATGAAAAGTGCAGCCAGGCAGTATGTAGGATGTATATACACACACACACAATCCAATTCATGTAAAGTGCAGCCTGGCAGTATGTAGGATGTATATACACACACACACAATCCAATTCATGTAAAGTGCAGCCCAGCAGTATGTAGGATGTATATACACACACACACAATCCAATTCATGTAAAGTGCAGCCCAACAGTATGTAGGATGTATATACACACACACACAATCCAATTCATGTAAAGTGCAGCCCGGTAGGATGTATATACACACACACATACAATCCAATCCATGTAAAGTGCAGCCTGGCAGTATGTAGGATGTATATACACATACACACAAAATCCAATTCATGTAAAGTGCAGCCCGGCAGTATGTAGGATGTATATACACACACACACAATCCAATTCATGTAAAGTGCAGCCTGGCAGCATGTAGGATGTATGTACACACACACACACAATCCAATTCATGTAAAGTGATGCCCGGCAGTATGTAGGATGTATACACACACACACAATCCAATTCATGTAAAGTGCAGCCTGGCAGTATGTAGGATGTATATACACACACAATACAATTCATGTAAAGTGCAGCACGGCAGTATGTAGGATGTATATACACACACACACAATCCAATTCATGAAAAGTGCAGCCAGGCAGTATGTAGGATGTATATACACACACACACACAATCCAATTCATGTAAAGTGCAGCCTGGCAGTATGTAGGATGTATATACACACACACACAATCCAATTCATGTAAAGTGCAGCCCGGCTGTATGTAGGATGTATATACACACACACAATCCAATTCATGTAAAGTGCAGCCCGGCAGTATGTAGGATTTATATACACACAGACACACAATCCAATTCATGTAAAGTGCAGCCCGGCAGTATGTAGGATGTATACACACACACACACACACACAATCCAATTCATGTAAAGTGCAGCACGGCAGTATGTAGGATGTATATACACACACACACAATCCAATTCATGAAAAGTGCAGCCAGGCAGTATGTAGGATGTATATACACACACACACACAATCCAATTCATGTAAAGTGCAGCCTGGCAGTATGTAGGATGTATATACTCACACACACAATCCAATTCATGTAAAGTGCAGCCCGGCTGTATGTAGGATGTATATACACACACACAATCCAATTCATGTAAAGTGCAGCCTGGCAGTATGTAGGATGTATATACACACAGACACACAATCCAATTCATGTAAAGTGCAGCCCGGCAGTATGTAGGATGTATACACACACACACACACACAATCCAATTCATGTAAAGTGCAGCCCGGCAGTATGTAGGATGTATATACACACACACACAATCCAATTCATGTAAAGTGCAGCCTGGCAGTATGTAGGATGTATATACACACTGACACACAATCCAATTCATGTAAAGTGCAGCCCGGCAGTATGTAGGATGTATATACACACACACACAATCCAATCCATGTAAAGTGCAGCCCGGCAGTATGTAGGATGTATATACACACAGACACACAATCCAATTCATGTAAAGTGCAGCCCGGCAGTATGTAGGATGTATATTCACACACACACACAATCCAATTCATGTAAAGTGCAGCCCAGCAGTATGTAGGATGTATATACTCACACACACAATCCAATTCATGTAAAGTGCAGCCCGCCAGTATGTAGGCTGTATATACACACACACAATCCAATTCATGTAAAGTGCAGCCCGCCAGTATGTAGGCTGTATATACACACACACAATCCAATTCATGTAAAGTGCAGCCCGGCAGTATGTAGGATGTATATACACACACACAATCCAATTCATGTAAAGTGCAGCCTGGCAGTATGTAGGATGTATATACACACACACACAATGCAATTCATGTAAAGTGCAGCCTGGCAGTATGTAGGATGTATATACACACACACACAATCCAATTCATGTAAAGTGCAGCCCGGCAGTATGTAGGATGTATATACACACACACACAATCCAATTCATGTAATGTGCAGCCCGGCAGTATGTAGGATGTATATACACACAGACACAATCCAATTCATGTAAAGTGCAGCCCGGCAGTATGTAGGATGTATATACACACACACACAATCCAATTCATGTAAAGTGCAGCCCGGCAGTATGTAGGATTTATATACACACACACACAATCCAATTCATGTAAAGTGCAGCCCGGCAGTATGTAGGATGTATATACACACACACAATCCAATTCATGTAAAGTGCAGCCTGACAGTATGTAGGATGTATATACACACACACAATGCAATTCATGTAAAGTGCAGCCTGGCAGTATGTAGGATTTATATACACACACACACAATCCAATTCATGTAAAGTGCAGCCCGGCAGTATGTAGGATGTATATACACACACACAATCCAATTCATGTAAAGTGCAGCCTGACAGTATGTAGGATGTATATACACACACACAATGCAATTCATGTAAAGTGCAGCCTGGCAGTATGTAGGATGTATATACACACACACACAATCCAATTCATGTAAAGTGCAGCCCGGCAGTATGTAGGATGTATATACACACACACACAATCCAATTCATGTAAAGTGCCGCCTGGCAGTATGTAGGATGTATATACACACACACACAATCCAATTCATGTAAAGTGCAGCCTGACAGTATGTAGGATGTATATACACACACACACACAATCCAATTCATGTAAAGTCCAGCCTGGCAGTATGTAGGATGTATATACACACACACACACAATCCAATTCATGTAAATTGCAGCCTGGCAGTATGTAGGATGTATATACACACACACACAATCCAATTCATGTAAAGTGCAGCCTGGCAGTATGTAGGATGTATATACACACACACACACACAATCCAATTCATGTAAAGTGCAGCCCGGCAGTATGTAGGATGTATATACACACACACACAATCCAATTCATGTAAAGTGCAGCCCGGCAGTATGTAGGATGTATATACACACACACACAATCCAATTCATGTAAAGTGCAGCCTGGCAGTATGTAGGATGTATATACACACACACACAATCCAATTCATGTAAAGTGCAGCCTGACAGTATGTAGGATGTATATACACACACACACAATCCAATTCATGTAAAAGTGCAGCACGGCAGTATGTAGGATGTATATACACACACACACAATCCAATTCATGTACAGTGCAGCCCGGCAGTATGTAGGATGTATATACACACACACACACACAATCCAATTCATGTAAAGTGCAGCCTGGCAGTATGTAGGATGTATATACACACACACACACAATCCAATTTATGTAAAGTGCAGCCTGACAGTATGTAGGATGTATATACACACACACACAATCCAATTCATGTAAAGTGCAGCACGGCAGTATGTAGGATGTATATACACACACACACAATCCAATTCATGTACAATGCAGCCCGGCAGTATGTAGGATGTATATACACACACACACACAATCCTATTCATGTAAAGTGCAGCACGGCAGTATGTAGGATGTATATACACACACACACAATCCAATTCATGTAAAGTGCAGCCCGGCAGTATGTAGGATGTATATACACACACAGACAATCCAATTCATGTAAAGTGCAGCCTGGCAGTATGTAGGATGTATATACACACACACACAATCCAATTCATGTAAAGTGCAGCCTGACAGTATGTAGGATGTATATACACACACACACACAATCCAATTCATGTAAAGTGCAGCCAGGCAGTATGTAGGATGTATATACACACACACACAATCCAATTCATGTACAGTGCAGCCCGGCAGTATGTAGGATGTATATACACACACACACACAATCCAATTCATGTAAAGTGCAGCCCGGCAGTATGTAGGATGTATATACACACACACACACAATCCAATTCATGTAAAGTGCAGCCCGGCAGTATGTAGGATGTATATACACACACACAATCCAATTCATGTAAAGTGCAGCCCGGCAGTATGTAGGATGTATATACACACACACACAATCCAATTCATGTAAAGTGCAGCCAGGCAGTATGTAGGATGTATATACACACACACACACACACACACAATCCAATTCATGTACAGTGCAGCCCGGCAGTATGTAGGATGTATACACACACACACACACAATCCAATTCATGTAAAGTGCAGCCCGGCAGTATGTAGGATGTAAATATACACACAGACACAATCCAATTCATGTAAAGTGCAGCCCGGCAGTATGTAGGATGTATATACACACACACACACAATCCAGTGGCGTCCCGAGGGGGGGTGGGGGGGGCGGCCCGCACCGGGTGACTCCTCCAGCGGGGGTGACACCCGTGCAGCCGGCACCCCCCCACATCGCGCTGCTTAACTTTTTTTCTAGCAGCCGCATCCGCTGGACGCGGCCGCCGGAAAAAAAGTAAAAAAAAACAAAACAATCACAGCAACCGGATGTCACGTTACGTCACATCCGGTGCTTTGTTTCCCTCCTCCGTGCAAGAGGGAAGACTGCACGGAGGAGGCGTTGGTCCGGGAGCAGAGAGCAGCCTTTAGGTAAGTGATGGGGAAGGGGGAGGAGGGTGGTTTAAAACGAGCAGGGCTCTGACTGGCACTATTTTACTGGGCTCTGGCTGGCACAATATTACAGGCATCTGGCTGGCACTATATTACTGGGCTCTGGCTGGCACTATATTACTGGGCTCTGGCTGGCACTATATTACTGGGCTCTGGCTGGCACAATATTACTGTGCTCTGACTGGCACTATTTTACTGGGCTCTGGCTGGCACTATATTACTGGGCATCTGGCTGGCACTATATTACTGGGCTCTGGCTGGCACAATATTACAGGCATCTGGCTGGCACTATATTACTGGGCTCTGGCTGGCACTATATTACTGGGCTCTGGCTGGCACTATATTACTGGGCTCTCGCTGGCACAATATTACAGGCATCTGGCTGGCACTATATTACTGGGCTCTGACTGGCACTATATTACTGGGCTCTGGCTGGCACTATATTACTGGGCTCTGACTGGCACTATATTACTGGGCTCTGACTGGCACTATATTACTGGGCTGTGGCTGGCACTATATTACTGGGCTCTGACTGGCACTATATTACTGGGCTCTGGCTGGCACTATATTACTGGGCTCTGACTGGCACTATATTACTGGGCTCTGGCTGGCACTATTTTACTGGGCTCTGGCTGGCACTATATTACTGGGCTCTGGCTGGCACAATATTACAGGCATCTGGCTGGCACTATATTACTGGGCTCTGACTGGCACTATATTACTGGGCTCTGGCAGGCACTATATTACTGGGCACTGGCTGGCACTATATTACTGGGCTCTGACTGGCACTATATTACTGGGCTCTGGCTGGCAAAATATTACAGGCATCTGACTGGCACTATATTACTGGGCTCTGGCTGGCACAATATTACTGGGCTCTGGCTGGCACTATATTACTGGGCTCTGACTGGCACTATATTACTGGGCTCTGGCTGGCATAATATTACAGGCATCTGACTGGCACTATATTACTGGGCTCTGGCTATCACTATATTACTGGGCATCTGGCTGGCACTATTTTACTGGGCTCTGGCTGGCACAATATTACAGGCATCTTGCTGGCACAATATTACTGGGCTCTGGCTGGCACTATTTTACTGGGCTCTGGCTGGCACAATATTACAGGCATCTGGCTGGCAATATATTACTGGGCATCTGGCTGGCACTATATTACTGGGCTCAGGCTGGAACAATATTACAGGCATCTGACTGGCACAATATTACTGGGCATCTGGCTGGCACTATATTACTGGGCTCTGGCTGGCACAATATTACAGGCATCTGGCTGGCACTATATTACTGGGCATCTGGCTGGCACTATATAACTGGGCATCTGGCTGGCACAATGTTACTGGGCATCTGACTGGCACTATATTACTGGCACTCGGCTGGTACTATATTACTGGGCTCTGGCTGGCACTATATTACTGGGCTCTGGCTGGCACAATATTACAAGCATCTGACTGGCACAATATTACTGGGCATCTGGCTGGCACAATATTACTGGGCATCTGGCTGGCACTATATTACTGGGCATCTGGCTGGCACTATATTACTCGGCTCTGGCAGGCACTATATTACTGGGCTCTGGCTGGCACAATATTACAGGCATCTGACTGGCACAATATTACTGGGCATCTGGCTGGCACTATATTACTGGGCTCAGGCTGGAACAATATTACAGGCATCTGACTGGCACAATATTACTGGGCATCTGGCTGGCACTATATTACTGGGCTCTGGCTGGCACAATATTACAGGCATCTGGCTGGCACTATATTACTGGGCATCTGGCTGGCACTATATAACTGGGCATCTGGCTGGCACAATGTTACTGGGCATCTGACTGGCACTATATTACTGGCATCTGGCTGGTACTATATTACTGGGCTCTGGCTGGCACTATATTACTGGGCTCTGGCTGGCACAATATTACAAGCATCTGACTGGCACAATATTACTGGGCATCTGGCTGGCACAATATTACTGGGCATCTGGCTGGCACTATATTACTGGGCATCTGGCTGGCACTATATTACTGGGCATCTGGCTGGCTCAATATTACTGGGCATCTTGCTGGCACTATATTACTGGTATCTGACTGGCACAATATTACAGGCATCTGACTGGCACACTATTACTGGGCTCTGACTGACACAATATTCCTGGTATCTGACTGGCACAATATTACAGGCATCTGACTGGCACACTATTACTGGGCTCTGACTGACACAATATTCCTGGTATCTGACTGGCACAATATTACTGGGCTCTGTGTGGCACAATATTACTGGTATCTGACTGGCACACTATTAATGGGCTCTGAATGGCACACTATTCCTGGTATCTATAATTGTACAATTTTCAAACATTGAAAAAATTGTGGGTGTTTTCTTACATTTTTATCATGGGGGGGGGGGGGGGGGTGCCACACTCAGGGTCCGCCCCGGGTGCCAAATGCTCTAGGTACGCCCTGACACAATCCAATTCATGTAAAGTGCAGCCTGGCAGTATGAAGGATGTATATACACACACACAATCCAATTCATGTAAAAATGCAGCCCGGCAGTATATAGGATGTATATACACAAAGACACAATCCAATTCATGTAAAGTGCAGCCAGGCAGAATGTAGGATGTATATACACACACACACACAATCCACTTCATGTAAAGTGCAGCCTGGCAGTATGTAGGATGTATATACACACACACACAATCCAATTCATGTAAAGTGCAGCCAGGCAGTATGTAGGATGTATATACACACACACACAATCCAATTCATGTAAAGTGCAGCCTGACAGTTTGTATGATGTATATACACACAATCCAATTCATGTAAAGTGCAGCCCGGCAGTATGTAGGATGTATATACACACAATCAAATTCATGTAAAGTGCAGCCTGACAGTTTGTAGGATGTATATACACACACACAATCCAATTCATGTAAAGTGCAGCCCGGCAGTGTGTAAGATGTATATACACACACAATCCAATTCATGTAAAGTGCAGCCCGGCAGTATGTAGGATGTATATACACACAGACACAATCCAATTCATGTAAAGTGCAGCCCAGCAGTATGTAGGATGTATATACACACACACACAGACACACACAATCCAATTCATGTAAAGTGCAGCCCGGCAGTATGTAGGATGTATATACACACACACACAATCCAATTCATGTAAAGTGCAGCCTGGCAGTATGTAGGATGTATATACACACACACACACACACACACAATCCAATTCATGTAAAGTGCAGCCCGGCAGTATGTAGGATGTATACACATACACAATCCAATTCATGTAAAGTGCAGCCTGGCTGTATGTAGGATGTATATACACACAGACACAATCCAATTCATGTAAAGTGCAGCCCAGCAGTATGTAGGATGTATATACACACACACACACAGTCACATACAATCCAATTCATGTAAAGTGCAGCCCGGCAGTATGTAGGATGTATATATACACACACACACACAATCCAATTCATGTAAAGTGCAGCTTGGCAGTATGTAGGATGTATATACACACACACACACAATCCAATTCATGTAAAGTGCAGCCCGCAGTATGTAGGATGTATACACATACACAATCCAATTCATGTAAAGTGCAGCCTGGCAGTATGTAGGATGTATATACACACACACACAATCCAATTCATGTAAAGTGCAGCCCGGCAGTATGTAGGATGTATATACACACACACACAATCCAATTCATGTAAAGTGCAGCCCGGCAGTATGTAGGATGTATATACACACACACACACAATCCAATTCATGTAACGTGCAGCCCGGCAGTATGTAGGATGTATATACACACACACAATCCAATTCATGTAAAGTGCAGCCCGGCAGTATGTAGGATGTATACACACACACAGACACAATCCAGTTCAAGTAAAGTGCAGCCTGGCAGTATGTAGGATGTATATACACACACACACAATCCAATTCATGTAAAGTGCAGCCCGGCAGTATGTAGGATGTATATACACACACATACACAATCCAATTCATGTAAAGTGCAGCCCGGCAGTATGTAGAATGTATATACACACAGACACAATCCAATTCATGTAAAGTGCAGCCCGGCAGTATGTAGAATGTATATACACACAGACACAATCCAATTCATGTAAAGTGCAGCCCGGCAGTATGTAGAATGTATATACACACACAATCCAATTCATGTAAAGTGCAGCCCGGCAGTATGTAAGATGTATATACACACACACACAATCCAATTCATGTAAAGTGCAGCACGGCAATATGTAGGATGTATATACACACACACAATCCAATTCATGTAAAGTGCAGCCCGGCAGTATGTAAGATGTATATACACACAGACACAATCCAATTCATGTAAAGTACAGCCCGGCAGTATGTAGGATGTATATATACACACACACACACAATCCAATTCATGTAAAGTGCAGCTTGGCAGTATGTAGGATGTATATACACACACACACACAATCCAATTCATGTAAAGTGCAGCCCGCAGTATGTAGGATGTATACACATACACAATCCAATTCATGTAAAGTGCAGCCTGGCAGTATGTAGGATGTATATACACACACACACAATCCAATTCATGTAAAGTGCAGCCCGGCAGTATGTAGGATGTATATACACACACACACAATCCAATTCATGTAAAGTGCAGCCCGGCAGTATGTAGGATGTATATACACACACACACACAATCCAATTCATGTAACGTGCAGCCCGGCAGTATGTAGGATGTATATACACACACACAATCCAATTCATGTAAAGTGCAGCCCGGCAGTATGTAGGATGTATACACACACACAGACACAATCCAGTTCAAGTAAAGTGCAGCCTGGCAGTATGTAGGATGTATATACACACACACACAATCCAATTCATGTAAAGTGCAGCCCGGCAGTATGTAGGATGTATATACACACACATACACAATCCAATTCATGTAAAGTGCAGCCCGGCAGTATGTAGAATGTATATACACACAGACACAATCCAATTCATGTAAAGTGCAGCCCGGCAGTATGTAGAATGTATATACACACAGACACAATCCAATTCATGTAAAGTGCAGCCCGGCAGTATGTAGAATGTATATACACACACAATCCAATTCATGTAAAGTGCAGCCCGGCAGTATGTAAGATGTATATACACACACACACAATCCAATTCATGTAAAGTGCAGCACGGCAATATGTAGGATGTATATACACACACACAATCCAATTCATGTAAAGTGCAGCCCGGCAGTATGTAAGATGTATATACACACAGACACAATCCAATTCATGTAAAGTACAGCCCGGCAATATGTAGGATGTATTTACACACACACACACAATCCAATTCATGTAAAGTGCAGCCCGGCAGTATGTAGGATGTATATACACACACACACAATCCAATTCATGTAAAGTGCAGCCTGGCAGTATGAAGGATGTATATACACACACAATCCAATTCATGTAAAATGCAGCCCGGCAGTATGTAGGATGTATATACACACAGACACAATCCAATTCATGTAAAGTGCAGCCCGGCAGAATGTAGGATGTATATACACACACACAATCCAATTCATGTAAAGTGCAGCCCGGCAGTATGTAGGATGTATATACACACACAATCCAATTCATGTAAAGTGCAGCCCAGCAGTATGTAGGATGTATATACACACACACACAATCCAATTCATGTAAAGTGCAGCCCGGCAGTATGTAGGATGTATATACACACACACACAATCCAATTCATGTAAAGTGCAGCCTGACAGTTTGTATGATGTATATACACACACACACAATCCAATTCATGTAAAGTGCAGCCCGGCAGTATGTAGGATGTATATACACACACACACAATCCAATTCATGTAAAGTGCAGCCCGGCAGTATGTAGGATGTATATACACACACACACACAATCCAATTCATGTAAAGTGCAGCCCGGCAGTATGTAGGATGTATATACACACACACACAATCCAATTCATGTAAAGTGCAGCCTGGCAGTATGAAGGATGTATATACACACACAATCCAATTCATGTAAAATGCAGCCCGGCAGTATGTAGGATGTATATACACACAGACACAATCCAATTCATGTAAAGTGCAGCCCGGCAGAATGTAGGATGTATATACACACACACAATCCAATTCATGTAAAGTGCAGCCCGGCAGTATGTAGGATGTATATACACACACAATCCAATTCATGTAAAGTGCAGCCCAGCAGTATGTAGGATGTATATACACACACACACAATCCAATTCATGTAAAGTGCCGCCCGGCAGTATGTAGGATGTATATACAAACACACACAATCAAATTCATGTAAAGTGCAGCCCGGCAGGATGTAGGATGTATATACACACACACACAATCAAATTCATGTAAAGTGCAGCCCGGCAGTATGTAGGATGTATATACACACACACACAATCCAATTCATGTAAAGTGCAGCCTGACAGTTTGTATGATGTATATACACACACACACAATCCAATTCATGTAAAGTGCAGCCCGGCAGTATGTAGGATGTATATACACACACACACAATCCAATTCATGTAAAGTGCAGCCCGGCAGTATGTAGGATGTATATACACACACACACACACAATCCAATTCATGTAAAGTGCAGCTTGACAGTATGTAGGATGTATATACACACACACACACAATCCAGTATGTAGGATGTATATATATACACACACACAATCCAATTCATGTAAAGTGCAGCCCGGCAGTATGTAGGATGTATATACACACACATACACAATCCAATTCATGTAAAGTGCAGCCCGGCAGTATGTAGGATATATATACACACACAATCCAATTCATGTAAAGTGCAGCACGGCAATATGTAGGATGTATATACACACACACAATCCAATTCATGTAAAGTGCAGCCCGGCAGTATGTAAGATACACACAGACACAATCCAATTCATGTAAAGTACAGCCCGGCAATATGTAGGATGTATATACACACACACACACAATCCAATTCATGTAAAGTGCAGCCCGGCAGTATGTAGGATGTATATACACACACACACAATCCAATTCATGTAAAGTGCAGCCTGGCAGTATGAAGGATGTATATACACACACAATCCAATTCATGTAAAATGCAGCCCGGCAGTATGTAGGATGTATATACACACAGACACAATCCAATTCATGTAAAGTGCAGCCCGGCAGAATGTAGGATGTATATACACACACACAATCCAATTCATGTAAAGTGCAGCCCGGCAGTATGTAGAATGTATATACACACAGACACACAATCCAATTCATGTAAAGTGCAGCCTGGCAGTATGTAGGATGTATATACACACACAGACACAATCCAATTCATGTAAAGTGTAGCCTGGCAGTATATAGGATGTATATACACACACAATCCAATTCATGTAAAGTGCAGCCCAGCAGTATGTAGGATGTATATACACACACACACAATCAAATTCATGTAAAGTGCAGCCCGGCAGGATGTAGGATGTATATACACACACACACAATCAAATTCATGTAAAGTGCAGCCCGGCAGTATGTAGGATGTATATACACACACACACAATCCAATTCATGTAAAGTGCAGCCTGACAGTTTGTATGATGTATATACACACACACACAATCCAATTCATGTAAAGTGCAGCCCGGCAGTATGTAGGATGTATATACACACACACACAATCCAATTCATGTAAAGTGCAGCCCGGCAGTATGTAGGATGTATATACACACACACACACAATCCAATTCATGTAAAGTGCAGCTTGACAGTATGTATGATGTATATACACACACACACACAATCCAGTATGTAGGATGTATATATATACACACACACAATCCAATTCATGTAAAGTGCAGCCCGGCAGTATGTAGGATGTATATACACACACACACACACAATCCAATTCATGTAAAGTTCAGCCCGGCAGTATGTAGGATGTATATACACACACACAATCAAATTCATGTAAAGTGCAGCCCAGCAGTATGTAGGATGTATATACACACACACACAATCAGATTCATGTAAAGTGCAGCCCAGCAGTATGTAGGATGTATATACACACACACACAATCCAATTCATGTAAAGTGCAGCCCGGCAGGATGTAGGATGTATATACACACACACAGAATCCAATTCATGTAAAGTGCAGCCCGGCAGTATGTAGGATGTATATATACACACACACACACATAATCAAATTCATGTAAACTGCAGCCCAGCAGTATGTAGGATGTATATACACACACACACAATCCAATTCATGTAACGTGCAGCCCGGCAGTATGTAGGATGTATATACACACACACACAATCTAATTCATTTAATGTGCAGCCCGGCAGTATGTAGGATGTATATACACACACACACAATCCAATTCATGTGAAGTGCAGCCCGGCAGTATGTAGGATGTATATATACACACACACACAATCTAATTCATGTAATGTGCAGCCCGGCAGTATGTAGGAAGTATATACACACACACACAATCCAATTCATGTAAAGTGCAGCCCGGCAGTATGTAGGATGTATATACACACACACACAATCCAATTCATGTAAAGTGCAGCCCGGCAGTATGTAGGATGTATATACACACACACACAATCCAATTCATGTAATGTGCAGCCCGGCAGTATGTAGGATGTATATACACACAGTGCAGCCCGGCAGGATGTAGGATGTATATACACACAGTGCAGCCCGGCAGGATGTAGGATGTATATACACACAGTGCAGCCCGGCAGTATGTAGGATGTATATACACACAGTGCAGCCTGGCAGTATGTAGGATGTATATACACACACACACAGACACACACACAATCTACTTACCATCTCCTTTAATCCTCAAGTCTCTTGAGAGAAAACTGAACCCAGACTCCATAACGTTGCCTAACAAAGGTTGGTCCATTTCTCCGTCACTATTTTCCGAGGAGCTAATCATCGGGCCCGGATTGGAGGCTGAGGCTTTGGTATCTCCATTGTCACTGGTGCACCCCTCGCAGGTACGACTCATGCATTGCAGGAAAGACATGGGCGGGAGGCTGTGACTACGGAACTCTCCACGTTCTGAAGTTCTGTGTCCATCTCTATGGAATTCTGGAATAGGTGAGAACTCCAAGGAGGAATCTCCGCTGCTTTTTAGAGGAGGGCTGCTGCCATTCTTCTTTCTGCTTTTAGCCAGTTCCAGAAACGAGGTGACCCTCTTAGGAGAAGACCCCTGTCCAGTGCTTACTTGACCCTCACTCAGTTTTACTGGGCAACTCATCATACGTTCCAGGGATCCCAGTCGATTAGTTGGGCTCTTGTCCAAACTTCTGTCATAACTGCGAGAGCGTTGTCGCCCCCCATTATAATTCGGTGGCGACACATTAACATAAAGTTGTCCCTCAATTGTGTCCGATTTCGATCTTTCGATAGGCCCATTCATTTCATTTGTCTCCAAACTTGTTTCCGGTTGTTGGAAAAGAAAATATTCAGTTGGCTGAACTGGGCTGCCTTTGGTGTGATCATCTGAGCAACTGGTGATAGAGGAGCCTGCTGGACTCGGGGATGACTGAGATGACAAATCGCACGTGACTAGTTTATAGTAATTTTGAGTGGCCACCACTAATCTGGCCTGGCTCTGAAAGCAAGAAGTCAGCTCCGAACTCTCTGCAGGACATGGCACCGAATCGCAATGGAGATGGTATGAATTGCAGTTGGCATCCAACACTGGAGACGATGGGTGGTGGTAACATCCACATGCTTTTCCAGGTCCTTCAGGGAGATGTGAGTCACAAGACATCTTGGATTCAGTGGGTGAAGTTTGAAGGTCGAGATAAAAGGCTCCTGTGTCCGGGTGGCTGCAAAATGATGAGTCACAAGAGAGACTCCCAGAATTAAGGTTTGACCTGGGGTGGCCGTTCATTTTGTTGTACAAGGTACTGAAGTTAACTAAGATGCCATCTGAACTGTTGCAGGAAGAATCACTCACATAGCTGACCTGCTGGTCCATTTCTGACTGACTAGAGGCGCTATAGCACCTGCAATGCCGTAGAGGCTCAGAGCCATTGCAGATGCACTCTCTGCTTTGTAGGAGTTCTTGGTTTCCCAAATCCGAGCTCTGGTTCCAGTCCAGAGAGAAGCTAGGGCCACCAGGTTGATTCCATGCCAACTCCTCAGTGACTGACTCCGAGGGGCCTTGATTACCGTTAGTCCCTTTTTGTAGGTCATCCAGTGAAGCTTTCCCCTCTTGTCCGTCCATCGGGACTGGCCTTTCAGGCAACATCCACGGCTTCACAATGGGTGGGTTATCATGAAGGTGGAAAGGTGGCAATGAAAGTTCTTGGAAATGAAAACCTGATTTTGGTCCGGCTATCGTACTGTGGAGATGAAAAGACTTCTCCGCCGCATTCCCACTTGACGCAGTAACTTCCTCTTCTTCATTTGGCAGAAACGGATTGTGGCGTTTTCTAGTAGCGGGTGCCAGCAAGTCCTCCTCTTTATTGCCTCTCTTTTCTCTGATGAGTGGTTCAGCAGCCTGGATTAGACTACTGTACACCAAGGAGTCTGCCTGCGATAGCTCCCTTTCTGGAAGAGAGGTAGTCCTCGTGATTCCAAGATCATTCGGGCCGTAGGTATGAGATCTTTTGGAAGTCGCACAACGTGGCCTGTCGGGCACCTGGCAATGGACCAATGGGATATGATGCACAATCAAGGTTTCTCCGGCAAGTTTGGGTGGACTATCCATAGTGGGTACGGCCCTTTTAGGACATTGGGTTAAACTAACGACATAGTAAAGGTGCCGATACCTGCGGAGACACAGGGACAAAGAGATTGATTAGAACTTAATATTATTAAAGGTGCAGTTCCACCTAGTTTATATTCTGTATGTTTTACAAGAGTTTAATACATGTGAAATTTATTTTTACTTCAAAACAATTTCCACCTCTCCTGTAGTTTTACATAATTACAGCAGGGCCTCTGAATTCAGTGGCATCCAATCAGGAGGGTCTTGGAGCGATGGGTAATAGCCTTTTTTTTGTTTTTGTCGATGGGAAGAGTCGCAGAAACAAAGCTGATTACACAGATCTGTTCTTTATATGAGACCGCACTTAGCTAAATATATTTTATCGGATGCTGTCGAAATTTTAATGCCACCGTAATTTAGCCACGCCTCCATCCGTGGCTGGTTAGTTCGGACGTGATGGTTACATGATGGGATGTGATACCTTACGTGGTACTCTTCGTGACCACAGCAGTTCCTGCCACAGTAACCCCCGAGCACAATGAACACTTACTTACATGTAACTAATTACCTAGTCTATTTCTTTTCTTACTGTGTGTACAGAATGGGCGGCTGAGCACCACACAAAGCCGCATCACCCCTTTATGGTTATATGGCTCTGCCTGCAGATAGGGTGGTGAAGGACAGACAATCCCTCCGTGAGCCAATGTTGACGAGGTCTAAGCGAAGAACAGCCAAGAAACCCCATTACCATAGCTGCCAACAGTCCCGAAATTCCCAGGGCAGTCACGTTGTTTTTTTTAAGGACCTGTCTCGCTTTATTTTTAACTGTTCAGTAAGATCGTAGTCCTTGAGACTACGTGGGGTTTTGTGATTGCGGAGAGCGTGGATGGCTTTGGACGCAGTCCAAGCGAACGCTTAATCACATTTTCTTTCACCTTCAGGATGTATTCAGAAAAACAGATGTTTCCTTATTGGAGAAAATACCACAAAACCAATCGGATTGTGTCGCCGCCCTATACGATTTTACCAGAGATGTCTTAAAGGCGCAGTTATACCTGCATGCTGTATGTGTGTTTGTGTGAAATGGATTCATTTTTACTTTGAAACATATTCCCAGACCTCCTGCAGGTTACATCATATAATCTAACAGGGCGGAGCAAGGTCTGAGTGCAGGTTTCCTATACTGAAGATAGTGCCCTGAGAACACGCTCACTCACCCTCACTATCGGCAATCCTCACTGTGATGGAGAACATTCAACACTCACTGGAGTGTGACATCCAAGTAGCCAAGAGTGTGACATGTAAATTCAGTATGACTCAGTGGAGTGTGAAACCCAAATACAGACCTGAGTATCAGATGTGATCACTAAGTGGAGTGTGAAACCCAAATACAGACCTGAGTATCAGATGTGATCACTCAGTGGAGTGTGAGATCTAAATATAGACCTGAGTATCAGATGTGATCACTCAGTGGAGTGTGAGATCTAAATATAGACCTGAGTATCAGATGTGATCACTCAGTGGAGGGTGCAATCTAAATATAGATCTGAGTATCAGATGTGATCACTCAGTGGAGGGTGCAATCTAAATATAGATCTGAGTATCAGATGTGATCACTCAGTGGAGTGTGAGATCTAAATATAGACCTGAGTATCAGATGTGATCACTCAGTGGAGGGTGCAATCTAAATACAGACCTGAGTATCAGATGTGATCACTCAGTGGAGTGTGAGATCTAAATATAGACCTGAGTATCAGATGTGATCACTTAGTGGAGTGTGAGATCTAAATATAGATCTGAGTATCAGATGTGATCACTCAGTGGAGTGTGAGATCTAAATACAGACCTGAGTATCAGATGTGATCACTCAGTGGAGTGTGAGATCTAAATACAGACCTGAGTATCAGATGTGATCACTCAGTGGAGTGTGAGATCTAAATATAGACCTGAGTATCAGATGTGATCACTCAGTGGAGTGTGAAACCCAAATACAGACCTAAGTATCAGATGTGATCACTCAGTGGAGTGTGAGATCTAAATATAGACCTGAGTATCAGATGTGATCACTCAGTGGAGTGTGAGATCTAAATATAGACCTGAGTATCAGATGTGATCACTCAGTGGAGGGTGCAATCTAAATATAGATCTGAGTATCAGATGTGATCACTCAGTGGAGTGTGAGATCTAAATACAGACCTGAGTATCAGATGTGATCACTCAGTGGAGTGTGAGATCTAAATACAGACCTGAGTACCAGATGTGATCACTTAGTGGAGTGTGAGATCTAAATATAGACCTGAGTATGAGATGTGATCACTCAGTGGAGTGTGAGATCTAAATATAGACCTGAGTATCAGATGTGATCACTCAGTGGAGTGTGAGATCTAAATACAGACCTGAGTATCAGATGTGATCACTCAGTGGAGTGTGAGATCTAAATACAGACCTGAGTATCAGATGTGATCACTCAGTGGAGTGTGAGATCTAAATATAGACCTGAGTATGAGATGTGATCACTCAGTGGAGTGTGAGATCTAAATATAGACCTGAGTATGAGATGTGCTCACTCAGTGGAGTGTGAGATTCCAGTAACAGGAGGGTTGGTAATAAGGTGATAACTGAGTGTGCCACTCACGGTAATGTGACTCGGTATAATCTCACACATGCCTCCCGCACATCCCTGTTTAGAAGGGACAGTTCCTATTTTACACCCAAATCCCCGTCCCCATCTTTAGTATAGTATGTAGTCTATGTATATTATATGTTAGCATAGTATATAGCCTATGTATATTATATATTATATGTTAGTATAGTATATAGCCTATGTATTATATATGTTAGTATAGTATATAGCCTATGTATATTATATATTATATGTTAGTATAGTATATAGCCTATGTATATTACATATTATATGTTAGTATAGTATATAGCCTATGTATATTATATTTTATTTGTTAGTATAGTATATAGCCTATGTATAATATATATTATATGTTAGCATAGTATACAGCCTATGTATATTATATATTATATGTTAGTATAGTATATAGCCTATTTATATTATATGTTAGTATAGTATATAGCCTATGTATATTATATATTATATGTTAGTATAGTATATAGCCTATCTATATTATATATTATATGTCAGTATAGTATATAGCCTATCTATATTATATTTTATATGTTAGTATAGTATATAGCCTATCTATATTATATTTTATATGTTAGTATAGTATATAGCCTATCTATATTATATTTTATGTTAGTATAGTATATAGCCTATGTATATTATATATTATATATCAGTATAGTATATAGCCTATCTATATTATATTTTATATGTTAGTATAGTATATAGCCTATGTATATTATATTTTATATGTTAGTATAGTATATAGCCTATGTATATTATATATTATATGTTAGTATAGTATATAGCCTATGTATATTATATATTATATGTTAGTATAGTATATAGCCTATGTATATTATATATTATATGTTAGTATAGTATATAGCCTATGTATATTATATATTATATGTTAGTATAGTATATAGCCTATGTATATTATATATTATATATCAGTATAGTATATAGCCTATCTATATTATATTTTATATGTTAGTATAGTATAAAGCCTATATATATTATATTTTATATGTTAGTATAGTATATAGCCTATGTATATTATATATTATATGTTAGTATAGTATATAGCCTATCTATATTATATTTTATATGTTAGTATAGTATATAGCCTATCTATATTATATTTTATATGTTAGTATAGTATATAGCCTATGTATATTATATTTTATATGTTAGTATAGTATATAGCCTATGTATATTATATATTATATGTTAGTATAGTATATAGCCTATGTATATTATATATTATATGTTAGTATAGTATATAGCCTATATATATTATATATTATATGTTAGTATAGTATATAGCCTATATATATTATATATTATATGTTAGTATAGTATATAGCCTATCTATATTATATTTTATATGTTAGTATAGTATATAGCCTATGTATATTATATGTTAGTATAGTATATAGCCTATGTATATTATATATTATATGTCAGTATAGTATATAGCCTATGTATAATATATATTATATGTTAGCATAGTATATAGCCTATGTATATTATATATTATATGTTAGCATAGTATATAGCCTATGTATATTATATATTATATGTTAGTATAGTATATAGCCTATGTATATTATATATTATATGTTAGTATAGTATATAGCCTATATATATTATATAGTATATGTTAGTATAGTGTATATAGCCTATGTATATTATATATTATATGTTACTATAGTATATAGCCTATGTATATTATATATTATATGTTTTATAGTATATAGCCTATATATATTATATATTATATGTTAGTATAGTATATAGCCTCTGTATATTATATATTATATATTAGTATAGTATATAGCCTATGTATATTATATATTATATGTTAGTATAGTATATAGCCTATGTATATTATATATTATATGTTTTATAGTATATAGCCTATATATAATATATATTATATATTAGTATAGTATATAGCCTCTGTATATTATATATTATATGTTAGTATAGTATATAGCCTATGTATATTATATATTATATGTTTTATAGTATATAGCCTATATATATTATATATTATGTGTTAGTATAGTATATAGCCTCTGTATATTATATATTATATATTAGTATAGTATATAGCCTATATATATTATATATTATATGTTAGTATAGTATATAGCCTCTGTATATTATATATTATATGTCAGTATAGTATATAGCCTATGTATATTATATATTATATGTCAGTATAGTATATAGCCTCTGTATATTATATATTATATGTCAGTATAGTATATAGCCTATGTATATTATATATTATATGTTTTATAGTATATAGCCTATATATAATATATATTATATATTAGTATAGTATATAGCCTATGTATATTATATATTATATGTTTTATAGTATATAGCCTATGTATATTATATATTATATGTCAGTATAGTATATAGCCTATGTATATTATATATTATATGTTAGTATAGTATACAGCCTATATATATTATATATTATATGTCAGTATAGTATATAGCCTCTGTATATTATATATTATATGTCAGTATAGTATATAGCCTCTGTATATTATATATTATATGTCAGTATAGTATATAGCCTCTGTATATTATATATTATATGTCAGTATAGTATATAGCCTCTGTATATTATATATTATATGTCAGTATAGTATACAGCCTCTGTATATTATATATTATATGTCAGTATAGTATATAGCCTCTGTATATTATATATTATATGTCAGTATAGTATACAGCCTATGTATATTATATATTATATGTCAGTATAGTATACAGCCTATGTATATTATATATTATATGTCAGTATAGTATATAGCCTCTGTATATTATATATTATATGTTAGTATAGTATATAGCCTCTGTATATTATATATTATATGTCAGTATAGTATATAGCCTCTGTATATTATATATTATATGTTAGTATAGTATATAGCCTATGTATATTATATATTATATGTCAGTATAGTATATAGCCTCTGTATATTATATATTATATGTCAGTATAGTATACAGCCTCTGTATATTATATATTATATGTCAGTATAGTATATAGCCTATGTGTATTATATATTATATGTCAGTATAGTATACAGCCTATGTGTATTATATATTATATGTTAGTATAGTATATAGCCTCTGTATATTATATATTATATGTCAGTATAGTATACAGCCTCTGTGTATTATATATTATATGTTAGTATAGTATATAGCCTCTGTATATTATATATTATATGTCAGTATAGTATACAGCCTCTGTATATTATATATTAGTATAGTATATAGCCTATGTATATTATATATTATATGTCAGTATAGTATATAGCCTATGTATATTATATATTATATGTCAGTATAGTATACAGCCTATGTATATTATATATTATATGTCAGTATAGTATATAGCCTATGTATATTATATATTATATGTCAGTATAGTATACAGCCTATGTATATTATATATTATATGTCAGTATAGTATACAGCCTCTGTATATTATATATTATATGTCAGTATAGTATATAGCCTATGTATATTATATATTATATGTCAGTATAGTATATAGCCTATGTATATTATATATTATATGTCAGTATAGTATACAGCCTATGTATATTATATATTATATGTCAGTATAGTATACAGCCTCTGTATATTATATATTATATGTCAGTATAGTATATAGCCTCTGTATATTATTTATTATATGTCAGTATAGTATACAGCCTCTGTATATTATATATTATATGTCAGTATAGTATACAGCCTATGTATATTATATATTATATGTCAGTATAGTATATAGCCTCTGTATATTATATATTATATATCAGTATAGTATATAGCCTATGTATATTATATATTATATGTTAGTATAGTATATAGCCTATGTATATTATATATTATATGTCAGTATAGTATATAGCCTCTGTATATTATATATTATATGTCAGTATAGTATACAGCCTCTGTATATTATATATTATATGTCAGTATAGTATATAGCCTATGTGTATTATATATTATATGTCAGTATAGTATACAGCCTATGTGTATTATATATTATATGTTAGTATAGTATATAGCCTCTGTATATTATATATTATATGTCAGTATAGTATACAGCCTCTGTGTATTATATATTATATGTTAGTATAGTATATAGCCTCTGTATATTATATATTATATGTCAGTATAGTATACAGCCTCTGTATATTATATATTAGTATAGTATATAGCCTATGTATATTATATATTATATGTCAGTATAGTATATAGCCTATGTATATTATATATTATATGTCAGTATAGTATACAGCCTATGTATATTATATATTATATGTCAGTATAGTATATAGCCTATGTATATTATATATTATATGTCAGTATAGTATACAGCCTATGTATATTATATATTATATGTCAGTATAGTATATAGCCTCTGTATATTATATATTATATGTTAGTATAGTATACAGCCTATATATATTATATATTATATGTCAGTATAGTATATAGCCTCTGTATATTATATATTATATGTCAGTATAGTATATAGCCTATGTATATTATATATTATATGTCAGTATAGTATACAGCCTATGTATATTATATATTATATGTCAGTATAGTATATAGCCTCTGTATATTATATATTATATGTCAGTATAGTATATAGCCTCTGTATATTATATATTATATGTTAGTATAGTATATAGCCTCTGTATATTATATATTATATGTCAGTATAGTATATAGCCTCTGTATATTATATATTATATGTCAGTATAGTATACAGCCTATGTATATTATATATTATATGTTAGTATAGTATATAGCCTCTGTATATTATATATTATATGTTAGTATAGTATATAGCCTCTGTATATTATATATTATATGTCAGTATAGTATACAGCCTATGTATATTATATATTATATGTCAGTATAGTATATAGCCTCTGTATATTATATATTATATGTTAGTATAGTATATAGCCTCTGTATATTATATATTATATGTCAGTATAGTATACAGCCTCTGTATATTATATATTATATGTTAGTATAGTATATAGCCTCTGTATATTATATATTATATGTTAGTATAGTATATAGCCTCTGTATATTATATATTATATGTTAGTATAGTATATAGCCTCTGTATATTATATATTATATGTCAGTATAGTATATAGCCTATGTATATTATATATTATATGTTAGTATAGTATACAGCCTCTGTATATTATATATTATATGTCAGTATAGTATACAGCCTCTGTATATTATATATTATATGTCAGTATAGTATACAGCCTCTGTATATTATATATTATATATCAGTATAGTATATAGCCTCTGTATATTATATATTATATGTCAGTATAGTATACAGCCTCTGTATATTATATATTATATATCAGTATAGTATATAGCCTCTGTATATTATATATTATATGTCAGTATAGTATACAGCCTATGTATATTATATGTCAGTATAGTATATAGCCTATGTATATTATATATTATATATCAGTATAGTATACAGCCTCTGTATATTATATATTATATGTCAGTATAGTATATAGCCTCTGTATATTATATATTATATATCAGTATAGTATACAGCCTATGTATATTATTTATTAGTGACCATAACTGGCCATAAATTCCCTTAAAACGTGTCAGTGACGCCCCAACCATAGCCACATATTCCGCCACTCCCCATAATCAAAAGTGTCCCTCTTTGGCCATTTGAAATGCTGGGAGGTTGGGACACACCGTCTGTCAGTAAGTGGCAAGTGACCATGTGTCCATCACACAGACCCTTCCCCAGCCATACAACCAACACATTCAGAGCATGACGGACTCCAGCTTTCCCACACTAACCCCCTGAAGGTCGGACATCTCTACCCCTCTCTCTACGAAAAAACACTCACCCATGTGTCAGCGTGATCCCCAAAGATGTGTGACAGTCAGGACAAGAGGAGACAGCCTGAGAATGCTGGCAGTGAACAGACAGTGACAGCTGGGTCAGCGACATACCAGGCAGGGCTAGCAGCCAGACACACTGGGCTCTGGGGGGCTAATCTTGGACATTGCAGGTTTAACCCTGCGAGTGCTGATGGGGCCAGGAACAAATCCTCGGCTACGTTAAGTTAAAGGGGCAGTTTCACCAACAGCCCCCGGAAAACATTCTCGGATAAGAGCTGCATCATGTAAAGTGAAAGAAGCAGATCTGCATATAAAGTGTAATATAGTTATTGCTATAGTAACAGTCCAGCCCATTAGTCCAAGCCCCGCCCCTCATTATTGACTGAATTTAAAAGCCCCGGTGGAATAATTTTCAAGGTAAAACTAAAAAGAGAGCTGTACCTGGTATAAATATAAAAATAAGTACCTGTCACATACATTATATAGAAACACAGATGATGTACTCGGCGGAACGGACGCTTATAAAGAGAACATTAGTTGTTGGGGGGGGGGGGGGGGAGGGATTGTGGATTACATATTTGTATTTTTTATTGATCCCAAATCTAATGATAATACGCTGCCAGGAATCAGACCTGCAACCCTGAGGATTGACCAGATTTGACAGCTAATGCATTATCACACAAATTACACTATGCACAGCTCCAAATAATGCAGCCTCTGGACTGTAAGGTGACCACATGTCCTGGGGACAGTGGTGCTATGGGAATTTATGTCCCAGGTCCCAGGCAGCTTCTGTCCCGGACAATGCAAGTGGATCTCCTGATTGGCTGAGGGTTCAGAAGCCTCTCCTGATTGGCTCAGTCTCTCGTTCACATGGTGTTCAGTGTAATCTGTTGCACCAGGTAAGAAACCCACACTCTCCCTCTGACTGTGTGTGTGTGTGTATGTGTGAGTGACAGACTGTGTGTGAGAGAGACAGTGTAAGAGACTCTTTGGTCTTTTCACTAACACATGAGAATAGCTTGTTTAGGTCATTTTGTGACTATGTCAAATTCAGCACCCAATTGTATAGCTCATTTACAACTATTATTAATCAGATCGCCACACAGACAGGCACAGCGATACAGGCGCTCAGAATGGCCAATCATTACACAGACAGGGACAGAAATACAGGCGCTCAGAATGGCCAATCATTACACAGACAGGGACAGAGATACATGCGCTCAGAATGGCCCGATCATAACACAGACAAGGACAGAAATACAGGCGCTCAGAATGGTCAATCATTACACAGACGGGGACAGAAATACAGGCGCTCAGAATGGCCAATCATTACACAGACAGGGACAGCGATACAGGCGCTCAGAATGGCCAATCATTACACAGACAGGGACAGGGATACAGGCGCTCAGAATGGCCAATCATTACACAGACAGGGACAGCGATACAGGCGCTCAGAATGGCCAATCATTACACAGACAGGGACAGCGATACAGGCGCTCAGAATGGCCAATCATTACACAGACAGGGACAGAGATACAGGCACGCAGAATGGCCAATCATTACACAGACAGGGACAGAAATACAGGCGCTCAGAATGGCCAATCATTACACAGACAGGGACAGAGAAACAGGCGCTCAGAATGGCCAATCATTACACAGACAAGGAGAGAAATACAGGCGCTCAGAATGGCCAATCATAACACAGACAGGGACAGCGATACAGGTGCTCAGAATGGCCAATCATTACACAGACAGGGACAGAGAAAAAGGCGCTCAGAATAGCCAATCATAACACAGACAAGGACAGAAATACAGGCGCTCAGAATAGCCAATCATTACACAGACAGGGACAGAGATACAGGCGCTCAGAATAGCCAATCATAACACAGACAAGGACAGAAATACAGGCGCTCAGAATGGCCAATCATTACACAGACAGGGACAGTGATACAGGCGCTCAGAATGGCCAATCATAACACAGACAGGGACAGATATACAGGCGCTCAGAATGGCCAATCATAACACAGACAGGGACAGAGATACAGCCGCTCAGAATGGCCAATCATAACACAGACAGGGACAGATATACAGGCGCTCAGAATGGCCCGATCATTACACAGACAAGGACAGAGATACAGGCGCTCACAATGGCCAATCATTACACAGACAAAGACAGAGATACAGGCGCTTAGAATAGCCAATCATGACACAGACAGGGACAGAGATACAGGCGCTCAGAATGGCCAATCATAACACAGACAGGGACAGATATACAGGCGCTCAGAATGGCCCGATCATTACACAGACAAGGACAGAGATACAGGCGCTCACAATGGCCAATCATAACACAGACAAGGACAGAGATACAGGTGCTCAGAATGGCCAATCATAACACAGACAAGGACAGAGATACCAGCAGATAAACACACAGATACATACTATTGCCAGCAGATAAACACACAGATACATACTATCACCAAGAGATAAACACACAGATACATCCTATCACCAACAGATAAACACACAGATACATACTATCACCAACAGATAAACACACAGATACATACTATCACCAACAGATAAACACACAGATACATACTATCACCAACAGATAAACACACAGATACATACTATCACCAACAGATAAACACACAGATACATAATATCACCAACAGATAAACACACAGATACATACTATCACCAACAGATAAACACACAGATACATACTATCACCAACAGATAAACACACAGATACATACTATCACCAACAGATAAACACACAGATACATACTATCACCAACAGATAAACACACAGATACATCCTATCACCAACAGATAAACACACAGATACATACTATCACCAACAGATAAACACACAGATACATACTATCACCAACAGATAAACACACAGATACATACTATCACCAACAGATAAACACACAGATACATACTATCACCAACAGATAAACACACAGATACATACTATCACCAACAGATAAACACACAGATACATACTATCACCAACAGATAAACACACAGATACATACTATCACCAACAGATAAACACACAGATACATCCTATCACCAACAGATAAACACACAGATACATACTATCACAAGAGATAAACACACAGATACATCCTATCACCAACAGATAAACACACAGATACATACTTTCACCAACAGATAAACACACAGATACATACTATCACCAACAGATAAACACACAGATACATCCTATCACCAACAGATAAACACACAGATACATCCTATCACCAACAGATAAACACACAGATACATACTATCACCAACAGATAAACACACAGATACATCCTATCACCAACAGATAAACACACAGATACATCCTATCACCAACAGATAAACACACAGATACATACTATCACCAACAGATAAACACACAGATACATACTATCACCAACAGATAAACACACAGATACATCCTATCACCAACAGATAAACACACAGATACATACTATCACCAACAGATAAACACACAGATACATCCTATCACCAACAGATAAACACACAGATACATACTATCACCAACAGATAAACACACAGATACATACTATCACCAACAGATAAACACACAGATACATACTATCACCAACAGATAAACACACAGATACATCGTATCACCAACAGATATACACACAGATACATCCTATCACCAACAGATAAACACACAGATACATACTATCACCAACAGATAAACACACAGATACATACTATCACCAACAGATAAACACACAGATACATACTATCACCAACAGATATACACACAGATACATACTATCACCAACAGATAAACACACAGATACATACTATCACCAACAGATAAACACACAGATACATAATATCACCAACAGATAAACACACAGATACATACTATCACCAACAGATAAACACACAGATACATACTATCACCAACAGATAAACACACAGATACATACTATCACCAACAGATAAACACACAGATACATCCTATCACCAACAGATAAACACACAGATACATACTATCACCAACAGATAAACACACAGATACATCCTATCACCAACAGATAAACACACAGATACATACTATCACCAACAGATAAACACACAGATACATACTATCACCAACAGATAAACACACAGATACATAATATCACCAACAGATATACACACAGATACATAATATCACCAACAGATATACACACAGATACATACTATCACCAACAGATATACACACAGATACATACTATCACCAACAGATAAACACACAGATACATACTATCACCAACAGATAAACACACAGATACATACTATCACCAACAGATAAACACACAGATACATAATATCACCAACAGATAAACACACAGATACATACTATCACCAACAGATAAACACACAGATACATACTATCACCAACAGATAAACACACAGATACATAATATCACCAACAGATAAACACACAGATACATACTATCACCAACAGATAAACACACAGATACATAATATCACCAACAGATAAACACACAGATACATACTATCACCAACAGATAAACACACAGATACATCCTATCACCAACAGATATACACACAGATACATACTATCACCAACAGATAAACACACAGATACATACTATCACCAACAGATATACACACAGATACATACTATCACCAACAGATAAACACACAGATACATACTATCACCAACAGATAAACACACAGATACATACTATCACCAACAGATAAACACACAGACACATACTATCACCAACAGATATACACACAGACACATACTATCACCAACAGATAAACACACAGATACATACTATCACCAACAGATAAACACACAGATACATACTATCACCAACAGATAAACACACAGATACATCGTATCACCAACAGATAAACACACAGATACATCGTATCACCAACAGATAAACACACAGATACATACTATCACCAACAGATAAACACACAGATACATACTATCACCAACAGATAAACACACAGATACATACTATCACCAACAGATATACACACAGATACATACTATCACCAACAGATAAACACACAGATACATAATATCACCAACAGATATACACACAGATACATACTATCACCAACAGATAAACACACAGATACATACTATCACCAACAGATAAACACACAGATACATACTATCACCAACAGATAAACACACAGATACATACTATCACCAACAGATAAACACACAGATACATACTATCACCAACAGATAAACACACAGATACATACTATCACCAACAGATAAACACACAGATACATCCTATCACCAACAGATAAACACACAGATACATACTATCACCAACAGATAAACACACAGATACATCCTATCACCAACAGATAAACACACAGATACATACTATCACCAACAGATATACACACAGATACATCCTATCACCAACAGATAAACACACAGATACATACTATCACCAACAGATAAACACACAGATACATCCTATCACCAACAGATAAACACACAGATACATACTATCACCAACAGATAAACACACAGATACATCCTATCACCAACAGATAAACACACAGATACATCCTGTCACCAACAGATAAACACACAGATACATAATATCACCAACAGATATACACACAGATACATACTATCACCAACAGATATACACACAGATACATACTATCACCAACAGATAAAACACAGATACATACTATCACCAACAGATAAACACACAGATACATACTATCACCAACAGATAAACACACAGATACATACTATCACCAACAGATATACACACAGATACATACTATCACCAACAGATAAACACACACTCATACACACACACAGATACAGAAACACACAGACACGTCCGACCTGTGTGCAAAGACCAATTCTAGTAGGGAAGCCAGCTTTTCTTCCACACAATATCCTCTCCATAGACTTAACATTGGCCTCAACCAATCTTTTAACAGCCAGCCAGTAACATACCGGCCGGTAATCCTAGTAAGAGGTCAGGCTGCCATTTTGTCCATTTTTCCCAGACACACTAAATGTTTGCATGCTGCTTTGTCAGCTCGGTGCCATCCCTCGTACTAAAAAAGGAGCAATTACCATGGAGACCGCTGCCCCCCTGGAATTAACTCATACACTGCCATATACAGGAAGAGATTATCAGATATAAAAGAGGCAGAGATAAATATCACAAGCTAAATAGATCTCATTATAATGTACACAGACAGGCACAGCACAGGGTGTACACAAAAACACACACCACACACTGCACTGACACAAACACACACTATACTGACACACACATACATACACACACAGTACTGACACACACACAGTACTGACACACATACACACACACACTGCACTGAAACACACACACACATACACACACTATACTGACACACACACAGCACTGACACACATACACACACACACACAGTACTGACACACACACACTGCACTGAAACACACACACACACACACACCACACACAGCACTGACACACACACACATTGTACTGACACACACACACACTGTACTCACACACACACAGATCACACAACGTACTGACACACACTGTATTGACATACTCAGATACACACACACACACTGTACAAATACAAACAGATCCACACACTGTACTCACACACACAAAGATACACACACTGTACTTACATACGCAGATACACACACTGTACTGACACACACAGATACACACACTGTGCTAACATACACAGATACACACACTGTACTGACACACACAGATACACACACTGTACTGACATACACTGATGCACACACTGTCCTGACACACACAGATACACACACTGTACTGACACACACACACAGATACACACACTGGCCTAAAATACAAACAGATACACACACTGGCCTAACACACAAACAGAAACACACACTGGCCTAACACACAAACAGATACACACACTGTACTGACACACAAACAGAAACACACACTGGCCTAACACACAAACAGATACACACACTGTACTGACACACAAACAGAAACACACACTGGCCTGACACACAAACAGATACACACACTGTACTGACATACAAACAGATACACACACTGCCTAATACACAAACAGATACACACATTGGTCTGACACACAAACAGATACACACACTGGCCCGACACTCAATCAGATACACACACTGGCCTAATACACAAACAGATAAACACACTGGTCTGACACACAAACAGATACACACACTGGCCCGACACACAAACATATACACACACTGGCCTAATACACAAACATACATACACACACACTGGTCTGACACACAAACAGACACACGCTTCCCTGATGCACAAACAGATGCACACACTGCCCTGGTTCACAAACAGATACACACACTGGCCTGACACACAGTTACACACACTGGCCTGCCACACAAACAGACACACGCTTCCCTGATGCACAAACAGATGCACACACTGCCCTGGTTCACAAACAGATACACACACTGGCCTGACACACAGTTACACACACTGGCCTAACACACAAACAGATACACACACTGTACTGACACACAAACAGAAACACACACTGGCCTGACACACAAACAGATACACACACTGTACTGACATACAAACAGATACACACACTGCCTAATACACAAACAGATACACACATTGGTCTGACACACAAACAGATACACACACTGGCCCGACACTCAATCAGATACACACACTGGCCTAATACACAAACAGATACACACACTGGCCTAATACACAAACAGATACACACACTGGCCTAATACACAAACATACATACACACACACTGGTCTGACACACAAACAGACACACGCTTCCCTGATGCACAAACAGATGCACACACTGCCCTGGTTCACAAACAGATACACACACTGGCCTGACACACAGTTACACACACTGGCCTGCCACACAAACAGAAACACACATTGACCTAACACACAAATAGATACACACACTGGCTTAATACACAAACAGATACACACACTGGCTTGACACACAAACAGATACACACACTGGCCTGACACGCAAACAGATACACACACTGGCCTGACACACAAACAGATACACATACTGCCTTGAGACAAAAACAGATACACACACTGCCCTAACACACAAACAGACACACCTCCTTGACACAAAAACAGATACACACACTGCCCTGGTTCACAAACCGATACACACACTGGCCTAATACACAAACAGAAACACACACTGGCCTGACACACAAACAGATACACACACTGTACGGACACACAAACAGATACACACACTGGCCTGACACACAAACAGATACACACACTGTACTGACACACAAACAGATACACACACTGCCCTGAGACAATAACAGATACACACACTTTACTGACACACAGATACACACACTGCCCTAACACAAAAACAGACACACACACTGGTCTGACACACAAACAGACACACACTTCCCTGACGCACAAACAGAGGTACACACTGCCCTGGTTCACAAACATATACACACACTGACCTAACACAGAAACATACATACACACTGCCCTGGTTCACAAACAGATACACACACTGGCCTGACACACAAGCACATACACTGGCCTAACATACAAACACAGAACTGATCTAACACACAAACAGATACGCACACTGCCCTGACACACAAACAGATACACACACTTACTAACACATAAACAGATACACACACTGGCCTGACACACAGATACACAGACTGTACTGACACACAAACAGATACACACACTGCCCTGACACACAAACAGATACACACACTGTACTGACACACAGATACACACACTCTACTACTACGCAAACAGATCCACACACAGATACACAAACTGTGCTGATACACCAACTGCCCTGACACACAAATATATACACACACTCTACTGATACACACAGATCAACACACTATACTGTCACATACACATACTGCCTTGATAATCAATGGAGACTGACACACAAACAGCAGACACACACACAATGGAGACTGACACACAAACACCTGACACACACACAATGGAGACTGACACACAAACAGCAGACACACACACACAATGGAGACTGACACAGAAACAGCTGACACACACACAATGGAGACTGACACACAAACACCTGACACACACACAATGGAGACTGACACACAAACAGCTGACACACACACAATGGAGACTGACACACAAACACCTGACACACACACAATGGAGACTGACACACACCCTCCTTGCAGTGCTGCACCTCTCTGCTCACATGAAAGAGACAATTATGGGGCTGAGACTGGAGCCACAAGGACACACAGCACACACAGCTCACATACACAGCACACACACACACACGCACACAGGTCCCCACCCATCCTTACCTGCTGTACACAGCGCACACACATCTCATACACAGCACACACACACAGCTCATACACAGCACACACACACACACAGCTCATACACAGCACACACACACACACACACACAGCTCATACACAGCACACACACACACAGCACACACACACAGCTCTCACACACACACACACACACAGCTCCCCACCCATCCTTACCTGCTGTACACAGCGCACACACAGCTCACACACACACACACAGCTCACACACACACACAGCTCATGCACAGCACACACACACACACAGCTCCCCACCCATCCTTACCTGCTGCACACAGCGCACACACACACACACACAGCTCATGCACAGCACACACACACACACACACAGCTCCCCACCCATCCTTACCTGCTGCACACAGCTCACAGCAGCCGCTCTGCACAATGCTGCACTGATAACATGGCTCCGCCAACCAGCAGCATCGCACTCCGGCCAGTGCAGAGCATCAGCAGCATCACAGCGCTGGCAGTGCAGCTGGAGTGACGTCAGCACTGCCCCTGCCCACACTGGAGGACCAGGAGGAGAGACTCTGGGGGGCCAGGGAGAGAGACAGCAAGATAGAGACAGGAGAGCAGAGAGAGAGACAGCAAGATAGAGACAGGAGAGAGAGAGACAGGAGAGCAGAGAGAGCAGAGAGACAGACAGGAGAGCAGAGAGAGCAGAGAGACAGACAGGAGAGCAGAGAGACAGACAGGAGAGCAGAGAGAGCAGAGAGACAGACAGGAGAGCAGAGAGAGCAGAGAGACAGACAGGAGAGCAGAGAGAGAGACAGCAAGATAGAGACAGGAGAGCAGAGAGAGAGACAGCAAGATAGAGACAGGAGAGCAGAGAGAGAGACAGCAAGATAGAGACAGGAGAGAGAGAGAGACAGGAGAGCAGAGAGAGCAGAGAGACAGACAGGAGAGCAGAGAGAGCAGAGAGACAGACAGGAGAGCAGAGAGACAGACAGGAGAGCAGAGAGAGAGACAGCAAGATAGAGACAGGAGAGCAGAGAGAGAGACAGCAAGATAGAGACAGGAGAGAGAGAGAGACAGGAGAGCAGAGAGAGCAGAGAGACAGACAGGAGAGCAGAGAGAGCAGAGAGACAGACAGGAGAGCAGAGAGACAGACAGGAGAGCAGAGAGAGAGACAGCAAGATAGAGACAGGAGAGCAGAGAGAGAGACAGCAAGATAGAGACAGGAGAGAGAGAGAGACAGGAGAGCAGAGAGAGCAGAGAGACAGACAGGAGAGCAGAGAGAGCAGAGAGACAGACAGGAGAGCAGAGAGACAGACAGGAGAGCAGAGAGAGAGACAGCAAGATAGAGACAGGAGAGCAGAGAGAGAGACAGCAAGATAGAGACAGGAGAGAGAGAGACAGGAGAGCAGAGAGAGAGAGCGACAGACAGGAGAGCAGAGAGACAGACAGGAGAGCAGAGAGACAGACAGGAGAGCAGAGAGACAGGAGAGCAGAGAGAGCAGAGAGACAGACAGGAGAGCAGAGAGAGCAGAGAGACAGACAGGAGAGCAGAGAGACAGACAGGAGAGCAGAGAGACAGACAGGAGAGCAGAGAGAGCAGAGAGACAGACAGGAGAGCAGAGAGACAGACAGCAAGATAGAGACAGGAGAGAGAGAGACAGGAGAGCAGAGAGAGAGAGCGACAGACAGGAGAGCAGAGAGACAGACAGGAGAGCAGAGAGACAGACAGGAGAGCAGAGAGAGAGACAGCAAGATAGAGACAGCAAGATAGAGACAGGAGAGCAGAGAGAGAGAGAGACAGACAGGAGAGCAGAGAGGGAGAGAGACAGACAGGAGAGCAGAGAGACAGACAGGAGAGCAGAGAGACAGACAGGAGAGCAGAGAAAGAGACAGCAAGATAGAGACAGGAGAGCAGAGAGAGAGACAGCAAGATAGAGACAGACAGATAGAGTCAGGAGAGCAGAGAGAGAGACAGTAAGATGGAGAGAGAGACAGAGGGATCAGAAAAATAGACAGTCAGATGGAGATAGAGGGATCAGAAAAAGAGACAGATGCAGATAGGGACAGTGGATCATAGAAAGAGACAGACAGAAAGGGATAGAGAGAGAATGATAAGAGCTCTCAGTGCAGGGAGAGCCAGGGTAGCAGAGAGACAGTCAGGGATGCAGAGGCACAGGATTGGCAGGGAAATGGGCAGGGTAAAGAGGGAGGAGGGGGGAGGGGGGATGGAAAGGATATTAACCCCTTCCTCCCTGCACACAGGATAATAAGAATCAATATCCCAGGGAATGATGCCTGTGACATAACAATACACTGTAACACTATACTCTGCAGCCTCTCCAGCCATTAGTACTGGATACTGGATCCCTGGGCCTTGAATGTCACATTTCCAAAGGACACTTGAAGGAGGCTGGGCAGATGTTAAAGACATGTCACATGTGTGTGAATTCAATGATTCTCATCCAGCAGCAAGTGAGAGGGGCAAGCCTGCCCCCCAGAGATCATATTACTAATAAGAAGACATATTATATTAATTGGTCCTCTAGCATGAATGGATAGTCAGAGAATAGTACATGTAACACAATAAAAAGGACAAGTGTGCACCAAACTATAGCACTAACTCCCCCCAGTAATGGACTTTATATGCTGGACCCACACTCCTGGGATAGTCTGGGTCTATTAGCACATCACATATAATAATAACCCAAAAAGATGGTACTAAACATAGGCCCAAAGGAGTGTAGTAGTATCTGGGCAGAGATCTCACACTTTGTATATATAATCCCCATAATGCGTAAAATGCTTATTTTATAATCATTTCTATTTTCTGCCTAATAAATATTTGCTTGTGCAGCTACAGCCTATACCCAGAGCTAAAGGCTAAAGTTGGGAAAGAAACAAAAACTGGGAATGTTTATAAAGTTTTGCTTTTTCCCCCGTCTCAGTCAGTGAGGTGATTTGGGAGAGGCTGATTTGCTGCACATTGCACCCTGATTAACTGTGGGACATTCCTGGGCTGCTTGAAGTATGATACACAGAGCTCACTTCTTATATCATCTCTAGTGACATCTGTCTATGACTCCTGTCTGCAGGATCTCTGGAGGGAAGGGGCCAGGTGACTGGAGGGAGATCATTTACAGACAGCTAAATCAGGTCTAATTCTAGAGGAAAAATCAAGATGGAGACAAAATATCTAGAATCCCACCAGACAGGGCAGATAGGGAGGGGAGAGGAGCTTGTAATACTTTTTATATATTAGCGTTATAC
Organism: Pelodytes ibericus; assembly: GCA_036172795.1. Lineage (NCBI taxonomy): Eukaryota > Metazoa > Chordata > Amphibia > Anura > Pelodytidae > Pelodytes > Pelodytes ibericus. The sequence continues at coordinate 216,601,059 of CM069860.1, read as the reverse complement.
ATTGACACAGCATTTGCTCCACAAGGAGCCGCTGTCACTGTGTTCTCTTGTTCTCAGTGACCAAGATAGACCATAAAATCACACACAAAAACATCCCTGTCTACAGCAACTCCCATCATGCTCAGACAGCTGTGATGGCTGTTACAGTCTCTGTAGTGTCAGTGGGCATGAGCATCAGAAAACCCCTGAGAAAGTCTTGTTGTGGATGAGACTCCTATGACAGCCAGGAGACAGATTGGTTGAGTGTGATGGGAGTCTGCAGCAGCCCAGGTTTCAGGAAAGGGGGGCTCAGCACTGGGTGCCCGCAGGTTGCTAAGCTGTTGTTTTCACCCTACAGTGAGTCTCTCGCCCTCAGGCTTTAGGCCGTGTGCCTCGTTACTGAGGCTCCAGGAATTATAGGAATTTATAAGGACAGTGTGACTCGGTGTCTGAATTACTGCTCACGGTGCTGACTGGGCTGGAAGTTATGTAAAGTGCACATTATTATGCATTTCTTGTCTGAGCACACACTGCCACATGATGAAACACACATACACAGTCACACAAAGCCACAGACAAACACACACAGTCCCACCCACAAAGTCAGTCACACAAAGACACAGACACACACACACAGTTACACCCACATATACACAAAGCCGCAGACATAAACACACAAAGTCTTATACACAGTCACTCACACATATACACAAAGCCGCAGACACACACACACACACAAATTCCCATACACAGTCACTCACACATATACACAAACCCGCAGACACACACACAGTTTCGCTCACATATACACAAAGCCAGACACACATACACACAAAGTCCCATACACAGTCACTCACACACACACACACAGTTACGCTCACATATACACAAAGCCGCAGACACACACACACACGCACACAGTTACACTCACATATACACAAAGCCGCAGACAAACACACACACAGTTACACTAACATATACACAAAGCCACACACACATACACACAAAGTCCCATACACAGTCACTCACACACACACACACAGTTACGCTCACATATACACAAAGCCGCAGACACACACACACACGCACACAGTTACACTCACATATACACAAAGCCGCAGACAAACACACACACAGTTACACTAACATATACACAAAGCCACAAACATATACACACACAGTCCCATACACAGTCACTCACATATACACACAAAGCCGCAGACACACACACACAGTTACACTCACATATACACAAAGCCGCAGACACACACACACAGTTACACTCACATATACACAAAGCCGCAGACACACACAGTTACACTCACATATACACAAAGCCTCAGACACATACACACAAAGTCCCATACACAGTCACTAACACATATACACAAACCCACACACATACACACACAGTCCCATATCACTCACAAATATACACAAAGCCGCAGACAAACACACACACAGTTACACTAACATATACACAAAGCCGCAGGCACACACACACAGTTACACTCACATATACACAAAGCCGCACACACATACATACAAAGTCCCATACACAGTCACTCACACATATACACAAAGACGCAGACATACACACACAGTTACACTCACATATACACAAAGCCGCATACAGACACATACAGTTACACTCACATATACACAAAGCCGCATACAGACACATACAGTTACACTCACATATACACAAAGCCGCAGACACATACACACAAAGTCCCATACACAGTCACTCACACATATACACAAAGCCGCATACAGACACATACAGTTACACTCACATATACACAAAGCCGCATACAGACACATACAGTTACACTCACATATACACAAAGCCGCAGACACATACACACAAAGTCCCATACACAGTCACTCACACATATACACAAAGCCGCATACAGACACATCCAGTTACACTCACATATACACAAAGCCGCAGACACATACACACAAAGTCCCATACACAGTCACTCACACATATACACAAAGCTGCAGACACACACACAGTCCCATACACACAGAGGGTTTTTATAGAAAACCTTTGGCATATGCACGTGCCCCCAAACTTTGGGGGTTATTTATAAAGGTATAGGGGGCCAGAGAGACAAAAACATGTGCTATTTCAAGAAAGTGCTAAATTTGGAGCAAACTGCTATAGAATTCCATTGGTTTACATGGCTAATACTTCTATGTTAGCACTCTTTCCTGAAATAGCACCAGTTTTGTCTTGATAAATAAGTGTGGTCAGGTCTATAAGTGGTGCAAGGAAACCAATGGAATGTCTCTGCTGATTACATCACCGAGATCTATGCGTCAGGTTTGAGCTGTACAAGGGGTTAAATAGTGCGACTAGCAGAGTGAGCACAGTGCAGTAGAGATGTTTAGTGTGTTTGGAGTCTGTTCCTCAGACTTCTCTCATACACAGGATGGGAGGATTTTCTTGGCCGGCTTCTGAAAAATTCCCCAAAACATTCCTCAAGACGCTGTTATTTGTGAACGTCTGAGATTGGCTGTCATCCTACAGAGTTTGACATGGGAGTGACTGCTGCGTTATTACACATAGATCATTATATATTTATATACAATATAGTTAGGATTTCTTTCCAGACATTTTCAAGGGGAGTTTTTGTCTGTATTTTAAGTTCCAGTGCTGAGTGCCCAGGACTGCTGAGTTCAATTGTGAAGTTCACAGGGCTGCTGAGTTCCATAATCAAGTTCACAGGGCTGCTGAGTTCCATAATCAAGTTCACAGGGCTGGAAAGTTCCATAATCAAGTTCATAGGACTGCTGAGTTCCATTGTCAAGTTCACAGGGCTGCTGAGTTCCATTGTAGAGTTCACAGGGCTGCCGAGTTCCATTGTCAAGTTCACAGGGCTGCTGAGTTCCATTGTAGAGTTCACAGGGCTGCTGAGTTCCATTGTAGAGTTCACCGGGCTGCTGAGTTCCATTGTAGAGTTCACAGGGCTGCTGAGTTCGATTGGAGAGTTCACAGGGCTGCTGAGTTCCATTAACAAGTTTACAGAGCTGCTGAGTTCCATTGTAGAGTTCACAGGGCTGCTGAGTTCGATTGGAGAGTTCACAGGGTTGTCGATTTCCATTGCTGAGTTGAAGGATTTCATTCCTGAGTCCCAGATGACACCTACTGATTGGGCTCCTGAGTCTGTAAGAACCTCTATGATCTGCTAAGTGCAGAATGGCTTCTCAGTTTAATTACAGAGTTCCCAGAGGCTGCTGAGTTCTATAGTGGAGTCCAGCAAGATTCTGGCTTCCAATGCTAATTCCACAAGTTACATTTCTGAGTTCCCCAGAAAGAGGAGACCCACACGACATACAAGAAAGTAGATGTACAGGGTCCAGTGCCTGATGACCAGCAAGGAAGAGGTATCAAACCAAACCCAACAAACCCAGCTGCCTGTATACAAAGGTATATATCTGGGTGAGAGTTCTAAATGTGATGTGATCAGCAGGAACATTCCATTGGTTTCCATGGGGACTGCTCCACTTTTAGCACTTTGCCATAGAATTGCTCCCATAGTACATCAAACAACAAAGCGGACACAGTGAATGACTGGGTGCAATCCAAGAGTGTGAGAAGCTACAATCAGTCATTGTGTTACCGTCTGTGAGGATGATATGGAATGGGAACAAATAGTGGGTCTGAAACTCACACCAGTGACGATGTGAAGCATTGTTGTGAACCACAAGCAACAGAGCTGAGTGTATCACAGACACCACAGCAATAAACCTCACAGTAATGTGCAGTGTGTGAGTGTATCAGACTCCACAGCAATAAACCTCACAGTAATGTGCAGTGTGTGAGTATATCACAGACTCCATAGTAATAAAACTCACAGTAATGTGCAGCGTGTGAGTGTATCACAGACTCCATAGCAATAAAACTCACAGTAATGTGCAGTGTGTGAGTGTATCACAGACTCCACAGCAATAAAACACTCAGTGATGTGCAGTGTGCGAGTGTATCACAGACTCCACCACAATAAAACTCACAGTAATGTGCAGTGTGTGAGTGTATCACAGACTCCGCAGCAATAAACCTCACAGTAATGTGCAGTGTGTGAGTGTATCACAGACTCCGCAGCAATAAACCTCACAGTAATGTGCAGTGTGTGAGTGTATCACAGACTCCACCACAATAAAACTCACAGTAATGTGCAGTGTGTGAGTGTATCACAGACTCCGCAGCAATAAACCTCACAGTAATGTGCAGTGTGTGAGTGTATCACAGACTCCGCAGCAATAAACCTCACAGTAATGTGCAGTGTGTGAGTGTATCACAGACTCCGCAGCAATAAACCTCACAGTAATGTGCAGTGTGTGAGTGTATCACAGACTCCGCAGCAATAAACCTCACAGTAATGTGCAGTGTGTGAGTGTATCACAGACTCCGCAGCAATAAACCTCACAGTAATGTGCAGTGTGTGAGTGTATCACAGACTCCGCAGCAATAAACCTCACAGTAATGTGCAGTGTGTGAGTGTATCACAGACTCCGCAGCAATAAACCTCACAGTAATGTGCAGTGTGTGAGTGTATCACAGACTCCGCAGCAATAAACCTCACAGTAATGTGCAGTGTGTGAGTGTATCACAGACTCCGCAGCAATAAACCTCACAGTAATGTGCAGTGTGTGAGTGTATCACAGACTCCGCAGCAATAAACCTCACAGTAATGTGCAGTGTGTGAGTGTATCACAGTCTCCGCAGCAATAAACCTCACAGTAATGTGCAGTGTGTGAGTGTATCACAGACTCCGCAGCAATAAACCTCACAGTAATGTGCAGTGTGTGAGTGTATCACAGACTCCGCAGCAATAAACCTCACAGTAATGTGCAGTGTGTGAGTGTATCACAGACTCCGCAGCAATAAACCTCACAGTAATGTGCAGTGTGTGAGTGTATCACAGACTCCGCAGCAATAAACCTCACAGTAATGTGCAGTGTGTGAGTGTATCACAGACTCCGCAGCAATAAACCTCACAGTAATGTGCAGTGTGTGAGTGTATCACAGACTCCGCAGCAATAAACCTCACAGTAATGTGCAGTGTGTGAGTGTATCACAGACTCCGCAGCAATAAACCTCACAGTAATGTGCAGTGTGTGAGTGTATCACAGACTCCGCAGCAATAAACCTCACAGTAATGTGCAGTGTGTGAGTGTATCACAGACTCCGCAGCAATAAACCTCACAGTAATGTGCAGTGTGTGAGTGTATCACAGACTCCGCAGCAATAAACCTCACAGTAATGTGCAGTGTGTGAGTGTATCACAGACTCCATAGTAATAAAACTCACAGTAATGTGCAGTGTGTGAGTGTATCACAGACTCCATAGTAATAAATCTCACAGTAATGTGCAGTGTGTGAGTGTATCAGACTCCACAGCAATAAAACTCACAGTAATGTTCAGTGTGTGAGTATATCACAGACTCCATAGTAATAAAACTCACAGTAATGTGCAGTGTGTGAGTGTATCACAGACTCCACAGCAATAAAACTCACAGTAATGTGCAGTGTGTGAGTGTATCAGACTCCACAGCAATAAAACTCACACTAATGTGCAGTGTGTGAGTATATCACAGACTCCATAGTAATAAATCTCACAGTAATGTGCAGCGTGTGAGTGTATCACAGACTCCATAGTAATAAAACTCACAGTAATGTGCAGTGTGTGAGTGTATCAGACTCCACAGCAATAAAACTCACACTAATGTGCAGTGTGTGAGTATATCACAGACTCCATAGTAATAAATCTCACAGTAATGTGCAGCGTGTGAGTGTATCACAGACTCCATAGTAATAAAACTCACAGTAATGTGCAGTGTGTGAGTGTATCAGACTCCACAGCAATAAAACTCACAGTAATGTGCAGTGTGTGAGTATATCACAGACTCCATAGTAATAAAACACTCAGTGATGTGCAGTGTGCGAGTGTATCACAGACTCCACAGCAATAAAACTCACAGTAATGTGCAGTGTGTGAGTGTATCAGACTCCACAGCAATAAAACTCACACTAATGTGCAGTGTGTGAGTATATCACAGACTCCATAGTAATAAATCTCACAGTAATGTGCAGCGTGTGAGTGTATCACAGACTCCATAGTAATAAAACTCACAGTAATGTGCAGTGTGTGAGTGTATCAGACTCCACAGCAATAAAACTCACAGTAATGTGCAGTGTGTGAGTATATCACAGACTCCATAGTATTAAAACTCACAGTAATGTGCAGCGTGTGAGTGTATCACAGACTCCACAGCAATAAACCTCACAGTAATGTGCAGCGTGTGAGTGTATCACAGACTCCACAGCAATAAAACTCACAGTAATGTGCAGTGTGTGAGTGTATCACAGACTCCACAGCAATAATAATCACAGTAATGTACAGTGTGTGAGTGTATCACAGACTCCGCCACAATAAAACTCACAGTAATGTGCAGTGTGTGAGTGTATCACAGACTCCACAGCAATAAACCTCACAGTAATGTGCAGCGTGTGAGTGTATCACAGACTCCACAGCAATAAAACTCACAGTAATGTGCAGTGTGTGAGTGTATCACAGACTAGCACTAGCACTTTGGGGCTGGGGACACAGAATGCAGTCTATAAGTCAGAATTCTGACCATAGACTTGCATTGAATGGGAGGGTAATGTAACTATGACATCACAAGGGGCGGAGTTACGATCTTGTTTGATCAGGTCAATCTCCTATCTGAGTGTTGTACACAACCACCTAGTCCTGCCCACCTAATACACAGGAGCCAATAAGAGAGCAGGGGAGTATATTATGAAATCATCATGCAGGCTTTGACCACAGCTGTAATGTGAGACAGGCAGGAAGATTGGACGATGTTGCATCATGGGAAATATTCAAAAAATGGAGCCAGGAGATAAAGACATACTTTTATTTTAACTTTTCTATGAAATTAGTTCAAGAATAAAAAAACAGTGGCAGTGTCTCTTTCAGAATATGGTATACAGTAAACTCTTCTCATGCCTGGGTCCTGCTGCAGGTTTGATACTGACCTCTAGTGGCACACATAGGAAACACACCAAATACCACAAAGGACTTTATTCATGATAACTGGAATAGAAGGAAACTGTGAAGGGGATTTCAAACTTGTGGACAAAGTATCTGAGCTGGAAAAATTCTCCTAATCAGAAGAATGTCAGTCCCTGCAATACTAGAAATGGATTGTGTGTGTGTGTGTGTGTGTGTGTGTCTGTGTGTATATACATCCTACATACTACCGGGCTGCACTTTACATGAATTGGATTGTGTGTCTGTGTCTATATACATCTTATATACTGCCGGGCTGCACTTTACATGAATTGGATTGTGTGTGTGTATATACATCCTACATACTGCCGGGCTGCACTTTACATGAATTGGATTGTGTGTGTGTATATACATCCTACATACTGCCGGGCTGCACTTTACATGAATTGGATTGTGTGTGTGTATATACATCCTACATACTGCCGGGCTGCACTTTACATGAATTGTATTGTGTGTGTGTGTATATACATCCTACATACTGCCGGGCTGCACTTTACATGAATTGGATTGTGTGTGTGTGTGTGTGTGTATATACATCCTACATACTGCCGGGCTGCACTTTACATGAATTGGATTGTGTGTGTGTATATACATCCTACATACTGCCGGGCTGCACTTTACATGAATTGGATTGTGTGTGTGTGTATATACATCCTACATACTGCTGGGCTGCACTTTACATGAATTGGATTGTGTGTCTGTGTCTATATACATCCTACATACTGCCGGGCTGCACTTTACATGAATTGGATGATGTGTGTGTGTGTATATACATCCTACATACTGCCGGGCTGCACTTTACATGACTTGGATTATGTGTGTGTGTATATACATCCTACATACTGCCGGGCTGCACTTTACATGAATTGGATTGTGTGTGTGTATATACATCCTACATACTGCCGGGCTGCACTTTACATGAATTGGATGGTGTGTGTGTGTGTATATACATCCTACATACTGCCGGGCTGCACTTTACATGAATTGGATGGTGTGTGTGTGTGTATATACATCCTACATACTGCCGGGCTGCACTTTACATGAATTGGATTGTGTGTGTGTGTGTGTATATACATCCTACATACTGCCGGGCTGCACTTTACATGAATTGGATTGTGTCTGTGTGTATATACATCCTACATACTGCCGGGCGGCACTTTAAATGAATTGGATTGTGTGTGTGTGTGTGTATATATACATCCTACATACTGCCGGGCTGCACTTTACATGTATTGGATTGTGTGTGTGTGTGTATACATCCTACATACTGCTGGGCTGCACTTTACATGAATTGGATTGTGTGTGTGTGTGTGTATATACATCCTACATACTGCCGGGCTGCACTTTACATGAATTGGATTGTGTGTGTGTGTATATTCATCCTACATACTGCCGGGCTGCACTTTACATGAATTGGATTGTGTGTCTGTGTGTGTATATACATCCTACATACTGCCGGGCTGCACTTTACATGAATTGGATGGTGTGTGTGTGTGTGTATAAATACATCCTACATACTGCCGGGCTTCACTTTACATGAATTGGATGGTGTGTGTGTGTGTGTATATACATCCTACATACTGCCAGGCTACACTTTACATTTATTGGATGGTGTGTGTGTGTATATATACATCCTACATACTGCCGGGCTGCACTTTACATGAATTGGATGGTGTGTGTGTTTGTATATACATCCTACATACTGCCGGGCTGCACTTTACATGAATTGGATTGTGTGTGTGTGTGTATATACATCCTACATACTGCCGGGCTGCACTTTACATGAATTGGATTGTGTCTGTGTGTATATACATCCTACATACTGCCGGGCTGCACTTTAAATGAATTGGATTGTGTGTGTGTGTGTGTATATACATCCTACATACTGCAGGGCTGCACTTTACATGAATTGGATTGTCTGTGTGTATATACATCCTACATACTGCCGGGCTGCACTTTACATGAATTGGATTGTGTCTGTGTGTATATACATCCTACAAACTGCCGGGCTGCACTTTACATGAATTGGATTGTGTGTGTGTATATACATCCTACATACTGCCGGGCTGCACTTTACATGAATTGGATTGTGTGTGTGTGTGTATATACATCCTACATACTGCCGGGCTGCACTTTACATGAATTGGATTGTGTCTGTGTGTATGTACATCCTACATACTGCCGGGCTGCACTTTACATGAATTGGATTGTGTGTGTGAGTATATACATCCTACATACTGCCAGGCTGCACTTTACATGAATTGGATTGTGCCTGTGTATATATACATCCTACATACTGCCGGGCTGCACTTTACATGAATTGGATTGTGTGTGTGTGTATATACATCCTACATACTGCCGGGCTGCACATTACATGAATTGTATTGTGTGTGTGTGTATATACATCCTACATACTGCTGGGCTGCACTTTACATGATTTGGATTGTGTGTCTGTGTGTATATAGATCCTACATACTGCCAGGCTGCACTTTACATGAATTGGATTGTGTCTGTGTGTGTATATACATCCTACATACTGCCGGGCTGCACTTTACATGAATTGGATTGTGTGTGTGAGTATATACATCCTACATACTGCCAGGCTGCACTTTACATGAATTGGATTGTGCCTGTGTATATATACATCCTACATACTGCCGGGCTTAACTTTACATGAATTGGATTGTGTCTGTGTGTATATACATCCCACATACTGCCGGGCTGCACTTTACATGAATTGGATTGTGTGTGTGTATATACATCCTACATACTGCCGGGCTGCACTTTACATGAATTGGATTGTGTCTGTGTGTATATACATCCTACATACTGCCGGGCTGCTCTGTACATGAATTGGATTGTGTGTATGTGTATATACATCCCACATACTGCCGGGCTGCACTTTACATGAATTGGATTGTGTGTGTGTATATACATCCTACATACTGCCGGGCTGCACTGTACATGAATTGGATTGTGTGTGTGTGTATATACATCCTACATACTGCCGGGCTGCACTGTACATGAATTTGATTGTGTGTGTGTGTGTATATCCATCCTACATACTGCCGGGCTGCACTGTACATGAATTGGATTGTGTGTGTGTGTATATACATCCTTCACACTGCCGGGCTGCACTTTACATGAATTGGATTGTGTGTGTGTGTGTATATACATCCTACATACTGCCGGGCTGCACTTTACATGAATTGGATTGTGTGTGTGTGTATATACATCCTACATACTGCCGGGCTGCACTTTACATGAATTGGATTGTGTGTGTGTGTATATACATCCTACATACTGCCGGTCTGCACTATACATGAATTGGATTGTGTGTGTGTATATACATCCTACATACTGCCGAGCTGCACTTTACATGAATTGGATTGTGTGTGTGTGTATATACATCCTACATACTGCCGGGCTGCACTTTACATGAATTGGATTGTGTGTGTGTGTATATACATCCTACATACTGTGGGCTACACCTTACATGAATTGGATTGTGTGTGTGTATATACATCCTACATACTGCCGAGCTGCACTTTACATGAATTGGATTGTGTGTGTGTATATATACAGCCTACATACTGCCGAGCTGCACTTTACATGAATTGGATTGTGTGTGTGTGTGTATATACATCCTACATACTGCCGGGCTGCACTTTACAGGAATTGGATTGTGTGTGTATATACATCCTACATACTGCCGGGCTACACTTTACATTTATTGGATTGTGTGTGTGTGTGTATATACATCCTGCATACTGCCGGGCTGCACTTTACATGAATTGGATGGTGTGTGTGTGTGTATATACATCCTACATACTGCCGGGCTGCACTTTACATGAATTGGATTGTGTGTGTGTGTATATCCATCCTACATACTGCCAGGCTGCACTTTACATGAATTGGATTGTGTGTGTGTATATACATCCTACATACTGCCGGGCTGCACTTTACATGAATTGGATTGTGTCTGTGTGTATATACATCCTACATACTGCCAGGCTACACCTTACATGAATTGGATTGTGTCTGTGTGTATATACATCCTACATACTGCCGGGCTGCACTTTACATGAATTGGATTGTGTGTGTGTGTATATACATCCTACATACTGCTGGGCTGCACTTTACATGAATTGGATTGTGTGTCTGTGTGTATATAGATCCTACATACTGCCGGGCTGCACTTTACATGAATTGGATTGTGTCTGTGTGTGTATATACATCCTACATACTGCCGGGCCGCACTTTACATGAATTGGATTGTGCCTGTGTATATATACATCCTACATACTGCCGGGCTTAACTTTACATGAATTGGATTGTGTCTGTGTGTATATACATCCCACATACTGCCGGGCTGCACTTTACATGAATTGGATTGTGTGTGTGTATATACATCCTACATACTGCCGGGCTGCACTTTACATGAATTGGATTGTGTGTATATACATCCTACATACTGCCGGGCTGCTCTGTACATGAATTGGATTGTGTGTGTGTGTATATACATCCCACATACTGCCGGGCTGCACTTTACATGAATTGGATTGTGTGTGTGTATATACATCCTACATACTGCCGGGCTGCACTGTACATGAATTTGATTGTGTGTGTGTGTGTATATCCATCCTACATACTGCCGGGCTGCACTGTACATGAATTAGATTGTGTGTGTGTTTATATACATCTACATACTGCCGGGCTGCACTGTACATGAATTTGATTTTGTGTGTGTGTGTGTATATCCATCCTACATACTGCCGGGCTGCACTGTACATGAATTTGATTGTGTGTTTGTGTGTATATACATCCTACATACTGCCGGGCTGCACTTTACATGAATTGGATTGTGTGTGTGTGTATATACATCCTTCACACTGCCGGGCTGCACTTTACATGAATTGGATTGTGTGTGTGTGTGTATATACATCCTACATACTGCCGGGCTGCACTTTACATGAATTGGATTGTGTGTGTGTGTGTGTACATACATCCTACATACTGCCGGGCTGCACTATACATGAATTGGATTGTGTGTGTGTATATACATCCTACATACTGCCGAGCTGCACTTTACATGAATTGGATTGTGTGTGTGTGTATATACATCCTATATACTGCCGGGCTGCACTTTACATGAATTGGATTGTGTGTATATACATCCTACATACTGTGGGCTACACCTTACATGAATTGGATTGTGTGTGTGTATATATACATCCTACATACTGCCGGGCTGCACTTTATATGAATTGGATTGTGTGTGTGTGTATATACATCCTGCATACTGCCGGGCTGCACTTTACATGAATTGGATGGTGTGTGTGTGTGTATATACATCCTACATACTGCCGAGCTGCACTTTACATGAATTGGATTGTGTGTGTGTGTATATACATCCTGCATACTGCCGGGCTGCACTTTACATGAATTGGATGGTGTGTGTGTGTGTATATACATCCTACATACTGCCGGGCTGCACTTTACATGAATTGGATTGTGTGTGTGTGTATATCCATCCTACATACTGCCAGGCTGCACTTTACATGAATTGGATTGTGTGTGTGTATATACATCCTACATACTGCCGGGCTGCACTTTACATGAATTGGATTGTGTGTGTGTGTATATACATCCTACATACTGTGGGCTACACCTTACATGAATTGGATTGTGTGTGTGTATATACATCCTACATACTGCCGAGCTGCACTTTACATGAATTGGATTGTGTGTGTGTATATATACAGCCTACATACTGCCGAGCTGCACTTTACGTGAATTGGATTGTGTGTGTGTGTATATACATCCTACATACTGCCGGGCTGCACTTTACAGGAATTGGATTGTGTGTGTATATACATCCTACATACTGCCGGGCTACACTTTACATTTATTGGATTGTGTGTGTGTGTGTATATACATCCTGCATACTGCCGGGCTGCACTTTACATGAATTGGATGGTGTGTGTGTGTGTATATACATCCTACATACTGCTGGGCTGCACTTTACATGAATTGGATTGTGTGTGTGTGTATATCCATCCTACATACTGCCAGGCTGCACTTTACATGAATTGGATTGTGTGTGTGTATATACATCCTACATACTGCCGGGCTGCACTTTACATGAATTGGATTGTGTCTGTGTGTATATACATCCTACATACTGCCGTGCTGCACTTTACATGAATTGGATTGTGTGTGTGTGTATATACATCCTACATACTGCTGGGCTGCACTTTACATGAATTGGATTGTGTGTCTGTGTGTATATAGATCCTACATACTGCCGGGCTGCACTTTAAATGAATTGGATTGTGTGTGTGTGTATATACATCCTATATACTGCCGGGCTGCACTTTACATGAATTGGATTGTGTGTGTGTGTGTATATACATCCTACATACTGTGGGCTACACCTTACATGAATTGGATTGTGTGTGTGTATATACATCCTACATACTGCCGAGCTGCACTTTACATGAATTGGATTGTGTGTGTGTGTATATACATCCTGCATACTGCCGGGCTGCACTTTACATGAATTGGATGGTGTGTGTGTGTGTGTATATACATCCTACATACTGCCGGGCTGCACTTTACATGAATTGGATTGTGTGTGTGTGTATATCCATCCTACATACTGCCAGGCTGCACTTTACATGAATTGGATTGTGTGTCTGTGTATATACATCCTACATACTGCCGGGCTGCACTTTACATGAATTGGATTGTGTGTGTGTGTGTGTGTGTGTGTGTATATACATCCTACATACTGCCGGGCTGCACTTTACTTGAATTGGATTGTGTCTGTGTGTATATACATCCTACATACTGCCGGGCTGCACTTTACATGAATTGGATTGTGTGTGTGTGTATATACATCCTACATACTGCCGAGCTGCACTTTACATGAATTGGATTGTGTGTGTGTGTATATACATCCTATATACTGCCGGGCTGCACTTTACATGAATTGGATTGTGTGTGTGTGTATATACATCCTGCATACTGCCGGGCTGCACTTTACATGAATTGGATGGTGTGTGTGTGTGTATATACATCCTACATACTGCCGGGCTGCACTTTACATGAATTGGATTGTGTGTGTGTGTATATCCATCCTACATACTGCCAGGCTGCACTTTACATGAATTGGATTGTGTGTGTGTATATACATCCTACATACTGCCGGGCTGCACTTTACATGAATTGGATTGTGTGTCTGTGTATATACATCCTACATACTGCCGGGCTGCACTTTACATGAATTGGATTGTGTGTGTGTGTGTGTGTGTGTGTGTGTGTATATACATCCTACATACTGCCGGGCTGCACTTTACATGAATTGGATTGTGTCTGTGTGTATATACATCCTACATACTGCCGGGCTGCACTTTACATGAATTGGATTGTGTGTGTGTATATATACATTCTACATACTGCCAGGCTGCACTTTACATGAATTGGATTGTGTGTATGTGTATATACATCCTACATACTGCCGGGCTGCACTTTACATGAATTGGATTGTGTCTGTGTGTATATACATCCTACATACTGCCAGGCTGCACCTTACATGAATTGGATTGTGTGTGTGTATATACATCCTACATACTGCCAGGCTGCACTTTACATGAATTGGATTGTGTGTGTGTGTGTATATACATCCTACATACTGCCGGGCTGCACTTTACATGAATTGGATTGTGTGTGTGTGTATATACATCCTACATACTGCCAGGCTGCACTTTACATGAATTGGATTGTGTGTGTGTGTGTGTGTGTATATACATCCTACATACTGCCAGGCTGCACCTTACATGAATTGGATTGTGTGTGTGTGTATATACATCCTACATACTGCCAGGCTGCACTTTACATGAATTGGATTGTGTGTGTGTGTGTGTATATACATCCTACATACTGCTGGGCTGCACTTTACATGAATTGGATTGTGTGTGTGTATATACATCCTACATACTGCCGGGCTGCACTTTATATGAATTGGATTGTGTGTGTGTGTGTATATACATCCTACATACTGCTGGGCTGCACTTTACATGAATTGGATTGTGTGTGTGTATATACATCCTACATACTGCCGGGCTGCACTTTACATGAATTGGATTGTGTGTGTGTATATACATCCTACATACTGCCGGGCTGCACTTTACATGAATTGGATTGTGTGTGTATATACATCCTACATACTGCCGGGCTGCACCTTACATGAATTGGATTGTGTGTGTGTGTATATATACATCCTACATACTGCCAGGCTGCACCTTACATGAATTGGATTGTGTGTGTGTGTATATACATCCTACATACTGCCGGGCTGCACTTTACATGAATTGGATTGTGTGTGTGTGTGTATATACATCCTACATACTGCCGGGCTGCACTTTACATGAATTGGATTGTGTGTGTGTGTGTGTATATACATCCTACATACTGCCGGGCTGCACTTTACATGAATTGGATTGTGTGGGTGTGTGTGTATATACATCCTACATACTGCCGGGCTGCACTTTACATGAATTGGATTGTGTGTGTGTGTGTATATACATCCTACATACTGCCGGGCTGCACTTTACATGAATTGGATTGTGTGTGTGTGTGTGTATATACATCCTACATACTGCCAGGCTGCACTTTACATGAATTGGATTGTGTGTGTGTGTGTGTATATACATCCTACATACTGCCGGGCTGCACTTTACATGAATTGGATTGTGTGTGTGTGTGTATATACATCCTACATACTGCCGGGCTGCACTTTACATGAATTGGATTGTGTGTGTGTGTATATACATCCTACATACTGCTGGGCTGCACTTTACATGAATTGGATTGTGTCTGTGTGTATATACATCCTACATACTGCCGGGCTGCACTTTACATGAATTGGATTGTGTCTGTGTGTATATACATCCTACATACTGCCGGGCTGCACTTTACATGAATTGGATTGTGCCTGTGTGTATATACATCCTACATACTGCCGGGCTGCACTTTACATGAATTGGATTGTGTGTGTGTGTATATACATCCTACATACTGCTGGGCTGCACTTTACATGAATTGGATTGTGTGTGTGTGTATATACATCCTACATACTGCTGGGCTGCACTTTACATGAATTGGATTGTGTCTGTGTGTATATACATCCTACATACTGCCAGGCTGCACTTTTCATGAATTGGATTGTGTGTGTGTGTATATACATCCTACATACTGCCGGGCTGCACTTTACATGAATTGGATTGTGTCTGTGTGTATATACATCCTACATACTGCCAGGCTGCACTTGTATGTATGCAGAGGGGATAGATGCCCGATTCCTGAGACATACCATAACCCCAAAATCCCCCATAACCATACCAGCCCATGTTCCCCCCAATAATGGACACGAGACTTGTGATGGTACAACAAGGCCACAGCACTTCTTTATTAAACACATGTCAGGCTGTATAAACCACCACCATCCTTTAATACTTTTATGTATAAAACAGAATACAGCCTGACAAATTGACTAAGCCCTTGCCAGTAAAACCATTTTCCACTTCCACCCATATATTTATATATGGCCACCTTTTTCCAACCAAATCCAGAATCCATAAGCTCGCCTCCCCTCCTCGTCCCTTGAGATGCCATAACTCCATCTGGCCCATCTCTCCCACAATGCTTACCACTAGCCGACTCACTTAGCTCAGTGGGCACGTCAACTACAAACAACTTCCATGTTGCTTTTAAGGTTAAGGGGAGGACCCGAGCACCATTTTCCTTGTAATAACTCCAACTCCATTTTCCAAAACATATCCCCTACTGGCAAGGACAGCCAACCCCCGCCTGCTGCGACAAAAGAAAGTTAATACATAGAAAACACATAAACATAGGGAGGGAGGGTGGGAAAATTGCTACCAGGTGCGTTTACAGATTAAAATGGCTGCTGGGGAGAGAGGCTCCAGGGCTTTTATCAACTCCCCCTTGAAGCCCCTCCCCCAGCCCCCGTCAGTCATCTCTTGCCTCCCCCTCGCCCATACATGTCCTGTACAATTAATTTGCATAATTTCCCAGGGTTCTTGTATGTATGCAGAGGGGATAGATGCCCGATTCCTGAGACATACCATAACCCCAAAATCCCCCATAACCATACCAGCCCATGTTCCCCCCAATAATGGACACGAGACTTGTGATGGTACAACAAGGCCACAGCACTTCTTTATTAAACACATGTCAGGCTGTATAAACCACCACCATCCTTTAATACTTTTATGTATAAAACAGAATACAGCCTGACAAATTGACTAAGCCCTTGCCAGTAAAACCATTTTCCACTTCCACCCATATATTTATATATGGCCACCTTTTTCCAACCAAATCCAGAATCCATAAGCTCGCCTCCCCTCCTCGTCCCTTGAGATGCCATAACTCCATCTGGCCCATCTCTCCCACAATGCTTACCACTAGCCGACTCACTTAGCTCAGTGGGCACGTCAACTACAAACAACTTCCATGTTGCTTTTAAGGTTAAGGGGAGGACCCGAGCACCATTTTCCTTGTAATAACTCCAACTCCATTTTCCAAAACATATCCCCTACTGGCAAGGACAGCCAACCCCCGCCACAGACCCGCTCGTTTAACACCTTAAATCAGCGGGGACCACCCACCACCACCGCCATGGCCTGTTCCAAACCATCCTGTAACGCCAAGTTAAACAGATCAAGGCCCACCTCAGTTAAGTGAACTCCATCACTCCTGAAATACCGAGCCGCATCGGACTCAAAAACCCTATGGCGTATAGTCACGCCCCCCACACTCAACACAAAACGAGACACTCGTTTATTCAATTTCACCCGGCTCCGTTCCAGCGCCCTCTGATTGAGCGCACACCTCCAATAATTACGTGGCACCACCTCTGACCACACCAGCGACACACCAGGAAAGAGCACCAGCAGCCTCGCCAGGTCCCTTTTTATGGTATCCCCCAGGGTCCACACAGGGACCGAACCCAGATCATTGCCCCCCAGATGAATAAGTAAAATATCAGGGGGCCCCAACCGCCGAGACAACTGAACCACCTCGGGTAACAAGCGTACCCACCGCATACCCCGGAACCCGAACCACCGAACGTCCGCCACGGCTCCCGGCAAGCCCAGGCACTCTCCCCCAGGTCGCACGGCAGCCCGACTCCGTGCCCAGAATATGTACGAGTGGCCTATAAGCCACACCCTCCTAGGCGCAACATCTGTGAATTTAAAGCAGAGGAAACTGAGATCAGACCAGCCGGACGGACATAAGATAGAAACCTGCGGGATTCCCACCGCCCAATCTGCCTGATGGCCCGCTCAGCATAACCCAGCCTTGCAGCCTCAGACGCAGCGCCAATCCTGAACGAGTGACCCCCGAACTCCCGGCTTGGAAGGCCCAGGGCCTCGACTGCCATCCGGAAGACCCTGATAAACTGGAATCTAGACAAAGGAGTCGCATCAGCGTGCACCAGCAATGAATTGGAACCGGCCGGTCGGACCAAACCATACCGGTCAAAACAAGCCACCGGGCATACCATAGAACCGGGGACTTCCCGCAGGGAGACCCACTTTCCAACCCCAAGTACATCCGTCTTGGAGCGCCTGATCAAAAACCTCACCAGACCAGGTTCCCGCACCATATCAGCCGCCAGTATACCCCCTGGCTTCGTTTTTGCCTGGCTAACCAATTCCCCAATACGCAAAGCTCCAAAAAATGCCATGGAAAAGGCTAACCGAAACAGATCCACCTCAAAAGGCGAGTGGCAAACCACCGGCAGTATGTGGCACAGGCCCAGCAACAAAGCCCCGGACACCGGTTTACGGTAATCCACGGAATGAACGCCCCTCCTCCAACCCTTCAACGCCTGACGCACTAGAAACTCCTTAGTCACGTCCCGTAGCCCAGAAGCTCTGAACCAGAAACTGAGGCCCGACATCCGTGCCGTTACTGCCGCGGGCGACAAGCCAGCCGCGTCCCAATGCCACAACAACCACAGTAAACCTTCCAAGCGAGCCCCATCATCCCTAAAACCCCCACGAGCCGACTCCAGATCCAACCATTCCCCCCAAACTTTACCGTAACGCTTCCATGTGGATCCAGCGACAGACTGGCTAACCCACTGTGCTATTCGCCCAACCCAAGGTCCCACAGCGTCGACGGGCACGGGATACCCTCCGGGTCCGCCCATGGTGCTGCCGCCCGGAACGTTGCCCACTGCGAACGAGAAAGTGCATCCGCAATTACGTTATGCACCCCAGGGATATGAACAGCACGAAAGGTCACATTAAAATCAAGGCAGTTAAGGACCAGAAGCCGCAACAGCCGAACTACCGGCGGGGAAGAAGCCGTCAGGTTATTCACCGCCAACACCACTCCCATGTTGTCACAGTGGAAGACCACCCTGCGATCCCGTAACGTAGTTCCCCAAAGGACCACTGACACCAGAATAGGAAATAGCTCCAAAAAAGCTAAATTCTTTGTCAGGCACCCCGAACCCCAGAACGGGGGCCAAGTCTCGGCAGACCACTGGGACCCCAAAATCGCCCCGTAGCCCACGGATCCTGAGGCATCCGTGTACAGATGGAGATCTGCGTTGGACACCTCCGGAGCTTGCCACAACGACCGTCCATTGTACCTGCTCAAAAAATCATCCCACACCGCCAGATCATCCCTTAGGGGCCGAGTGAGCCTGACATAATGGTGCGGCCGGCACACCCCCGCCGTAGCCCCCGCCAGACGTCTGCTAAACACCCTGCCCATTGGCATAATTTTACAGGCAAAGTTGAGCTTCCCCAATAAAGATTGCAACGCCCTGAGCTGAATTTTTCTCAAGCCGCAAGCCTTAGAAATGTCCGCCCTAAGGCCCAACAATTTATCCTGAGGAAGCCGGCATTCCCCGGCCAGGGAGTCAATCTCAATGCCCAGGAATGAAATACAGGTAGTCGGGCCCTCCGTTTTGTCTGCCGCCAATGGGACCCCAAACGAAGCCAGAACCACCTGGGCCGTCCTCAGCAAATGGCCACAGACTTGCAAACCCGAGGGACCCACCAGCAGGAAGTCATCCAGGTAGTGCATCACTGAGTTGCACCCGGACTCCTCCCTGATTACCCAATCCAAAAAGGTGCTAAAGCACTCAAAATAAAAACAGGAAATAGAACAACCCATGGGAAGGCACAAGTCAACGTAAAACTTCCCTTCAAAATGGCACCCGAGGAGGTGATGACAGTCTGGATGAACCGGAAGAAGCCGGAAGGCCGACTCCACATCGGTTTTGGCCATCAACGCACCAGCCCCTGCCGCCCTCACCATCCGAACCGCCGAATCAAAGGACGCATAAGACACCCGGCACAATTCTGCATCAATGTCATCGTTAACCGACTCCCCATAGGGGTAAGACAGATGCTGGATCAGCCGGAACTTTCCCGGTTCCTTTTTGGGAACCACCCCCAGGGGAGAAACCCGTAAAGCGGCCAACGGGGGCGAATCAAAAGGACCCGCCATACGGCCCAGAGCCACTTCCTTAGCCAACTTATCCCGCACCACCTCGGGGTGCTCAGCCACCGAACGTAAATTACGCAACCGCAAACAAACCTCCCGCTCCTGAAAGGGGATCCTGAAACCAAACTCAAACCCGTGCAACAAAATGTCCGCCGCCCTACGATTCCTATACCGGCTTAGCCATGGGCGCATTGCCCCGACGTCCACCGGCGTCATCCCCCTTTCCGCCCACGTCAGACTTGTCCCCACCTCTCTGACGCTTAAAGCACCGGGTGGCGGGGTGGCTACCCCCGCAACCGGAACACTCATGTTTGAAGCGACAACCGGCGCCAAACTTGCACTGACCCTCATTAAATTGCCAGCACCCTCCCGGTCGTCGTTGGGTCGTGGCCGAGGGAGAGGGCGAACCCAGTCCCCCGACCCCCCCGAGAAAGGACGTCAAACCCCCCTGATGCGAGGCTGGCCGGGTCATAATGGCCAGCCACAGCCCCACGTCCATTTGATCCCAACCCAAAGTAGGCCGTAAAGCAATCCGTTGCCGGAATTGCTCATCATAGCGCCACCAGCTGAGACCCCCATAAATCCTACACGCATTCCAGATTTGATCCTGGTAACAAAACAAGGAGCAACATTTTTCAGGGGATTTCTCCCCAATGACGCTGGCCAAGATGGAGAAAGCCCGAATCCAATTCCCATAATTCTTTGGGATTTTGCGATAACGGTACTTCTCCTTTTCTTTCTCGGCATCCTTCAACTCCTTCTCAGGAGGAGGAACGTCCTCCATGGGGAGGAGCGAATAAATTTCCACATACTCGCCCTTCCAAATACGCTCCCTTACCTCCGGTTTAAGGTGAAGGCCTAAGGGGCCCGACCAACATAAATACGCGGCCCCATGCGCCATCGGTGCAACAGGGTGTGTCAAATCAGCCGCCCCAACCATTGACGCGGACGTACTCGGTGCCGCCGATGTACTAGGCATTGACAAGGGAACCGCAGGGAGCGCCGCAGCAGTGGCCGCCGGCAGCAACAAAGGGGGCGGTAATAAGGGGGACTGTGGGACCCCCGCCGTGCCCGGTAAACCAGAAACCACCCCCGGTGAACCCCCCGTGGAACCCCACACGCTGCCCATCGTACTATCGATGCCCTGCAGGGCCGCACTACCAGAAGGCCCAGCCACCCGGCTCACTTGCTCTATCGCCCCCCGCAAGCATTGCAACAAATCCACCCAAGGCTGACTAGCAGGAGAAACGGTAGCCCCCACCCCACCCACCCCAGAAAACCCCGCCAAAGGTTGCCCCGTGGACTCACCAGTGTCTCCCTGAACCGCGCCCAGAGCCGGCGTGGAGGCCCGGGAGGCCGCTGAATCACCCGCAACCTGGGAAGCAGGATGGGGGACGTAGAGTGGCACAGCACTAGTAGCTGGAGCCTGTGAAGGAGAGACAGGTGAGTACAACGCCAGATCAGGAGGAGAGAGAAGCCCAGCCAAGGGAACCTGGTAAGTAGTCACAGGGGTAGGAGTAGGGGACGGGGTAGGGGGCAGTAAGAGACCCAGGGCCGGATCCTCATCCCCAGAAGACCCACTGCAGCTGCCCACAGCCTCCCCACTGCCCCCCGCCCGGGAGGGTAATCGCAGGGACCCCCGTTTTCGGCCCTGAGGCCTACTCACCACCCTGGCCTGCCGATCCGTGCTCCTCCTCCTGCTAGGCCCCGCATCCGGACGCGGGGGGGAAGGTAGCAGGGCTGTACCGGACCTGGTCACAGCCCTGGATGTCCTCCGTCCGTCGCGCTCCAAACCCCGAGGGGAGGGGCGCGGCCTGCGATCCCCGCTCCCACTAGCCACCGGGGACGGTCGCGTGGCTGCACTAGCAGGCCCGCCGCCGGACGCAGCGGGCCGCGCGGCTGACGGGCGAAGGCCGCTCCTTCGCCCAGCTCCGCTCCTGCTCCGATGAGGCTGGATGGAGCCGGCATCCGGGCTCAGTCGGGCGGGCGGGCGGGACACCCGCCGCGCCCCGCCACGAGGACCCGCGGGAGGCGATGCCACCGCGGGCGTAGCAGCCTGCAGCGCTGCAAACTGCTGCCTCAAACGTCTGCCACCATCTGTAAGAGCCTCAGCCCTCAGGGCAGCGAGCATTGCCTCAATCTCCATGCCTGAGCCGTGAATGAATCACCAGAGCTGCAAAAAATTGCTACCAGGTGCGTTTACAGATTAAAATGGCTGCTGGGGAGAGAGGCTCCAGGGCTTTTATCAACTCCCCCTTGAAGCCCCTCCCCCAGCCCCCGTCAGTCATCTCTTGCCTCCCCCTCGCCCATACATGTCCTGTACAATTAATTTGCATAATTTCCCAGGGTTCTTTACATGAATTGGATTGTGTGTGTGTGTATATATACATCCTACATACTGCCGGGCTGCACTTTACATGAATTGGATTGTGTCTGTGTGTATATACATCCTACATACTGCCAGGCTGCACTTTACATGAATTGGATTGTGTCTGTGTGTATATACATCCTACATACTGCCAGGCTGCACTTTACATGAATTGGATTGTGTGTGTGTGTATATACATCCTACATACTGCCGGGCTGCACTTTACATGAATTGGATTGTGTCTGTGTGTATATACATCCTACATACTGCCAGGCTGCACTTTACATGAATTGGATTGTGTCTGTGTGTATATACATCCTACATACTGCCAGGCTGCACTTTACATGAATTGGATTGTGTGTCTGTGTGTATATACATCCTACATACTGCTGGGCTGCACTTTACATGAATTGGATTGTGTGTGTGTGTATATACATCCTACATACTGCTGGGCTGCACTTTACATGAATTGGATTGTGTCTGTGTGTATATACATCCTACATACTGCCAGGCTGCACTTTTCATGAATTGGATTGTGTGTGTGTGTATATACATCCTACATACTGCCGGGCTGCACTTTACATGAATTGGATTGTGTCTGTGTGTATATACATCCTACATACTGCCAGGCTGCACTTTACATGAATTGGATTGTGTGTGTGTGTATATATACATCCTACATACTGCCGGGCTGCACTTTACATGAATTGGATTGTGTCTGTGTGTATATACATCCTACATACTGCCAGGCTGCACTTTACATGAATTGGATTGTGTCTGTGTGTATATACATCCTACATACTGCCAGGCTGCACTTTACATGAATTGGATTGTGTGTGTGTGTATATACATCCTACATACTGCCGGGCTGCACTTTACATGAATTGGATTGTGTCTGTGTGTATATACATCCTACATACTGCCAGGCTGCACTTTACATGAATTGGATTGTGTCTGTGTGCATATACATCCTACATACTGCCAGGCTGCACTTTACATGAATTGGATTGTGTGTCTGTGTGTATATACATCCTACATACTGCTGGGCTGCACTTTACATGAATTGGATTGTGTGTGTGTGTATATACATCCTACATACTGCTGGGCTGCACTTTACATGAATTGGATTGTGTCTGTGTGTATATACATCCTACATACTGCCAGGCTGCACTTTTCATGAATTGGATTGTGTGTGTGTGTATATACATCCTACATACTGCCGGGCTGCACTTTACATGAATTGGATTGTGTCTGTGTGTATATACATCCTACATACTGCCAGGCTGCACTTTACATGAATTGGATTGTGTGTGTGTGTATATATACATCCTACATACTGCCGGGCTGCACTTTACATGAATTGGATTGTGTCTGTGTGTATATACATCCTACATACTGCCAGGCTGCACTTTACATGAATTGGATTGTGTCTGTGTGTATATACATCCTACATACTGCCAGGCTGCACTTTACATGAATTGGATTGTGTGTGTGTGTATATACATCCTACATACTGCCGGGCTGCACTTTACATGAATTGGATTGTGTCTGTGTGTATATACATCCTACATACTGCCAGGCTGCACTTTACATGAATTGGATTGTGTCTGTGTGTATATACATCCTACATACTGCCAGGCTGCACTTTACATGAATTGGATTGTGTGTCTGTGTGTATATACATCCTACATACTGCCGGGCTGCACTTTACATGAATTGGATTGTGTCTGTGTGTATATACATCCTACATACTGCCAGGCTGCACTTTACATGAATTGGATTGTGTGTCTGTGTGTATATACATCCTACATACTGCCGGGCTGCACTTTACATGAATTGGATTGTGTGTGTGTGTGTATATACATCCTACATACTGCCAGGCTGCACTTTACATGAATTGGATTGTGTGTGTGTGTGTGTGTGTGTGTGTGTATATCCATCCTACATACTGCCGGGCTGCACTTTACATGAATTGGATTGTGTGTGTGTGTATATACATCCTACATACTGCCGGGCTGCACTTTACATGAATTGGGTTGTGTGTGTGTGTTTATACATCCTACATACTGCCGGGCTGCACTTTACATGAATTGGATTGTGTGTGTGTGTGTGTATATACATCCTACATACTGCCGGGCTGCACTTTACATGAATTGGATTGTGTGTGTGTATATACATCCTACATACTGCCAGACTGTACTTTACATGAATTGGATTGTGTGTGTGTGTGTGTATATACATCCTACATACTGCTGGGCTGCACTTTACATGAATTGGATTGTGTGTGTGTATATACATCCTACATACTGCCAGACTGTACTTTACATGAATTGGATTGTGTGTGTGTGTATATACATCCTACATACTGCCGGGCTGCACTTTACATGAATTGGATTGTGTGTGTGTGTGTATATACATCCTACATACTGCCGGGCTGCACTTTACATGAATTGGATTGTGTGTGTGTGTATATACATCCTACATACTGCCATGCTGCACTTTACATGAATTGGATTGTGTCTGTGTGTGTATATACATCCTACATACTGCCGGGCTGCACTTTACATGAATTGGATTGTGTCTGTGTATATACATCCTACATACTGCCAGGCTGTACTTTACATGAATTGGATTGTGTCTGTGTATATACATCCTACATACTGCCGGGCTGCACTTTACATGAATTGGATTGTGTGTGTGTGTATATACATCCTACATACTGCTGGGCTGCACTTTACATGAATTGGATTGTGTGTGTGTATATACATCCTACATACTGCCGGGCTGCACTTTACATGAATTGGATTGTGTGTGTGTATATATACATCCTACATACTGCCGGGCTGCACTTTACATGAATTGGATTGTGTGTGTGTGTGTGTATATACATCCTACATACTGCCGGGCTGCACTTTACATGAATTGGATTGTGTGTGTGTGTATATACATCCTACATACTGCCGGACTGCACTTTACATGAATTGGATTGTGTGTGTGTGTATATACATCCTACATACTGCCGGGCTGCACTTTACATGAATTTAATTGTGTGTGTGTGTATATACATCCTACATACTGCCGGGCTGCACTTTACATGAATTTAATTGTGTGTGTGTGTGTATATACATCCTACATACTGCCGGGCTGCACTTTACATGAATTTAATTGTGTGTGTGTGTGTATATACATCCTACATACTGCCGGGCTGCACTTTACATGAATTTAATTGTGTGAGCGTGTGTATATACATCCTACATACTGCCAGACTGCACTTTACATGAATTGGATTGTGTGTGTGTGTATATACATCCTACATACTGCCAGGCTGCACTTTACATGAATTGGATTGTGTGTGTGTGTGTGTGTATATACATCCTACATACTGCCGGGCTGCACTTTACATGAATTGGATTGTGTGTGTGTGTATATACATCCTACATACTGCCAGGCTGCACTTTACATGAATTGGATTGTGTGTGTGTGTGTGTGTATATACATCCTACATACTGCCGGGCTGCACTTTACATGAATTGGATTGTGTGTATGTGTGTGTATATACATCCTACATACTGCCGGGCTGCACTTTACATGAATTGGATTGTGTGTGTGTGTATATATACATCCTACATACTGCCGGGCTGCACTTTACATGAATTGGATTGTGTGTATGTGTGTGTATATACATCCTACATACTGCCGGGCTGCACTTTACATGAATTAGATTGTGTGTGTGTGTGTGTATATACATCCTACATACTGCCAGGCTGCACTTTACATGAAGTGGATTGTGTGTGTGTGTGTGTGTATATACATCCTACATACTGCCGGGCTGCACTTTACATGAATTGGATTGTGTGTGTGTGTATATACATCCTACATACTGCCAGGCTGCACTTTACATGAATTGGATTGTGTGTGTGTGTGTGTGTATATACATCCTACATACTGCCGGGCTGCACTTTACATGAATTGGATTGTGTGTATGTGTGTGTATATACATCCTACATACTGCCGGGCTGCACTTTACATGAATTGGATTGTGTGTGTGTGTATATATACATCCTACATACTGCCGGGCTGCACTTTACATGAATTGGATTGTGTGTATGTGTGTGTATATACATCCTACATACTGCCGGGCTGCACTTTACATGAATTAGATTGTGTGTGTGTGTGTATATACATCCTTCATACTGCCGGGCTGCTCTTTACATGAATTGGATTGTGTCTGTGTGTATATACATCCTACATACTGCCGGGCTGCACTTTACATGAATTTAATTGTGTGTGTGTGTATATACATCCTACATACTGCCAGGCTGCACTTTACATGAATTTAATTGTGTGTGTGTGTGTATATACATCCTACATACTGCCGGGCTGCACTTTACATGAATTTAATTGTGTGTGTGTGTGTATATACATCCTACATACTGCCGGGCTGCACTTTACATGAATTTAATTGTGTGTGCGTGTGTATATACATCCTACATACTGCCAGGCTGCACTTTACATGAATTGGATTGTGTGTGTGTGTATATACATCCTACATACTGCCAGGCTGCACTTTACATGAATTGGATTGTGTGTGTGTGTGTGTGTATATACATCCTACATACTGCCGGGCTGCACTTTACATGAATTGGATTGTGTGTGTGTGTATATACATCCTACATACTGCCAGGCTGCACTTTACATGAATTGGATTGTGTGTGTGTGTGTGTGTATATACATCCTACATACTGCCGGGCTGCACTTTACATGAATTGGATTGTGTGTATGTGTGTGTATATACATCCTACATACTGCCGGGCTGCACTTTACATGAATTGGATTGTGTGTGTGTGTATATATACATCCTACATACTGCCGGGCTGCACTTTACATGAATTGGATTGTGTGTATGTGTGTGTATATACATCCTACATACTGCCGGGCTGCACTTTACATGAATTAGATTGTGTGTGTGTGTGTGTATATACATCCTACATACTGCCAGGCTGCACTTTACATGAATTGGATTGTGTGTGTGTGTGTGTGTATATACATCCTACATACTGCCGGGCTGCACTTTACATGAATTGGATTGTGTGTATGTGTGTGTATATACATCCTACATACTGCCGGGCTGCACTTTACATGAATTGGATTGTGTGTGTGTGTGTGTATATACATCCTACATACTGCCAGGCTGCACTTTACATGAATTGGATTGTGTGTGTGTGTGTGTATATACATCCTACATACTGCCAGGCTGCACTTTACATGAATTGGATTGTGTGTGTGTGTGTGTGTGTATATACATCCTACATACTGCCGGGCTGCACTTTACATGAATTGGATTGTCTGTGTGTGTGTATATACATCCTACATACTGCCGGGCTGCACTTTACATGAATTGGATTGTGTCTGTGTGTATATACATCCTACATACTGCCGGGCTGCACTTTACATGAATTGGATTGTGTGTCTGTGTGTATATACATCCTACATACTGCCAGGCTGCACTTTACATGAATTGGATTGTGTGTGTGTGTATATACATCCTACATACTGCCGGGCTGCACTTTACATGAATTGGATTGTGTGTCTGTGTATATACATCCTACATATTGCTGGGCTGCACTTTACATGAATTGGATTGTGTGTGTGTGTATATACATCCTACATACTGCCGGGCTGCACTTTACATGAATTGGATTGTGTGCGTGTGTATATACATCCTACATACTGCCGGGCTGCACTTTACATGAATTGGATTGTGTGTGTGTGTATATACATCCTACATACTGCCGGGCTGCACTTTACATGAATTGGATTGTGTGTGTGTGTATATACATCCTACATACTGCCGGGCTGCACTTTACATGAATTGGATTGTGTGTGTATATACATCCTACATACTGCCGGGCTGCACTTTACATGAATTGGATTCTGTGTGTGTGTATATACATCCTACATACTGCCGGGCAGAATCCTGGTAGTGAAGCACAGCTTAGCGGACAGGACATGTATGAGGGTGGGGGAGTGATTCAGGTCATGGCTGGGGAAGGGGGAGGATCTGGGAATTAGGGTATATAAAGTAGGATATCCTCCCCCTTCCAGCAGCCATCTTAAAGAATCCATAAGAACACTCTGAAAAGTTTGCTGAAGTTTCTTCTCTTACCTTTTCAGGAGTCTCCCACGGCCTCAGGCATGGATGTGGACGGGATCCTGAATGCCTTGAGGGCTGAAGCGATGGTGGATGGTGGCAGGCAGTTGCTGTCACAACTGGCCCGGTTGCAGGCTGCCCCAGCGGTGGTTCCCGCTTCTGAGGGCCGCGGATCCGTGAGGCGAGTCTCCCGTCCGCCCGTCCGCTTGAGCCCCGAAGTGGATGCCCCCTCCCGCTCGAGACGGCGAGCATCCGGTAGTGCGGTGAGTACAGCCGTTGCTACTCCCGCGAGAACCGCGAGTCACGCGGTGTCTCGCGAGATCCCTCACTCTGCTCCGGCTTCCGTTCCTACGGGCCGCAGCACACGGTCCTCCACACGGAGGTCCGTGACAGGGGGAGCTGCAGTCATCGGGGCTGCCACGAGGCTCCAGGCAGCCCCGCTTCCGGTCCGGGACACAGCCTCACGCTCCTCCAGGCGGAGGAGTAACAGACGGGCACCCAGATCAGTAAGTGGGCCTAGGGCCCAAAAACGGAGGGCTGTGGGCTTACCTCTGGGCAGTGGGGGGCAAGGGGGGTCCCTCTCCATGTCCTCTGGGGGGTCCTCTGGGGATGAGGTTTCCCCTGTTAACCCTCCAGCTCCCTGGGCCACGCATGCTGGGCCACTTTATGTGGGATCTGTGGTTGGGCCTTCGGCTGAGGGTCCTAGGAGTTGCACTGCCTCAAATTTTTCTACCCTACAGGTTGCTCCTGCGCTGGATCCGGCCCATGCTCCTGCTGCTGCAGCGGTGCCGAGTGCAGGTGACCTGATAATTCAGCAAGCTATGCCGGTTCCGAGTATCTTGCCTGCTCCTGGGGGTCCTGCTGCCAGCTCTTCGGGTGAGTGTAGCGTATCTTGCACTGGTGTTCCGTTTGGGGGGCTGGGGGCTCAGGGCTCTCAGGATCAGGCATGGGCTAGTTTTTTGCAAGGTCTGCGGGTGCTCTGGGATCAGGCGCAGGGGGGGTCGCAGTGTGCGCGCGCAGGGGTATTGGATTCACAAGTCGGTGGGGTGTGTGGGGCCCCAGTGGGGTTAGGGGGTGCAGGGTTCCCGGCGGGGGGAGATTTGGCGGGCAGGTCGGCCTAACCACCCTTACCGTCCGTGGCTAATGTGCCTAATTTGGTGGGGGCCCAGGGTACTAGTGCCCCTCTTCCCCCAATAATGGCGCAAGTGGTCCCGGTCCCCCTTCCTGATCCCTTGGCGGAGGTGGCACCCGTGGCCCCTATGGCCCACGGGGCAACATACATGTGTTGGTCTGGCCCGCTAGGTTTACACCTTAAGCAAGAGGTAAGGGAGCGAATATGGAAAGGGGAATACCTTGAGATATATTCGCTCCTTCCTTTGGAAGAGGTTCCCCCCCCAGACAAGGACTTGAAGGAGTCAGAGCGGGAAAAAGAAAAATACCGTTATCGTAAGATTCCAAAGAATTTTGGAAACTGGATACGGGCTTTTTCAATCCTGGCTAGTGTGTTGGGGGAAAAATTCCCGGATAAGTGTTCGGCCCTATTCTGCTACCAGGATATGATTTGGACAGCTTGTAGGGTGTATGGGGGGCTTGGATGGTGGAAGTACGACGAGCAATTCCGCCAGCGTATTGCTGTGCGCCCGAGTTTATCGTGGGACCAGATGGATATTGGCCTCTGGCTTGCTATTATGACGCGCCCAGCCACGCAACAGGGGGGCTTGGCGTCCTTTCTCGGGGGGGCCGGGGGGTTGGGTACAACCACCCCTCCGGCCACCCAGCGACGCAGCGGGGGATGTTGGAAATATAACGAGGGCCAGTGCAAGTTCGGTGCAGGCTGTCGTTTCCGACACGAGTGTTCCGGTTGTGGAGGGTCACATCCGGCGACAAAGTGTTTCAAACGCGGCAGAGGGGGTGATAAGTCAGATATGGGGGAGAAGGGGGAGGACGCCAGTGGACGTCGACGCGATGCGACCCTGGCTAAGTAGATACCATAATCGCAGGGCAGCAGAGATCCTCTTGGGGGGTTTTGGGGAGGGTTTTAAGATTCCTTTCCAGGAACGGAGAGTATCACTGTCACTGCGTAACCTTAAGTCGGTGCTGGATCACCCCGAGGTGGTCAGGGAAAAGTTGGGAAAGGAGGTGGCTCTCGGGCGTATGGCGGGTCCGTTTGAGTCTCCCCCGCTTCTCAATTTAAGGGTTTCTCCTCTCGGGGTGGTTCCAAAGAAAGATCCGGGAAAATTTCGCCTGATTCAGCATCTGTCGTTCCCATATGGGGATTCGGTAAATGATGATATCAGTGCAGAATTGTCCAGGGTGTCTTACACATCTTTTGATTCGGCAGTTCGGATGGTTCGTAAGGCGGGGCAGGGTGCTTTAATGGCAAAAACAGACGTGGAGGCAGCATTCCGTCTGCTGCCAGTGCACCCCGAGTGTCACCACCTATTGGTGTGCTATTTCGAGGGTCAGTTCTATGTGGATATGTGCCTTCCAATGGGATGCTCCATATCGTGCTTTTATTTCGAGTGCTTTAGCTCTTTCATGGACTGGGTGGTGCGGGAGGAGTCTGGTTTCGACTCTGTCTTGCACTACTTGGATGATTTTTTGCTAGTGGGCCCTCGGGATTCACACGTTTGTAGCCATTTGCTCTCCACGATGAAAGCGGTTTCGCAGGGTTTTGGCGTTCCTTTAGCTTCAGATAAGACGGAAGGTCCCACTACTTGCTTGAGTTTTCTGGGAATAGAACTGGATTCGGTGGCCGGGGAATGTAGGTTGCCTCAGGACAAGCTGGTGGGTTTGCGTGCAGACATTGCTGCAGCTAAGGGTTTGAGGAAGATTAGGCTGCAACAGCTCCAGTCCCTCTTGGGGAAGCTTAACTTCGCATGCAAGATAATGCCGATGGGTAGGGTTTTCAACAGGCGCTTGGCGGGAGCGACGGCCGGAGTAAGGCATCCTCGCCATTTCATTCGTCTAACTCGTCCCTTGTTAGCGGACCTAGCGGTATGGGAGATGTTTTTGGCCTCTTATAACGGAAGGACTTTGTGGCAGGCCCTCGAAGTCTCCAATAGAGATCTTCATCTTTATACGGATGCCGCGGGGTCAGTAGGCTTCGGGGCGGTGCTGGGTACACATTGGTGCGCTGACAGTTGGCCGTTTGAATGGGTGGAGGCGGGGCTGACGAGGAACTTAACTTTCTTGGAGCTCTTCCCCATCTTGGTGGCGGTGGTCCTTTGGGGGCATATTTTCAGGGATAGGAAGGTAGTGTTCCATTGCGATAACATGGGGGTGGTGATGGCAATCAACAACCTGACTGCCTCTTCCCCCCCGGTGATTCGCCTTTTGTGCCAGCTCGTGTTGCACTGCTTGAATTATAATATATCATGCAGAGCGGTTCATATCCCGGGGGTTACTAACGTAATGGCGGACGCTCTCTCTCGTTTTCAGTGGGAGGCGTTCAGGGCGGCGGCCCCGGGGGCGGACTCGGAAGGGGCTCCTTGTCCTCCGGTCCTGTGGAGCCTTGGATTGGACGAGTAGCCCACTGGATTGGTCGCTCAGTCTCTCAGTCCACGTGGTCAAAGTATGGTAAGGTCTGGAGCGACTGGTTGGCTTTCGAACAATCCCGTGGGGGTTTCAGTTCCGACGCGGAGAGGCTCCAGGGCTTGCTTTGGCTGCTGTGGTCCTGGGAAGGGTCTGGAGTTTCTGTCACTGGGGTAACTTCTAAATTGGCGGGTTTGAGCTTCTGGTTTAAAATCTCAGGGTTTAGGGATGTAACAAGGGAGTTCTTGGTCCGTCAGTCTATTAAGGGATGGAGACGGAGCCCCAGAGGGTTAGATCAGAGGTTCCCGGTGTCCGGGGCCCTCCTGTCGCAGATTTTCGGGATTCTTCCTGAGGTTTGTACGGATGCGTTTGAGATGGGACTGTTCCGTTTCGCTTTCGCATTAGCCTTTTTCGGGGCAAT
The DNA here is from genome assembly GCA_036172795.1 of Pelodytes ibericus. NCBI lineage: Eukaryota > Metazoa > Chordata > Amphibia > Anura > Pelodytidae > Pelodytes > Pelodytes ibericus. The sequence continues at coordinate 216,567,965 of CM069860.1, read as the reverse complement.
GAGGATAGGCGAATTGGTCAGCCCGTCGAAACGTGTTTCAGGGGGGTTGTTGGTCAAGGATATGGTGAGAGAACCGGGGGGTTTACGGTTTCGGATTCGCCGCTCGAAAACAGATGTTGTGGGTAAGGGGGCTTGGGTTCTCCTTCGGGAAGTGCAGGGGTCCTTGGTGTGTCCGGTGGCCTGCCTTGACGCATATTACAGCGTTAGGCCATATGTTGAGGGTCCTCTTCTGGTTCACTGGGATGGGGCTTTCTTATCCAGGTATCAATTTGTGAGGGTTTTTAAGCTGGCATTGGATAGACTGGGATTTGATAGCTCTCAATTTGGGGGTCACTCATTTCGCATAGGCGCTGCGTCCGAAGCCTCCAGGTTAGGGTTTGCAGACAGGGCTATACAGCGGATTGGCAGATGGGGGTCGCAGCGTTTCGTGTCCTATATTCGACCTGTGGGACTCATGGCTGTCTCATCCATCCTGTCTTCCCAGGTTCCACAGTCAGAAAGGTTTGGCTCTTAGGCCATTCCTACATTTTCTGGGCCCGCCAACGCGCTGCCATTCGCCCTGGGGGGGAACGCCTGGGATTCCCACCCACGGTAGCTGAGGTCCGTTGGATAGGGATCAGGGGAATGCGGTGGGTACGTCTCCTGCCGGAGCTGGTGCAGCTGTCCAGGCTCTTGGGTGCTCCGGACGTGTTGCTGATACATCTGGGCGGCAATGATTTAGGGTCTGTCCCGGTATGGGGTTTGTGTGACCTCATTCGGCATGATCTGTCTAGACTATTAGTGCTGTTTCCAGATGTTAGGTTAGTTTGGTCCGAGCTGGTTCCCCGGAACTATTGGCGTGCAGCTCGCAACCAGAGAGCAATGGAGAAGTGCAGGGTTAAGGTGAACAAGCACATTTCCAAGTTCGTTCTCAGTGTTGGGGGCATTGCTATTCGTCACCGAGTGTTCGAGCGGGATGCAGCTATATATTTCAGGAGTGATGGGGTGCACCTTACGGAAGTGGGATTAGATATCTTTAACCTGGCATTACAGGAAGGTGTGGAACAGGCCATAGCGTTGGGGTTGGGTGGCTCCCGCTGATTTTAGGCCGTAAAACAGCGGTGCCGGTGGCAGGGGGGGCATGTCCTTGCCGGTCAGGTTTTTGTTATTGGGAAGGAGGAGTCCGACCCAGTGGTTTGAAGTTTGGGGCTCAGCCCTCCCCTAACCTCTAGGTAAGGTGACCAGTCACCAATTTTACGTGCCCACCGAGCGAGGAGTCGGCTGGTGGTCAGCATTGGTAAGGAAAAGGGGTAAGAGACCCTCGGACGAGGGGGGAGGGGAGTTATTACTTCAGGTTGGTTAAAGGTTGATTGATAGTTGCACTATGTATAGTTTAATTTAAGGTAGGCTGGCAAGGATTCAGTTTTATATATTTTGGTTGTTAGGCTGTATCTACCAGAAATGGAGATTAAGGTGGTTGGCCGATACAGCCCTAACTTATTTTCTATTTATGTTTTAATAAATCGCTGTGGCCTATTTTTCACCATACATTACGTGTTGTGTCATTATTTCTTGGATAAGGGGGTGGGGGGTTTCAGCCACTCCTGCACTATCCACACTCGATCATACATGCACTTTACATGAATTGGATTGTGTGTGTGTGTGTGTATATACATCCTACATAATGCCAGGCTGCACTTTGCATGAATTGGATTGTGTGTGTGTGTGTGTGTGTGTGTGTGTATATACATCCTACATACTGCCAGGCTGCACTTTACATGAATTGGATTGTGTGTGTATATACATCCTACATACTGCCGGGCTGCACTTTACATGAATTGGATTGTGTGTGTGTATATATACATCCTACATACTGCCGGGCTGCACTTTACATGAATTGGATTGTGTGTGTGTGTGTGTGTGTATATACATCCTACATACTGCCAGGCTGCACTTTACATGAATTGGATTGTGTGTGTGTGTATATACATCCTACATACTGCCGGGCTGCACGTTACATGAATTGGATTGTGTGTGTGTGTATATACATCCTACATACTGCCAGGCTGCACTTTACATGAATTGGATTGTGTGTGTGTGTGTGTGTATATACATCTTACATACTGCCGGGCTGCACTTTACATGAATTGGATTGTGTGTGTGTATATATACATCCTACATACTGCCGGGCTGCACGTTACATGAATTGGATTGTGTGTGTGTGTGTGTATATACATCCTACATACTGCAGGGCTGCACGTTACATGAATTGGATTGTGTGTGTGTGTATATACATCCTACATACTGCCAGGCTTCACTTTACATGAATTGGATTGTGTGTGTGTGTGTGTGTGTGTATATACATCTTACATACTGCCGGGCTGCACTTTACATGAATTGGATTGTGTGTGTATATATACATCCTACATACTGTCGGGCTGCACTTTACATGAATTGGATTGTGTGTGTGTATATACATCCTACATACTGCCGAGCTGCACTTTACATGAATTGGATTGTGTGTGTGTGTATATACATCCTACATACTGCCGGGCTGCACTTTACATGAATTTGATTGTGTGTGTGTGTATATACATCCTACATACTGCCGGGCTGCACGTTGCATGAATTGGATTGTGTGTGTGTGTATATACATCCTACATACTGCCAGGCTGCACTATACATGAATTGGATTGTGTGTGTGTGTGTGTGTGTGTGTGTGTATATACATCTTACATACTGCCGGGCTGCACTTTGCATGAATTGGAATGTGTGTGTGTGTGTGTTTATACATCCTACATACTGCCAGGCTGCACTTTACATGAATTGGATTGTGTGTGTGTATATACATCCTACATACTGCCGGGCTGCACTTTACATGAATTGGATTGTGTCTGTGTGTATATACATCCTACATACTGCCAGGCTGCACTTTACATGTATTGGATTGTGTGTGTGTGTGTGTGTATATACATCCTACATGCTGCCAGGCTACACGTTACATGAATTGGATTGTGTCTGTGTGTATATACATCCTACAAACTGCCGGGCTGCACTTTACATGAATTGGATTGTGTTTGTGTGTGTATATACATCCTACATACTGCCGGGCTACACTTTACATGAATTGGATTGTGTGTGTGTGTGTATATACATCCTACATACTGCCGGGCTGCACTTTACATGAATTGGATTGTGTCTGTGTATATACATCCTACATACTGCCGGGCTGCACTTTACATGAATTGGATTGTGTCTGTGTATGTATACATCCTACATACTGCCGGGCTGCACTTTACATGAATTGGATTGTGTCTGTGTATGTATACATCCTACATACTGCCGGGCTGCACTTTACATGAATTGGATTGTGTGTGTGTGTATATACATCCTACATACTGCCGGGCTGCACTTTTCATGAATTGGATTGTGTGTGTGTGTATATATACATCCTACATACTGCCGGGCTGCACTTTACATGAATTGGATTGTGTGTGTGTGTGTATATACATCCTACATACTGTCGGGCTGCACTTTACATGAATTGGATTGTGTGTGTGTATATACATCCTACATACAGCGGGCTGCCCTTTACATGAATTGGATTGTGTGTGTGTGTATATACATCCTACATAATGCCAGGCTGCACTTTGCATGAATTGGATTGTGTGTGTGTGTGTATATACATCCTACATACTGCCAGGCTGCACTTTACATGAATTGGATTGTGTGTGTATATACATCCTACATACTGCCGGGCTGCACTTTACATGAATTGGATTGTGTGTGTGTATATACATCCTACATACTGCCGGGCTGCACTTTACATGAATTGGATTGTCTCTGTGTGTATAGACATCCTACATACTGCCAGGCTGCACCTTACATGAATTGGATTGTGTCTGTGTGTATATCCATCCTACATACTGCCAGGCTGCACTTTACATGAATTGGATTGTGTGTGTATATACATACTGGCGGGCTGCACTTTACATGAATTGGATTGTGTCTGTGTGTATATACATCCTACATACTGCCAGGCTGCACCTTACATGAATTGGATTGTGTCTGTGTGTATATACATCCTACATACTGCCGGGCTGTACTTTACATGAATTGGATTGTGTGTGTGTGTATGTATATACATCCTACATACTGCCGGGCTGCACTTTACATGAATTGGATTGTGTGTGTGTGTATATACATCCTACATACTGCCGGGCTGCACTTTACATGAATTGGATTGTGTGTGTGTGTATATACATCCTACATACTGCCGGGCTGCACTTTACATGAATTGGATTGTGTGTGTGTGTATATACATCCTACATAATGCCAGGCTGCACTTTGCATGAATTGGATTGTGTGTGTGTGTATATACATCCTACATAATGCCAGGCTGCACTTTGCATGAATTGGATTGTGTGATTGTGTGTATATACATCCTACATACTGCCAGTCTGCACTTTACATGAATTGGATTGTGTGTGTATATACATCCTACATACTGCCGGGCTGCACTTTACATGAATTGGATTGTGTCTGTGTGTGTATATACATCCTACATACTGCCAGGCTGCACCTTACATGAATTGGATTGTGTGTGTGTGTATATACATCCTACATACTGCCGGGCTGCACTTTACATGAATTGGATTGTGTGTGTGTGTATGTATATACATCCTACATACTGCCGGGCTGCACTTTACATGAATTGGATTGTGTGTGTGTGTATATACATCCTACATACTGCCGGGCTGCACTTTACATGAATTGGATTGTGTGTGTGTATATACATCCTACATACTGCCGGGCTGCACTTTACATGAATTGGATTGTGTGTGTGTGTATATACATCCTACATAATGCCAGGCTGCACTTTGCATGAATTGGATTGTGTGTGTGTGTGTATATACATCCTACATACTGCCAGGCTGCACTTTACATGAATTGTGTGTGTATATACATCCTACATACTGCCGGGCTGCACTTTACATGAATTGGATTGTGTGTGTGTGTATATATACATCCTACATACTGTCGGGCTGCACTTTACATGAATTGGATTGTGTGTGTGTGTATATACATGCTACATACTGCCGGGCTGCACTTTACATCAATTGGATTGTGTGTGTGTGTATCTACATCCTACATACTGCCAGGCTGCACTTTACATGAATTGGATTGTGTGTGTGTGTATATACATCCTACATACTGCCGGGCTGCACGTTACATGAATTGGATTGTGTGTGTGTGTATATACATCCTACATACTGCCAGGCTGCACTTTACATGAATTGGATTGTGTGTGTGTATATATACATCCTACATACTGCCGGGCTGCACGTTACATGAATTGGATTGTGTGTGTGTGTATATACATCCTACATACTGAATTGGATTGTGTGTGTGTGTGTGTGTGTGTGTGTGTGTATATACATCTTACATACTGCCGTGCTGCACTTTACATGAATTGGATTGTGTGTGTGTGTATATATACATCCTACATACTGCCGGGCTGCACGTTACATGAATTGGATTGTGTGTGTGTGTATATACATCCTACATACTGCCAGGCTTCACTTTACATGAATTGGATTGTGTGTGTGTGTGTGTATAAACATCTTACATACTGCCGGGCTGCACTTTACATGAATTGGATTGTGTGTGTATATATACATCCTACATACTGCCGAGCTGCACTTTACATGAATTGGATTGTGTGTGTGTGTATATACATCCTACATACTGTCGGGCTGCACTTTACATGAATTGGATTGTGTGTGTATATACATCCTACATACTGCCGGGCTGCACTTTACATGAATTGTATTGTGTGTGTGTATATACATCCTACATACTGCCGGGCTGCACTTTACATGAATTGGATTGTCTCTGTGTGTATAGACATCCTACATACTGCCAGGCTGCACCTTACATGAATTGGATTGTGTCTGTGTGTATATCCATCCTACATACTGCCAGGCTGCACTTTACATGAATTGGATTGTGTGTGTGTATATACATACTGCCGGGCTGCACTTTACATGAATTGGATTGTGTCTGTGTGTATATACATCCTACATACTGCCAGGCTGCACCTTACATGAATTGGATTGTGTCTGTGTGTATATACATCCTACATACTGCCGGGCTGTACTTTACATGAATTGGATTGTGTGTGTGTGTATGTATATACATCCTACATACTGCCGGGCTGCACTTTACATGAATTGGATTGTGTGTGTGTGTATATACATCCTACATACTGCCGGGCTGCACTTTACATGAATTGGATTGTGTGTGTGTGTATATACATCCTACATACTGCCGGGCTGCACTTTACATGAATTGGATTGTGTGTGTGTGTATATACATCCTACATAATGCCAGGCTGCACTTTGCATGAATTGGATTGTGTGTGTGTGTATATACATCCTACATAATGCCAGGCTGCACTTTGCATGAATTGGATTGTGTGATTGTGTGTATATACATCCTACATACTGCCAGTCTGCACTTTACATGAATTGGATTGTGTGTGTATATACATCCTACATACTGCCGGGCTGCACTTTACATGAATTGGATTGTGTCTGTGTGTGTATATACATCCTACATACTGCCAGGCTGCACCTTACATGAATTGGATTGTGTGTGTGTGTATATACATCCTACATACTGCCGGGCTGCACTTTACATGAATTGGATTGTGTGTGTGTGTATGTATATACATCCTACATACTGCCGGGCTGCACTTTACATGAATTGGATTGTGTGTGTGTGTATATACATCCTACATACTGCCGGGCTGCACTTTACATGAATTGGATTGTGTGTGTGTATATACATCCTACATACTGCCGGGCTGCACTTTACATGAATTGGATTGTGTGTGTGTGTATATACATCCTACATAATGCCAGGCTGCACTTTGCATGAATTGGATTGTGTGTGTGTGTGTATATACATCCTACATACTGCCAGGCTGCATTTTACATGAATTGTGTGTGTATATACATCCTACATACTGCCGGGCTGCACTTTACATGAATTGGATTGTGTGTGTGTGTATATATACATCCTACATACTGTCGGGCTGCACTTTACATGAATTGGATTGTGTGTGTGTGTATATACATGCTACATACTGCCGGGCTGCACTTTACATCAATTGGATTGTGTGTGTGTGTATCTACATCCTACATACTGCCAGGCTGCACTTTACATGAATTGGATTGTGTGTGTGTGTATATACATCCTACATACTGCCGGGCTGCACGTTACATGAATTGGATTGTGTGTGTGTGTGTATATACATCCTACATACTGCTGGGCTGCACGTTACATGAGTTGGATTGTGTCTGTGTGTATATACATCCTACATACTGCCAGGCTGCACTTTACATGAATTGGATTGTGTGTGTGTGTGTGTGTGTGTGTATATACATCTTACATACTGCCGTGCTGCACTTTACATGAATTGGATTGTGTGTGTATGTATATACATCCTACATACTGCCAGGCTGCACTTTACATGAATTGGATTGTGTGTGTGTGTGTGTGTGTGTGTGTATATACATCTTACATACTGCCGTGCTGCACTTTACATGAATTGGATTGTGTGTGTGTATATATACATCCTACATACTGCCGGGCTGCACGTTACATGAATTGGATTGTGTGTGTGTGTATATACATCCTACATACTGCCAGGCTTCACTTTACATGAATTGGATTGTGTGTGTGTGTGTGTATATACATCTTACATACTGCCGGGCTGCACTTTACATGAATTGGATTGTGTGTGTATATATACATCCTACATACTGCCGAGCTGCACTTTACATGAATTGGATTGTGTGTGTGTGTATATACATCCTACATACTGTCGGGCTGCACTTTACATGAATTGGATTGTGTGTCTGTGTGTATATACATCCTACATACTGCCGAGCTGCACTTTACATGAATTGGATTGTGTGTGTGTGTATATACATCCTACATACTGCCGGGCTGCACTTTATATGAATTTGATTGTGTGTGTGTGTGTGTGTGTATATACATCCTACATACTGCCGGGCTGCACTTTACATGAATTGGATTGTGTGTGTGTGTATATACATCCTACATACTGCCGGGCTGCACTTTTCATGAATTGGATTGTGTGTGTGTGTATATATACATCCTACATACTGCCGGGCTGCACTTTACATGAATTGGATTGTGTGTGTGTGTATATACATCCTACATACTGTCGGGCTGCACTTTACATGAATTGGATTGTGTGTGTGTGTGTATATACATCCTACATACTGCCGGGCTGCACTTTACATGAATTGGATTGTGTGTGTGTGTGTATATATACATCCTACATACTGCCAGGCTGCACTATACATGAATTGGATTGTGTGTGTGTGTGTGTGTATATACATCTTACATACTGCCGGGCTGCACTTTACATGAATTGGATTGTGTGTGTATGTATATACATCCTACATACTGCCGGGCTGCACTTTACATGAATTGGATTGTGTGTGTGTGTGTATATACATCCTACATACTGCCGGGCTGCACTTTACATGAATTGGATTGTGTGTGTGTATATACATCCTACATACTGCCGGGCTGCACTTTACATGAATTGGATTGTGTGTGTGTGTATATACATCCTACATAATGCCAGGCTGCACTTTGCATGAATTGGATTGTGTGTGTGTGTGTATATACATCCTACATACTGCCAGGCTGCACTTTACATGAATTGTGTGTGTATATACATCCTACATACTGCCGGGCTGCACTTTACATGAATTGGATTGTGTGTGTGTGTATATATACATCCTACATACTGTCGGGCTGCACTTTACATGAATTGGATTGTGTGTGTGTGTATATACATGCTACATACTGCCGGGCTGCACTTTACATCAATTGGATTGTGTGTGTGTGTATCTACATCCTACATACTGCCAGGCTGCACTTTACATGAATTGGATTGTGTGTGTGTGTATATACATCCTACATACTGCCGGGCTGCACGTTACATGAATTGGATTGTGTGTGTGTGTATATACATCCTACATACTGCCAGGCTGCACTTTACATGAATTGGATTGTGTGTGTGTGTGTGTGTGTGTGTGTGTGTATATACATCTTACATACTGCCGTGCTGCACTTTACATGAATTGGATTGTGTGTGTGTATATATACATCCTACATACTGCCGGGCTGCACGTTACATGAATTGGATTGTGTGTGTGTGTATATACATCCTACATACTGCCAGGCTTCACTTTACATGAATTGGATTGTGTGTGTGTGTGTGTATATACATCTTACATACTGCCGGGCTGCACTTTACATGAATTGGATTGTGTGTGTATATATACATCCTACATACTGCCGAGCTGCACTTTACATGAATTGGATTGTGTGTGTGTGTATATACATCCTACATACTGTCGGGCTGCACTTTACATGAATTGGATTGTGTGTCTGTGTGTATATACATCCTACATACTGCCGAGCTGCACTTTACATGAATTGGATTGTGTGTGTGTGTATATACATCCTACATACTCCCGGGCTGCACTTTATATGAATTTGATTGTGTGTGTGTGTGTGTATATACATCCTACATACTGCCGGGCTGCACGTTACATGAATTGGATTGTGTGTGTGTGTATATACATCCTACATACTGCCAGGCTGCACTATACATGAATTGGATTGTGTGTGTGTGTGTGTGTATATACATCTTACATACTGCCGGGCTGCACTTTACATGAATTGGATTGTGTGTGTGTGTATATACATCCTACATACTGCCGGGCTGCACTTTACATGAATTGGATTGTGTGTGTGTGTGTATATATACATCCTACATACTGCCGGGCTGCACTTTACATGAATTGGATTGTGTCTGTGTGTGTATATACATCCTACATACTGCCGGGCTGCACTTTACATGAATTGGATTGTGTGTGTGAGTATATACATCCTACATACTGCCAGGCTGCACTTTACATGAATTGGATTGTGCCTGTGTATATATACATCCTACATACTGCTGGGCTTAACTTTACATGAATTGGATTGTGTCTGTGTGTATATACATCCCACATACTGCCGGGCTGCACTTTACATGAATTGGATTGTGTGTGTGTATATACATCCTACATACTGTCGGGCTGCACTTTACATGAATTGGATTGTGTCTGTGTGTGTATACATCCTACATACTGCCGGGCTGCTCTGTACATGAATTGGATTGTGTGTGTGTGTATATACATCCCACATACTGCCCGGCTGCACTTTACATGAATTGGATTGTGTGTGTGTATATACATCCTACATACTGCCGGGCTGCACTGTACATGAATTGGATTGTGTGTGTGTGTATATACATCCTACATACTGCCGGGCTGCACTGTACATGAATTTGATTGTGTGTGTGTGTGTATATCCATCCTACATACTGCCAGGCTGCACTTTACATGAATTGGATTGTGTGTGTGTGTGTGTGTGTGTGTGTGTGTGTGTATATACATCTTACATACTGCAGGGCTGCACTTTACATGAATTGGATTGTGTGTGTATATGTACATCCTACATACTGCCGGGCTGCACGTTACATGACTTGGATTGTGTGTGTGTATATACATCCTACATTCTGTCGGGCTGCACTTTACATGAATTGGATTGTGTGTCTGTGTGTATATACATCCTACATACTGCCGAGCTGCACTTTACATGAATTTGATTGTGTGTGTGTGTGTGTATATACATCCTACATACTGCCGGGCTGCACTTTACATGAATTGGATTGTGTCTGTGTGTGTATATACATCCTACATACTGCCAGGCTGCACTTTACATGAATTGGATTGTGTGTGTGTGTATATACATCCTACATACTGCCGGGCTGCACTTTACATGATTTGGATTGTGTGTGTGTGTATATACATCCTACATACTGCCGGGCTGCGCTTTACATGAATTGGATTGTGTGTGTGTATATCCATCCTACATACTGCCGGGCTGCGCTTTACATGAATTGGATTGTGTGTGTGTATATATACATCCTACATACTGCCGGGCTGCACTTTACATGAATTGGATTGTGTGTGTGTGTGTACACATCCTACATACTGCCGGGCTGCACTTTACATGAATTGGATTGTGTGTGTGTGTATATACATCCAACATACTGCCGGGCTGCACTTTACATGAATTGGATTGTGTGTGTGTGTGTGTGTATATACATCCTACATACTGCCGGGCTGCACTTTACATGAATTGGATTGTGTGTGTGTGTGTGTATATACATCCAACATACTGCCGGGCTGCACTTTACATGAATTGGATTGTGTGTGTCTGTGTGTGTATATACATCCTACATACGCTGGGCTGCACTTTACATGAATTGGATTGTGTCTGTGTGTATATACATCCTACATACTGCCAGGCTGCACTTTACATGAATTGGATTGTGTGTGTGTATATATACATTCTTCATACTGCTGGGCTGCACTTTACATGAATTGGATTGTGTGTGTGTATATACATCCTACATACTGCCGGGATGCACGTTACATGAAGTGGATTGTGTCTGTGTGTGTATATACATCCTACATACTGCCAGGCTGCACTTTACATGAATTGGATTGTGTCTGTGTGTATATACATCCTACATACTGCCGGGCTGCACTTTACATGAATTGGATTGTGTGTGTGTGTATATACATTCTACATACTGCTGGGCTGCACTTTACATGAATTGGATTGTGTCTGTGTGTGTGTGTATATACATCCTACATACTGCCGGGCTGCACTTTACATGAATTGGATTGTGTGTGTGTATATATACATTCTACATACTGCTGGGCTGCACTTTACATGAATTGGATTGTGTGTGTGTGTGTGTGTGTGTGTACACATCCTACATACTGCCGGGCTGCACTTTACATGAATTGGATTGTGTGTGTGTGTGTGTGTGTGTGTGTGTATATACATCCAACATACTGCCGGGCTGCACTTTACATGAATTGGATTGTGTGTGTGTATATACATCCTACATACTGCCAGGCTGCACTTTACATGAATTGGATTGTGTGTGTGTGTATATACATCCTACATACTGCCGGGCTGCACTTTACATGAATTGGATTATGTGTGTGTGTGTATATATACATCCTACATACTGCCGGGCTGCACTTTACATGAATTGGATTGTGTGTGTGTGTATATACATCCAACATACTGCCGGGCTGCACTTTACATGAATTGCATTGTGTGTGTGTGTGTGTATATACATCCTACATACTGCCATGCTGCACTTTACATGAATTGGATTGTGTGTGTGTGTGTATATACCTCCAACATACTGCTGGGCTGCACTTTACATGAATTGGATTGTGTGTGTGTGTGTATATACATCCTACATACTGCCAGGCTGCACTTTACATGAATTGGATTGTGTGTGTGTGTGTATATACATCCTACATACTGCCGGGCTGCACTTTACATGAATTGGATTGTGTGTGTGTGTGTGTATATACATCCAACATACTGCCGGGCTGCACTTTACATGAATTGGATTGTGTGTGTCTGTGTGTGTCTATACATCCTACATACTGCTGTGCTGCACTTTACATGAATTGGATTGTGTCTGTGTGTATATACATCCTACATACTGCCAGGCTGCACTTTACATGAATTGGATTGTGTGTGTGTGTATATATACATTCTACATACTGCTGGGCTGCACTTTACATGAATTGGATTGTGTGTGTGTATATACATCCTACATACTGCCGGGCTGCACTTTACATGAATTGGATTGTGTCTGTGTGTGTATATACATCCTACATACTTCCGGGCTGCACTTTACATGAATTGGATTGTGTGTGTGTGTGTGTATATACATCCTACATACTGCCGGGCTGCACTTTACATGAATTGGATTGTGTCTGTGTATATACATCCTACATACTGCCAGGCTGCACTTTACATGAATTGGATTGTGTGTGTGTGTGTATATACATCCTACATACTGCCGGGCTGCACTTTACATGAATTGGATTGTGTGTGTGTGTATATACATTCTACATACTGCTGGGCTGCACTTTACATGAATTGGATTGTGTGTGTGTATATATACATTCTACATACTGCTGGGCTGCACTTTACATGAATTGGATTGTGTGTGTGTGTGTATATACATCCTACATACTGCCGGGCTGCACTTTACATGAATTGGATTGTGTCTGTGTGTATATACATCCTACATACTGCCGGGCTGCACTTTACATGAATTGGATTGTGTGTGTGTGTGTATATATACATTCTACATACTGCTGGGCTGCACTGTACATGAATTGGATTGTGTGTGTGTGTGTGTGTATATACATCCTACATACTGCCAGGCTGCACTTTACATGAATTGGATTGTGTGTGTGTGTTTGTGTGTATATACATCCTACATACTGCCAGGCTGCACTTTACATGAATTGGATTGTGAGTGTGTGTATATACATCCAACATACTGCTGGGCTGCACTTTACATGAATTGGATTGTGTGTGTGTGTATATACATACTGCCAGGCTGCACTTTACATGAATTGGATTGTGTGTGTGTGTGTGTGTGTATATACATCCTACATACTGCCGGGCTGCACTTTACATGAATTGGATTATGTGTGTGTGTGTATATATACATCCAACATACTGCCGGGCTGCACTTTACATGAATTGGATTGTGTGTGTCTGTGTGTGTATATACATCCTACATACTGCTGGGCTGCACTTTACATGATTTGGATTGTGTCTGTGTGTATATACATCCTACATACTGCCAGGCTGCACTTTACATGAATTGGATTGTGTGTGTGTGTATATATACATTCTACATACTGCTGGGCTGCACTTTACATGAATTGGATTGTGTGTGTGTGTGTATATACATCCTACATACTGCCGGGCAGCACTTTACATGAATTGGATTGTGTCTGTGTGTGTATATACATCCTACATACTGCCGGGCTGCACTTTACATGAATTGGATTGTGTGTGTGTGTGTGTGTGTGTGTGTATATACATCCTACATACTGCCGGACTGCACTTTACATGAATTGGATTGTGTCTGTGTATATACATCCTACATACTGCCAGGCTGCACTTTACATGAATTGGATTGTGTGTGTGTGTATATACATCCTACATACTGCCGGGCTGCACTTTACATGAATTGGATTGTGTCTGTGTGTATATACATCCTACATACTGCCGGGCTGCACTTTACATGAATTGGATTGTGTGTGTGTATATATACATTCTACATACTGCCAGGCTGCACTTTACATGAATTGGATTGTGTGTATGTGTATATACATCCTACATACTGCCGGGCTGCACTTTACATGAATTGGATTGTGTGTGTGTGTGTATATACATCCTACATACTGCCGGGCTGCACTTTACATGAATTGGATTGTGTTTGTGTGTGTATGTACATCCTACATACTGCTGGGCTGCACTTTACATGAATTGGATTGTGTGTGTGTGTGTGTGTATATATACATCCTACATACTGCCGGGCTGCACTTTACATGAATTGGATTGTGTGTGTGTATATACATCCTACATACTGCTGGGCTGCACTTTACATGAATTGGATTGTGTGTGTGTATATACATCCTACATACTGCCGGGCTGCACTTTACATGCATTGGATTGTGTGTGTGTGTATATACATCCTACATACTGCCAGGCTGCACTTTACATGAATTGGATTGTTTGTGTATATACATCCTACATACTGCCGGGCTGCACTTTACATGAATTGGATTGTGTCTGTGTGTATATATACATCCTACATATTGCCGGGCTGCACTTTACATGAATTGGATTGTGTGTGTCTGTGTGTGTATATACATCCTACATACTGCCGGGCTGCACTTTACATGAATTGGATTGTGTGTGTCTGTGTGTGTATATACATCCTACATACTGCCGGGCTGCACTTTACATGAATTGGATTGTGTCTGTGTGTGTATATACATCCTACATACTGCCGGGCTGCACTTTACATGAATTGGATTGTGTGTGTGTGTATATACATCCTACATACTGCCGGGCTGCACTTTACATGAATTGGATTGTGTCTGTGTGTATATACATCCTACATACTGCCGGGATGCACGTTACATGAAGTGGATTGTGTCTGTGTGTGTATATACATCCTACATACTGCCAGGCTGCACTTTACATGAATTGGATTGTGTGTGTGTGTGTATATATACATCCTACATACTGCCGGGCTGCACTTTACATGAATTGGATTGTGTCTGTGTGTGTATATACATCCTACATACTGCCGGGCTGCACTTTACATGAATTGGATTGTGTCTGTGTGTATATACATCCTTCACACTGCCAGGCTGCACTTTACATGAATTGGATTGTGTGTGTGTGTATATACATCCTACATACTGCCGGGCTGCACTTTACATGAATTGGATTGTGTGTGTGTGTATATACATCCTACATACTGCCGGGCTGCACTGTACATGAATTGGATTGTGTGTGTGTGTATATACATCCTACATACTGCCGGGCTGCACTTTACATGAATTGGATTGTGTGTATGTGTATATACATCCTACATACTGCCGGGCTGCACTTTACATGAATTGGATTGTGTCTGTGTGTATATACATCCTACATACTGCCGGGCTGCACTTTACATGAATTGGATTGTGTGTGTGTGTATATATACATTCTACATACTGCTGGGCTGCACTTTACATGAATTGGATTGTGTGTGTGTGTGTATATACATCCTACATACTGCCAGGCTGCACTTTACATGAATTGGATTGTGTGTGTGTGTGTGTGTATATACATCCTACATACTGCCAGGCTGCACTTTACATGAATTGGATTGTGTGTGTGTGTATATACATCCTACATACTGCCGGGCTGCACTTTACATGAATTGGATTGTGTGTGTGTGTATATACATCCAACATACTGCTGGGCTGCACTTTACATGAATTGGATTGTGTGTGTGTGTATATACATACTGCCAGGCTGCACTTTACATGAATTGGATTGTGTGTGTGTGTGTGTGTATATATACATCCTACATACTGCCGGGCTGCACTTTACATGAATTGGATTGTGTGTGTCTGTGTGTGTATATACATCCTACATACTGCCGGGCTGCACTTTACATGAATTGGATTGTGTGTGTGTGTGTATATACATCCAACATACTGCCGGGCTGCACTTTACATGAATTGGATTGTGTGTGTCTGTGTGTGTATATACATCCTACATACTGCTGGGCTGCACTTTACATGAATTGGATTGTGTCTGTGTGTGTATATACATCCTACATACTGCCGGGCTGCACTTTACATGAATTGGATTGTGTGTGTGTATATATACATTCTACATACTGCCAGGCTGCACTTTACATGAATTGGATTGTGTGTATGTGTATATACATCCTACATACTGCCGGGCTGCACTTTACATGAATTGGATTGTGTGTGTGTGTATATACATCCTACATACTGCCGGGCTGCACTTTACATGAATTGGATTGTGTTTGTGTGTGTATATACATCCTACATACTGCTGGGCTGCACTTTACATGAATTGGATTGTGTGTGTGTGTGTGTGTGTATATATACATCCTACATACTGCTGGGCTGCACTTTGCATGAATTGGATTGTGTGTGTGTATATACATCCTACATACTGCCGGGCTGCACTTTGCATGAATTGGATTGTGTGTGTATATACATCCTACATACTGCCGGACTGCACTTTACATGCATTGGATTGTGTGTGTGTGTATATACATCCTACATACTGCCAGGCTGCACTTTACATGAATTGGATTGTGTGTGTATATACATCCTACATACTGCCGGGCTGCACTTTACATGAATTGGATTGTGTCTGTGTGTATATATACATCCTACATATTGCCGGGCTGCACTTTACATGAATTGGATTGTGTGTGTCTGTGTGTGTATATACATCCTACATACTGCCGGGCTGCACTTTACATGAATTGGATTGTGTGTGTGTATATACATCCTACATACTGCCGGGCTGCACTTTACATGAATTGGATTGTGTCTGTGTGTGTATATACATCCTACATACTGCCGGGCTGCACTTTACATGAATTGGATTGTGTGTGTGTGTATATACATCCTACATACTGCCGGGCTGCACTTTACATGAATTGGATTGTGTCTGTGTGTATATACATCCTACATACTGCCGGGATGCACGTTACATGAAGTGGATTGTGTCTGTGTGTGTATATACATCCTACATACTGCCAGGCTGCACTTTACATGAATTGGATTGTGTGTGTGTGTGTATATATACATCCTACATACTGCCGGGCTGCACTTTACATGAATTGGATTGTGTCTGTGTGTGTATATACATCCTACATACTGCCGGGCTGCACTTTACATGAATTGGATTGTGTCTGTGTGTATATACATCCTTCACACTGCCAGGCTGCACTTTACATGAATTGGATTGTGTGTGTGTGTATATACATCCTACATACTGCCGGGCTGCACTTTACATGAATTGGATTGTGTGTATGTGTATATACATCCTACATACTGCCGGGCTGCACTTTACATGAATTGGATTGTGTCTGTGTGTATATACATCCTACATACTACCGGGCTGCACTTTACATGAATTGGATTGTGTGTATGTGTATATACATCCTACATACTGCCGGGCTGCACTTTACATGAATTGGATTGTGTCTGTGTGTATATACATCCTACATACTGCCGGGCTGCACTTTACATGAATTGGATTGTGTGTGTGTGTATATACATCCTACATACTGCCGGGCTGCACTGTACATGAATTGGATTGTGTGTGTGTGTATATACATCCTACATACTGCCGGGCTGCACTTTACATGAATTGGATTGTGTGTATGTGTATATACATCCTACATACTGCCGGGCTGCACTTTACATGAATTGGATTGTGTCTGTGTGTATATACATCCTACATACTGCCGGGCTGCACTTTACATGAATTGGATTGTGTGTGTGTGTGTATATACATCCTACATACTGCCAGGCTGCACTTTACATGAATTGGATTGTGTGTGTGTGTGTGTATATACATCCTACATACTGCCAGGCTGCACTTTACATGAATTGGATTGTGTGTGTGTGTATATACATCCAACATACTGCTGGGCTGCACTTTACATGAATTGGATTGTGTGTGTGTGTATATACATACTGCCAGGCTGCACTTTACATGAATTGGATTGTGTGTGTGTGTGTGTGTGTGTGTGTATATACATCCTACATACTGCCGGGCTGCACTTTACATGAATTGGATTGTGTGTGTCTGTGTGTGTATATACATCCTACATACTGCTGGGCTGCACTTTACATGAATTGGATTGTGTCTGTGTGTATATACATCCTACATACTGCCAGGCTGCACTTTACATGAATTGGATTGTGTGTGTGTATATATACATTCTACATACTGCTGGGCTGCACTTTACATGAATTGGATTGTGTGTGTGTGTATATACATCCTACATACTGCCGGGCTGCACTTTACATGAATTGGATTGTGTCTGTGTGTGTATATACATCCTACATACTGCCGGGCTGCACTTTACATGAATTGGATTGTGTGTGTGTGTGTGTGTGTGTGTGTATATACATCCTACATACTGCCGGACTGCACTTTACATGAATTGGATTGTGTCTGTGTATATACATCCTACATACTGCCAGGCTGCACTTTACATGAATTGGATTGTGTGTGTGTGTATATACATCCTACATACTGCCGGGCTGCACTTTACATGAATTGGATTGTGTCTGTGTGTATATACATCCTACATACTGCCGGGCTGCACTTTACATGAATTGGATTGTGTGTGTGTATATATACATTCTACATACTGCCAGGCTGCACTTTACATGAATTGGATTGTGTGTATGTGTATATACATCCTACATACTGCCGGGCTGCACTTTACATGAATTGGATTGTGTGTGTGTGTGTGTATATACATCCTTCATACTGCCGGGCTGCACTTTACATGAATTGGATTGTGTTTGTGTGTGTATATACATCCTACATACTGCTGGGCTGCACTTTACATGAATTGGATTGTGTGTGTGTGTGTGTATATATACATCCTACATACTGCCGGGCTGCACTTTACATGAATTGGATTGTGTGTGTGTATATACATCCTACATACTGCTGGGCTGCACTTTACATGAATTGGATTGTGTGTGTGTATATACATCCTACATACTGCCGGGCTGCACTTTGCATGAATTGGATTGTGTGTGTATATACATCCTACATACTGCCGGACTGCACTTTACATGCATTGGATTGTGTGTGTGTGTATATACATCCTACATACTGCCAGGCTGCACTTTACATGAATTGGATTGTGTGTGTATATACATCCTACATACTGCCGGGCGGCACTTTACATGAATTGGATTGTGTCTGTGTGTATATATACATCCTACATATTGCCGGGCTGCACTTTACATGAATTGGATTGTGTGTGTCTGTGTGTGTATATACATCCTACATACTGCCGGGCTGCACTTTACATGAATTGGATTGTGTGTGTGTATATACATCCTACATACTGCCGGGCTGCACTTTACATGAATTGGATTGTGTCTGTGTGTGTATATACATCCTACATACTGCCGGGCTGCACTTTACATGAATTGGATTGTGTGTGTGTGTATATACATCCTACATACTGCCGGGCTGCACTTTACATGAATTGGATTGTGTCTGTGTGTATATACATCCTGCATACTGCCGGGATGCACGTTACATGAAGTGGATTGTGTCTGTGTGTGTATATACATCCTACATACTGCCAGGCTGCACTTTACATGAATTGGATTGTGTGTGTGTGTGTATATATACATCCTACATACTGCCGGGCTGCACTTTACATGAATTGGATTGTGTCTGTGTGTGTATATACATCCTACATACTGCCGGGCTGCACTTTACATGAATTGGATTGTGTCTGTGTGTATATACATCCTTCACACTGCCAGGCTGCACTTTACATGAATTGGATTGTGTGTGTGTGTATATACATCCTACATACTGCCGGGCTGCACTTTACATGAATTGGATTGTGTGTGTGTGTATATACATCCTACATACTGCCGGGCTGCACTGTACATGAATTGGATTGTGTGTGTGTGTATATACATCCTACATACTGCCGGGCTGCACTTTACATGAATTGGATTGTGTGAATGTGTATATACATCCTACATACTGCCGGGCTGCACTTTACATGAATTGGATTGTGTCTGTGTGTATATACATCCTACATACTGCCGGGCTGCACTTTACATGAATTGGATTGTGTGTGTGTATATATACATTCTACATACTGCTGGGCTGCACTTTACATGAATTGGATTGTGTGTGTGTGTGTGTATATACATCCTACATACTGCCAGGCTGCACTTTACATGAATTGGATTGTGTGTGTGTGTGTGTGTGTATATACATCCTACATACTGCCAGGCTGCACTTTACATGAATTGGATTGTGTGTGTGTGTATATACATCCTACATACTGCCGGGCTGCACTTTACATGAATTGGATTGTGTGTGTGTGTATATACATCCAACATACTGCTGGGCTGCACTTTACATGAATTGGATTGTGTGTGTGTGTATATACATACTGCCAGGCTGCACTTTACATGAATTGGATTGTGTGTGTGTGTGTGTGTGTATATACATCCTACATACTGCCGGGCTGCACTTTACATGAATTGGATTGTGTGTGTCTGTGTGTGTATATACATCCTACATACTGCCGGGCTGCACTTTACATGAATTGGATTGTGTGTGTCTGTGTGTGTATATACATCCTACATACTGCTGGGCTGCACTTTACATGAATTGGATTGTGTCTGTGTGTGTATATACATCCTACATACTGCCGGGCTGCACTTTACATGAATTGGATTGTGTGTGTGTATATATACATTCTACATACTGCCAGGCTGCACTTTACATGAATTGGATTGTGTGTATGTGTATATACATCCTACATACTGCTGGGCTGCACTTTACATGAATTGGATTGTGTGTGTGTGTATATATACATCCTACATACTGCCGGGCTGCACTTTACATGAATTGGATTGTGTGTGTGTATATACATCCTACATACTGCTGGGCTGCACTTTGCATGAATTGGATTGTGTGTGTGTATATACATCCTACATACTGCCGGGCTGCACTTTGCATGAATTGGATTGTGTGTGTATATACATCCTACATACTGCCGGACTGCACTTTACATGCATTGGATTGTGTGTGTGTGTATATACATCCTACATACTGCCAGGCTGCACTTTACATGAATTGGATTGTGTGTGTATATACATCCTACATACTGCCGGGCTGCACTTTACATGAATTGGATTGTGTCTGTGTGTATATATACATCCTACATATTGCCGGGCTGCACTTTACATGAATTGGATTGTGTGTGTCTGTGTGTGTATATACATCCTACATACTGCCGGGCTGCACTTTACATGAATTGGATTGTGTGTGTGTATATACATCCTACATACTGCCGGGCTGCACTTTACATGAATTGGATTGTGTCTGTGTGTGTATATACATCCTACATACTGCCGGGCTGCACTTTACATGAATTGGATTGTGTGTGTGTGTATATACATCCTACATACTGCCGGGCTGCACTTTACATGAATTGGATTGTGTCTGTGTGTATATACATCCTACATACTGCCGGGCTGCACTTTACATGAATTGGATTGTGTCTGTGTGTATATACATCCTTCACACTGCCAGGCTGCACTTTACATGAATTGGATTGTGTGTGTGTGTATATACATCCTACATACTGCCGGGCTGCACTTTACATGAATTGGATTGTGTGTATGTGTATATACATCCTACATACTGCCGGGCTGCACTTTACATGAATTGGATTGTGTCTGTGTGTATATACATCCTACATACTGCCGGGCTGCACTTTACATGAATTGGATTGTGTGTATGTGTATATACATCCTACATACTGCCGGGCTGCACTTTACATGAATTGGATTGTGTCTGTGTGTATATACATCCTACATACTGCCGGGCTGCACTTTACATGAATTGGATTGTGTGTGTGTGTATATACATCCTACATACTGCCGGGCTGCACTGTACATGAATTGGATTGTGTGTGTGTGTATATACATCCTACATACTGCCGGGCTGCACTTTACATGAATTGGATTGTGTGTATGTGTATATACATCCTACATACTGCCGGGCTGCACTTTACATGAATTGGATTGTGTCTGTGTGTATATACATCCTACATACTGCCGGGCTGCACTTTACATGAATTGGATTGTGTGTGTGTGTGTATATACATCCTACATACTGCCAGGCTGCACTTTACATGAATTGGATTGTGTGTGTGTGTGTATATACATCCTACATACTGCCAGGCTGCACTTTACATGAATTGGATTGTGTGTGTGTGTATATACATCCAACATACTGCTGGGCTGCACTTTACATGAATTGGATTGTGTGTGTGTGTATATACATACTGCCAGGCTGCACTTTACATGAATTGGATTGTGTGTGTGTGTGTGTGTGTGTGTGTATATACATCCTACATACTGCCGGGCTGCACTTTACATGAATTGGATTGTGTGTGTCTGTGTGTGTATATACATCCTACATACTGCCGGGCTGCACTTTACATGAATTGGATTGTGTGTGTGTGTGTATATACATCCAACATACTGCCGGGCTGCACTTTACATGAATTGGATTGTGTGTGTCTGTGTGTGTATATACATCCTACATACTGCCAGGCTGCACTTTACATGAATTGGATTGTGTGTGTGTATATATACATTCTACATACTGCTGGGCTGCACTTTACATGAATTGGATTGTGTGTGTGTGTATATACATCCTACATACTGCCGGGCTGCACTTTACATGAATTGGATTGTGTCTGTGTGTGTATATACATCCTACATACTGCCGGGCTGCACTTTACATGAATTGGATTGTGTGTGTGTGTGTGTGTGTGTGTATATACATCCTACATACTGCCGGGCTGCACTTTACATGAATTGGATTGTGTCTGTGTATATACATCCTACATACTGCCAGGCTGCACTTTACATGAATTGGATTGTGTGTGTGTGTATATACATCCTACATACTGCCGGGCTGCACTTTACATGAATTGGATTGTGTCTGTGTGTATATACATCCTACATACTGCCGGGCTGCACTTTACATGAATTGGATTGTGTGTGTGTATATATACATTCTACATACTGCCAGGCTGCACTTTACATGAATTGGATTGTGTGTATGTGTATATACATCCTACATACTGCCGGGCTGCACTTTACATGAATTGGATTGTGTGTGTGTGTATATACATCCTACATACTGCCGGGCTGCACTTTACATGAATTGGATTGTGTTTGTGTGTGTATATACATCCTACATACTGCTGGGCTGCACTTTACATGAATTGGATTGTGTGTGTGTGTGTGTGTGTATATATACATCCTACATACTGCCGGGCTGCACTTTACATGAATTGGATTGTGTGTGTGTGTATATACATCCTACATACTGCTGGGCTGCACTTTACATGAATTGGATTGTGTGTGTGTATATACATCCTACATACTGCCGGGCTGCACTTTGCATGAATTGGATTGTGTGTGTATATACATCCTACATACTGCCGGACTGCACTTTACATGCATTGGATTGTGTGTGTGTGTATATACATCCTACATACTGCCAGGCTGCACTTTACATGAATTGGATTGTGTGTGTATATACATCCTACATACTGCCGGGCTGCACTTTACATGAATTGGATTGTGTCTGTGTGTATATATACATCCTACATATTGCCGGGCTGCACTTTACATGAATTGGATTGTGTGTGTCTGTGTGTGTATATACATCCTACATACTGCCGGGCTGCACTTTACATGAATTGGATTGTGTGTGTGTATATACATCCTACATACTGCCGGGCTGCACTTTACATGAATTGGATTGTGTCTGTGTGTGTATATACATCCTACATACTGCCGGGCTGCACTTTACATGAATTGGATTGTGTCTGTGTATATACATCCTACATACTGCCAGGCTGCACTTTACATGAATTGGATTGTGTGTGTGTGTATATACATCCTACATACTGCCGGGCTGCACTTTACATGAATTGGATTGTGTCTGTGTGTATATACATCCTACATACTGCCGGGCTGCACTTTACATGAATTGGATTGTGTGTGTGTATATATACATTCTACATACTGCCAGGCTGCACTTTACATGAATTGGATTGTGTGTATGTGTATATACATCCTACATACTGCCGGGCTGCACTTTACATGAATTGGATTGTGTGTGTGTGTATATACATCCTACATACTGCCGGGCTGCACTTTACATGAATTGGATTGTGTTTGTGTGTGTATATACATCCTACATACTGCTGGGCTGCACTTTACATGAATTGGATTGTGTGTGTGTGTGTGTGTGTATATATACATCCTACATACTGCCGGGCTGCACTTTACATGAATTGGATTGTGTGTGTGTGTATATACATCCTACATACTGCTGGGCTGCACTTTACATGAATTGGATTGTGTGTGTGTATATACATCCTACATACTGCCGGGCTGCACTTTGCATGAATTGGATTGTGTGTGTATATACATCCTACATACTGCCGGACTGCACTTTACATGCATTGGATTGTGTGTGTGTGTATATACATCCTACATACTGCCAGGCTGCACTTTACATGAATTGGATTGTGTGTGTATATACATCCTACATACTGCCGGGCTGCACTTTACATGAATTGGATTGTGTCTGTGTGTATATATACATCCTACATATTGCCGGGCTGCACTTTACATGAATTGGATTGTGTGTGTCTGTGTGTGTATATACATCCTACATACTGCCGGGCTGCACTTTACATGAATTGGATTGTGTGTGTGTATATACATCCTACATACTGCCGGGCTGCACTTTACATGAATTGGATTGTGTCTGTGTGTGTATATACATCCTACATACTGCCGGGCTGCACTTTACATGAATTGGATTGTGTGTGTGTGTGTGTGTGTATATACATCCTACATACTGCCGGGCTGCACTTTACATGAATTGGATTGTGTCTGTGTATATACATCCTACATACTGCCAGGCTGCACTTTACATGAATTGGATTGTGTGTGTGTGTATATACATCCTACATACTGCCGGGCTGCACTTTACATGAATTGGATTGTGTCTGTGTGTATATACATCCTACATACTGCCGGGCTGCACTTTACATGAATTGGATTGTGTGTGTGTATATATACATTCTACATACTGCCAGGCTGCACTTTACATGAATTGGATTGTGTGTATGTGTATATACATCCTACATACTGCCGGGCTGCACTTTACATGAATTGGATTGTGTGTGTGTGTATATACATCCTACATACTGCCGGGCTGCACTTTACATGAATTGGATTGTGTTTGTGTGTGTATATACATCCTACATACTGCTGGGCTGCACTTTACATGAATTGGATTGTGTGTGTGTGTGTGTGTGTATACATACATCCTACATACTGCCGGGCTGCACTTTACATGAATTGGATTGTGTGTGTGTGTATATACATCCTACATACTGCTGGGCTGCACTTTACATGAATTGGATTGTGTGTGTGTATATACATCCTACATACTGCCGGGCTGCACTTTGCATGAATTGGATTGTGTGTGTATATACATCCTACATACTGCCGGACTGCACTTTACATGCATTGGATTGTGTGTGTGTGTATATACATCCTACATACTGCCAGGCTGCACTTTACATGAATTGGATTGTGTGTGTATATACATCCTACATACTGCCGGGCTGCACTTTACATGAATTGGATTGTGTCTGTGTGTATATATACATCCTACATATTGCCGGGCTGCACTTTACATGAATTGGATTGTGTGTGTCTGTGTGTGTATATACATCCTACATACTGCCGGGCTGCACTTTACATGAATTGGATTGTGTGTGTGTATATACATCCTACATACTGCCGGGCTGCACTTTACATGAATTGGATTGTGTCTGTGTGTGTATATACATCCTACATACTGCCGGGCTGCACTTTACATGAATTGGATTGTGTCTGTGTGTGTATATACATCCTACATACTGCCAGGCTGCACTTTACATGAATTGGATTGTGTCTGTGTGTATATACATCCTTCACACTGCCAGGCTGCACTTTACATGAATTGGATTGTGTGTGTGTGTGTATATATACATCCTACATACTGCCGGGCTGCACTTTACATGAATTGGATTGTGTGTGTGTGTGTATATACATCCTACATACTGCCGGGCTGCACTGTACATGAATTGGATTGTGTGTGTGTGTATATACATCCTACATACTGCCGGGCTGCACTTTACATGAATTGGATTGTGTGTATGTGTATATACATCCTACATACTGCCGGGCTGCACTTTACATGAATTGGATTGTGTGTGTGTGTGTATGTATACATCATATATACTGCCAGGCTGCACTTTACATGAATTG
The DNA here is from genome assembly GCA_036172795.1 of Pelodytes ibericus. NCBI lineage: Eukaryota > Metazoa > Chordata > Amphibia > Anura > Pelodytidae > Pelodytes > Pelodytes ibericus. The sequence continues at coordinate 216,541,230 of CM069860.1, read as the reverse complement.
GATTGTGTGTGTGTGTATATACGTCCTACATACTGCCAGGCTGCACTTTACATGAATGGGATTGTGTGTGTGTGTATATATACATCCTACATACTGCCGGGCTGCACTTTACATGAATTGGATTGTGTGTGTGTGTATATACATCCTACATACTGCCGGGCTGCACTTTACATGAATTGGATTGTGTGTGTGTGTATATACATCCTACATACTGCCAGGCTGCACTTTACATGCTGTTTCTTTAGCATGTAGCACACGTGTGCCCCTGGTGTCAGTGTCAATCCTTTATCTGCCATAGTATCTGGGAGGACAAAGCATTGAACAGATTCTACCTGCGGCAGTTGTAATAGTTACCTCATATCATTAACCAGCTATAAATACCAGGGAAACGTTACAGTTTGAAATGACGATTACGAGGAGAGCTGATTCAGAGATGTTTTTATTTTTGAAAAGAAACCTGTATTACCACATATAACCACTAGGTGATCACCATATGACATGCTCAGCTTAATGGCGGACACTTGCCTGCTTCCCCTAGGTAGCCCCTATTATTCATCAAACTCCATTCTGGGGCAAACTTTTAAAACCTGTGTAAACAGTAGGAACATTGAATTGGTTTCCAGGGGTTTGACCAGTACTTTTACATATAACCATTGTGTCTTTCTTCTTGAATTTCCAACCCAAAGGCTCATTAATATGGAATATTGAACTCGCTTATTGCTGCTTCCATTCCCCTCCGACTCCCCCATCACAAGAGACGCAAGAGAAAGACCAGTTAGGCAGTCAGTCACCTAAATACTGTACATACTGTGAGTGTAGAGATGGTCCGAGCTGCACTCTACCTAGTGTTAGCATGTAAATTCATGTGATAAAAATGTGTATTAATCTTGTCTGGGGTGTCTCCTGTTCATTGCATCACCTGCGACCTCATATGCAAATGAACTAAGCGTCTCCTGTTTATGACATCACCTGCGACCTCATATGCAAATGAACTAAGCGTACATACTTGCTTGTGCACTAGTGCTAAGCACAGTACATACACATGCGGGGACAGCCCTGAATTTGACAGGACAGGGATAAAAAAAAAAAACAGGACTGTCCCCAGCAAACTCGTGACTGTTGGCAACAATGGTATTAAAACCAACAAATATTCTCGGGCTTTCAGCTACTTCCCCAGAGGAATCTCATCAGGCCTTTCAGTGAGACAGGTGAGGTGCGAGCAGAATTGGTGAACTGAATAGTGAGTAAATGCCAGTGAGTCGTTGCGCACAAGGCTAACACTTGGATGAAGGTTTCTTCTTTCAGACACAAACGGTTTTATTCATGAAAGAGGGAATTGCAAAGGGAATGTAACTCTTAAGGCCAAGGTAGCCGAGCTGAAAAAAAACTCTCCCATTCAGCTGAGGCCTTGAGTTAGAACTTCCCTTCGCAAATATCCTGAATAAAGGCCAAAGTACAAAAGCCAGCTGCTGTGTATCTGCCCTGAAGAGCTTGCAATCTAAAAAATGGGATATTATGGTAACAAATGGTTATAGTGTGGCAACATATTTCTGAAAAAAATCCGTTCATTTCCAGAGTAGATAATTTTAGACACGAAGGGGGCCTGGGGGTTTTGTAAAAAAAAAAGGTTTATTTCCAATTATGTGCAAATTAGAATTTGGGGAATCAATACAATTGTTGTCACCATGGTGTCTGTCTACGTCAGTCTGTGTTCAGCCCCCCTCCATCTCTGGGAAGTACCTCTACACTCCTGGAATAATAGGTTCAACTGAAATTAGATGGCTAAGCAGGGAACGGATTTGGTATTGTCGCAGGTGCGACGCGAGACGTGAATACTTGTGATTATATGTTCGCATTACCTGCCATTTTCCATCTAACACCGGCATTAGCCTAAGACTGGAATATTGTATAAAAAGCCCATTTTCCTATTGTATAAGTTGAACGGAAGTGATATAACATGGGGTGCATGAGGGTACGAAATCTCTAGGTCACTGCGAAAAGTTTAACAAACACTGACAAAGTGAAACGCAAAGTGAACTGGGAAAATCAGCCACTGATAGTTGATCAATCTTTCCAGTTCAGTGATTATTGTCTGATTTCTGCAGTCCACTTGTCACCTCACTTTTAGCACCCTGAAGTCTCAGCTAGGCTGGTGAATCCAACACGGCAGAGATATTATGCTGGTGAAACGCGTTAACAGGTTGACGGATCCTTTCTCCCCAGTTCATACCAGCGGCACGTTAGGAATATTTCAGATGTTTCTGTTATTATTATCTGCAGGTTTTTGTGATGCTGACTAGTCGGCCTGCGCGGCTGACTCAGATTTATCACCCGCACTTCCTCTATTGGGCATTCATTTACTGAGCATTGTGGCGGACATTTTAATAATGTTCTATGGAACTTCATTGACCTTGCCAAGGTCACTGGCTTCTTTGTACGGCCATTTTGACTATCCCTGAATTGCACTATGGGTTTTTTTTCAACCCCCTCGGCACCAAAAAAAAAAAACATGAAGGCATTTGGTTTAGGCAGCTATGTAAGTTACAAAAATTAATTCCCCCAGCAACGATCAACCTTTCAGCTGGACAGACGATATCCACATACGATATTTGAACGGTGTAGTAATGAAAAAATACTTTTTAAAAAGAAGCAATTACACACCATTTGTATCCTTTTAGGCAGGCGGCAGCCATCTTGAATTCAGTCATTGCTTTTTAAGAGAGAGTGTAGTGCTAAGCTTGTAAACTGTTTGTCACGCCAAGGTACAGCACAGACTTGTTTTCTGTAGTAGTTGCTATCATGTTAAGCATCTGAGTTAATAAAATGTTTCTGGGTGTGAATAAAAAAGCCTGGTAATCCATCTATACGCACTCTCCCTTAGTACTGTTGTGTTCATTCTATTTTTAACCAAACATCCAAAATGGCGACCCACCGAGGTCAGGTCCCAAGCCGGCCTAGTGCAATATCTGGATCTTTCTTTAGTTACTTTGACAAACTGGCTGTGACTTGTGGTCATGGCACACGTGGCGGAGTAACCGCAGTGTTTGGAAGTGTCCTTCAGAAGGTCAAGGTGCCATCGTTCAGTTGTCCTCTGGCCGAAACCACCATCCCTCATTTTGAGCTCATTAAAAGTTTGAGTTTGTGCTCCGACTTCTGTCGCTGGGTGTGAACTTGCCCGTTTGGTGGAAAGGAATCTTCGGTCGGAAGTTCCTGCCCGAGGTAATGAGGTCTCCATATCCTTGTTGGTGGGAGAAGGCGTAGCCGGATCGGCGGGAGCTGGTACGGCGGATTCTGGCCCTGCGCGGAGGAGGCGGAGGTCGTTTCTTGGCCTCTCTGATTTTATCCTGGATCTGGGTATTAAAACAAAAATAAATAAGTAACTGACAACGAGGTAGAGGCAAAAACAAGACCTGGCATCAACCTGTGGTCCAAAATGTTCACCAAAATTATAAAGGAAGAGGCAAAAAGTTACACAGAGTAATATTAAAGAGCGACTATGCCCCACAATGCATTTTCATTATATGAGAGGCCATTAGCATTATTTCTGCAAAGTAAGATTAAAATAAATCTTCTATAGTATTGTCCAAAAAACAGACTTCAATTGGTCGGCCACTCCTATTGGTCGGCCACTCCTATTGGTTGGCCACTCCTATTGGTCGGCCACTCCTATTGGTGTGTCTGTGTGTAAGGTGGGAGGGAATGGGAATGAAAAGGCAAAAGCATATGAGAACAGGTAGGGGGGGCAGGCGGGCAGTGAGAAGGAGTTACACAAGCTGTTGGCACAGAACATGCTAAAGATTCATAAGTAAGATGTTTGTTCCTGTACTTTAGACAAAAACGTAACTATTAGGGGAATCCTTTAATATGGAAAATGTTATCTTTAGGGTTTAACCCCTCTGTAATAGCTGCCTAAAAAAAGGAACAACCAGGACAGTAGAACCTAAACCCAAGTGATCCACTTGGATCCAGTTACGCAACACTTTTATAAAGAGATCATTAAATTCATGGTTATCAAATAAACTTATATAAAAAGGGAAGCCGACTGAGACTGTGTTGTCTTCTTACATAACAAGATTTAAAGTCTTTCAGATACCTCAGTAAATATAAACTCACATGGAAACGGAACACCATAGCTGCCAACAGTCCTGAATTTGCCACAACAGCGCCAATTTATGGGGACTTGTTGGCTTGGATTGCACATTGCATGGAGCACAGGCAGCATTGTGTTTAACTGGTTATGTCTGGCAGATATACATGGCTTAAATTAGCTCCACACATGTGATATCTGCACCTAGGAAGAAAACTCTCCTTTTCACACTAATCTTAGAGCTGACAATTATAATAGTGTTCCTTCAATAAAGAAACTAGAAAAATAAAGACACGAGCCCCCCTCTCCTTCTTTTTCAGGCCAAACTTGGGGTTTCACACAAATACACATACCACTGTTAAAAGAGAAACAGATAGAGAGGAACAAGAGCGGGCAGGGTTGCTCAAAAGAGAAAGACTAGGCAATAGCTGTAAGGGGGTATTTTTCATAATGTTTCAATTCCAATGTTACAATTCATTTCCTATATATAACACAAATATAACACACATTAATTACTACATAATCATACCATTGATCGGTCATATTTTTTTCCCTGTTTATAACTGAGCATAAAGCAAAACCAAACAAAGACCTCAGTTCCTCCAACCAGTAAAACCATGTATTCATATCGCAAACACCATATCATTGGGATATCATTGGCAATTTTGATCTGCTCCTCTCCCAAACGTATACACCCCTAATATCTTCATTTACTGTTACTGCTGACAAAAATGGTTCCAATATTAATGCAAAGAGCATTGGGGATAAAGGGCACCCTTACCTGGTGCCACATCTGATCTTAACTGGTTCTGTGAAAAATATATTTATCATATAGCACACCTATCCAGCCCCTCATATTTGGCCCCAGGCCCCCCAATGGGTATTTTCAACCTGAGCAATAAAGATCTCTCCCCTTTTTAGTCTGCGCAATAGAGGCCTTAAATACGCTCCCACTCAGTGCTGTATTTACCGCGAGGCATCCTAGGCAGATGCCTAGGGCGGCAAATTTTGGGCCCCCCAGCACTGAAAAAAACCGCGGCCCTTTAAAAAAAAAAAGACCGCGCTTGCAGGCAGAGACGGAGGTGAGAGGGGATCGGAAGATCCCCCCTCACCATCGCTCTGCCTGCCAGGCTGCACGGTGAGCCGAACAGGCAGCACAGAGAAACCTCTGTGCTGCCTGTTCGGCTCCCCGTGCAGTGTGACACGGAAGTGCCGACCGTCGCCCGGTCACGTGACCTGTCGGCACAATCGCCGGGAAGCCGAACAGGCAGCATGGAGGGACCATGCTGCCTGCCACCAGGGAAAGGTAAGTGCTGATGGGAGACTGTGTGTGTGTGTGTGTGTGTGTGTGTGAGACTGAGTGTGATGGGAGTCAGAGTGTGTGTGATGGGAGACAGTGTGTGTGACAGAGTGTGATGGGAGTCAGAGTGTGTGTGATGGGAGACAGTGTGTGTGATTGAGTGTGATGGGAGTCAGAGTGTGTGTGATGGGAGACAGTGTGTGTGACTGAGTGTGATGGGAGTCAGAGTGTGTGTGATGGGAGACAGTGTGTGTGACTGAGTGTGATGGGAGTCAGAGTGTGTGTGATGGGAGTAGGAGTGTGTGACTGAGTGTGATGGGAGTCAGAGTGTGTGTGATGGGAGACAGTGTGTGTGACTGAGTGTGATGGGAGTCAGAGTGTGTGTGATGGGAGACAGTGTGTGTGACTGAGTGTGATGGGAGTCAGAGTGTGTGTGATGGGAGTAGGAGTGTGTGACTGAGTGTGATGGGAGTAGGAGTGTGTGACTGAGTGTGATGGGAGTGTGAGCTTGATGTGAGTCTGAATGATGGGGCATGTCTTAGGTGTGTAACGTGGGTGTGCAGCTTGGGTAGGGGGGTGCACGGATTTTGTCTGCCTAGGGCAGCACAAAATCAAGATACACCACTGCTCCCACTGATGAGTCCGCCCCTAACTTTTTGAAACCCCAGTGATGTCAGATGTGTAAAAGATACCAAGAATGGGTAACGTCAAACACAATCCTAATGGGGAGGAATGCAAAGCCTTGAAACAGCGAGTGAAGACAAGGAGATAGTAGTGAAACCTCATCCTTTAAAATACATATCACACAATTCCCCAGGGGAGGAAAAGAAACTCCTAAAATAGATTAATTAATTATTAGCCTCTTTGTTGACTAGATTTGAATGTAGCGATTAGGCGAATTGCAAATTTGCTAGCAGTAGAATGCTCCATAAACTGCGAGGAAAGTTGACTAACAGCATTATACCTGCCGTATTGGTCGGCTTTCCTTCTGATTTATCCGAACGGTGCCTACGCTATACGGATACAGGCATACTGCATGTGCTCAATAACTGCCAAAAAGCGGAATGTATGCCTGTGCCTTCAAGGACCCCCATAACGCCATCCTTACCTTGTCACTGAAGGTGGGTCTCAGCTGAGAACGCAGGAATCGGAAGGCGATTACAGGCAGGACACAGAGCACGGTGGTCAGGAAGATGGCCAGCCACACACTGGGCTGGTTCAGCGAGTTTCGAGCGGTTCCTAATTAAAATAATTACAGAAATTAACGGGGCAGTCCCACGTTACCAGGGTCAGTCACATCCAATAAGGAGGGGCTCGGAGAGATGGACAGGACTGTTCCTGTAGCAAAAGCAAAACATCTTTATAGCAGACAGCAAGTTTTGAGAAACATATTGACCAAACAGATTTATCTTCTTTACATTACAGGATGCTGTACTCATCTAAGAATAGTGAAAATTCCCCTTTAAGAAGTAATGAATTTGGTAAGAGGCAGATTGGAGGGGGAGGCGGCAGACTGGAGGGGGTGGCAGCAGAATGGCGGGGGGGGGGCAACAGCAGAATGGCGGGGGGGGCAACAGCAGAATGGCGGGGGGGGGCAACAGCAGAATGGCGGGGGAGGTGGAAGACTGGAGGGGGCGGCGGCAGAATGGCGGGGGAGGTGGAAGACTGGAGGGGGCGGCTGCAGAATGGCGGGGCCAGCAGCAGAATGAGGAAACCCGGATCAGAAGCGACAGTGAGGCGACTGAGCAGCTCTCCGTGGCATGCAAACAACTGACGGGGAGCAGTGATGACAGCGTGCATATTGTCAGCCGTGTGTCTGGATGAGCCTCATAGGAGTCAACAGTCTCCCATAATATGTTTTACTAAGAAAGCTAATACGAGCCTCTCTCACAGGTGCATGTCGCTAAGGGGCAACGCTGCACCACCATTATAATCTGGTTAACTATATACTGATGGGAGCTTCACAATATCATTGTCTATGTCCAGCTAATTATAAACTAATGGAAGCAATACTATACTACCATAAATAAATAAACTAATAGAAGCTACTATATCTGGCTGACATGAGAGTATATCCTATACCACCATGGCTAACTATAAACGGATAGAAGCTATTATATCTGGGTGACATGAAAATATATTCTATACCACCATGGCTAACTATAAACTAATAAAAGCTACTATATCTGGGTGACATGAGAATATATTCTATACCACCATGGCTAACTATAAACGGATAGAAGCTATTATATCTGGGTGACATGAGAATATATTATATACCACCATGGCTAACTATAAACGGATAGAAGCTACTATATCTGGCTGACATGAGAACATATTCTATACTACACTGGCTAACTATAAACGAATAGAAGCTACTATATCTGGCTGACATGAGAATATATTCTATACCACCATGGCTAACTATAAACAAATAGAAGCTATTATATCTGGGTGACATGAGAATATATTCTATACCACCATGGCTAACTATAAACGGATAGAAGCTACTATATCTGGCTGACAAGAGAATATATTCTATACCACCCTGGCTAACTATAAACTAATAGAAGCTATTATATCTGGCTGACATGAGAGTATATTCTATACCACCATGGCTAACTATAAACGAATAGAAGCTATTATATCTGGGTGACATGAGAATATATTCTATACCACCATGGCTAACTATAAACGGATAGAAGCTACTATATCTGGCTGACATGAGAACATATTCTATACTACACTGGCTAACTATAAACTAATAGAAGCTACTATATCTGGGTGACATGAGAATATATTCTATACCACCATGGCTAACTATAAACGGATAGAAGCTATTATATCTGGGTGACATGAGAATATATTATATACCACCATGGCTAACTATAAACGGATAGAAGCTACTATATCTGGCTGACATGAGAACATATTCTATACTACACTGGCTAACTATAAACGAATAGAAGCTACTATATCTGGCTGACATGAGAATATATTCTATACCACCATGGCTAACTATAAACAAATAGAAGCTATTATATCTGGGTGACATGAGAATATATTCTATACCACCATGGCTAACTATAAACGGATAGAAGCTACTATATCTGGCTGACATGAGAATATATTCTATACCACCCTGGCTAACTATAAACTAATAGAAGCTATTATATCTGGCTGACATGAGAGTATATTCTATACCACCATGGCTAACTATAAACGAATAGAAGCTATTATATCTGGGTGACATGAGAATATATTCTATACCACCATGGCTAACTATAAACGGATAGAAGCTACTATATCTGGCTGACATGAGAATATATTCTATACCACCCTGGCTAACTATAAACTAATAGAAGCTATTATATCTGGCTGACATGAGAGTATATTCTATACCACCATGGCTAACTATAAACGAATAGAAGCTATTATATCTGGGTGACATGAGAATATATTCTATACCACCATGGCTAACTATAAACGGATAGAAGCTACTATATCTGGCTGACATGAGAACATATTCTATACTACACTGGCTAACTATAAACTAATAGAAGCTACTATATCTGGGTGACATGAGAATATATTCTATACCACCATGGCTAACTATAAACGGATAGAAGCTATTATATCTGGGTGACATGAGAATATATTATATACCACCATGGCTAACTATAAACGGATAGAAGCTACTATATCTGGCTGACATGAGAACATATTCTATACTACACTGGCTAACTATAAACGAATAGAAGCTACTATATCTGGTTGACATGAGAATATATTCTATACCACCATGGCTAACTATAAACAAATAGAAGCTATTATATCTGGGTGACATGAGAATATATTCTATACCACCATGGCTAACTATAAACGGATAGAAGCTACTATATCTGGCTGACATGAGAATATATTCTATACCACCCTGGCTAACTATAAACTAATAGAAGCTATTATATCTGGCTGACATGAGAGTATATTCTATACCACCATGGCTAACTATAAACGAATAGAAGCTATTATATCTGGGTGACATGAGAATATATTCTATACCACCATGGCTAACTATAAACGGATAGAAGCTACTATATCTGGCTGACATGAGAATATATTCTATACCACCATGGATAACTATAAACGAATAGAAGCTACTATATCTGGCTGACATGAGAATATATTCTATACCACCATGGCTAACTATAAACTAATAGAAGCTACTATATCTGGCTGACATGAGAATATATTCTATACCACCATGGCTAACTATAAACGAATAGAAGCTATTATATCTGGGTGACATGAGAATATATTCTATACCACCATGGCTAACTATAACTAATAGAAGCTATTATATCTGGGTGACATGAGAATATATTCTATACCACCATGGATAACTATAAACGAATAGAAGCTACTATATCTGGCTGACATGAGAATATATTCTATACCACCATGGCTAACTATAAACTAATAGAAGCTACTATATCTGGCTGACATGAGAGTATATTTTATACCACCCTGGCTAACTATAAACTAAAAGATCTATACAGTATCACCATCATTGTATGTCCAGCTATTTACTAGAATGATCTATTCATTTAATAAGACATTTGTGTTATTTATGTTCCTTCTTTCATTTTTTGCACAGTAACCGCTAGGAAATGATACTGAGGTGGCGCGATTTTTGTTTCTTTCTTTGGACACATAAAGAGCTCGCTACGGCTCTGTGGGAACCATCAGAATGCACCTGTTGATTACATCAATTTTAGAACATTGCATCACATTGACCATCATAGTATTTAACCAGGAACGCTCTGTATCTCTCATCCTGAGGATATTACTATTATCCACCAACCACGGAAAGCTACCATTACCCAAATTAATGGCACTCATTTTACCTACCACGGAAAGATGAGTTAAATCAGAATACACAGCTATTGGGCGTGGAACACAGAGGAGCAATTGGGCGTGGCACACAGAGGAGCTATTGGGCGCGGCACATAGAGGAGCTGTTGGGTGTGGCACACAGAGGAGGTATTGAGAGTGGCACACAGAGGAGCTATTGGCCATGGCACACAGAGGAGCTATTGGCCATGGCACACAGAGGAGCTATTGGCCGTGGCACACAGAGGAGCTATTGGGCGTGGCACACAGAGGAGCTATTGGCCGTGGCACACAGAGGAGCTATTGGGCGTGGCACACAGAGGAGCTATTGGGCGTGGCACACAGAGGAGCTATTGGCCATGGCACACAGAGGAGCTATTGGCCGTGGCACACAGAGGAGCTATTGGGCGTGGCACACAGAGGAGCTATTGGCCGTGGCACACAGAGGAGCTATTGGCCATGGCACACAGAGGAGCTATTGGCCGTGGCACACAGAGGAGCTATTGGGCGTGGCACACAGAGGAGCTATTGGGTGTGGCACACAGAGGAGCTATTGGCCATGGCACACAGAGGAGCTATTGGCCGTGGCACACAGAGGAGCTATTGGGCATGGCACAGAGAGGAGCTATTGGGCGTGGCACACAGAGGAGCTATTGGCCATGGCACACAGAGGAGCTATTGGCCGTGGCACACAGAGGAGCTATTGGGCGTGGCACACAGAGGAGCTATTGGGCGTGGCACACAGAGGAGCTATTGGGCGTGGCACACAGAGGAGCTATTGGCCGTGGCACACAGAGGAGCTATTGGCCGTGGCACACAGAGGAGCTATTGGCCGTGGCACACAGAGGAGCTATTGGGCGCGGCACACAGAGGAGCTATTGGCCGTGGCACACAGAGGAGCTATTGGGCGCGGCACACAGAGGAGCTTTTGGCCGTGGCACACAGAGGAGCTATTGGCCGTGGCACACAGAGGAGCTATTGGCCGTGGCACACAGAGGAGCTATTGGGCGTGGCACACAGAGGAGCTATTGGGCGTGGCACACAGAGGAGCTATTGGGCGTGGCACACAGAGGAGCTATTGGGCGTGGCACACAGAGGAGCTATTGGCCGTGGCACACAGAGGGGCTATTGGGCGTGGCACACAGAGGAGATATTGGACGCGGCACACAGAGGAGCTATTGGCCGTGGCACACAGAGGGGCTATTGGGCGTGGCACACAGAGGAGATATTGGACGCGGCACACAGAGGAGCTATTGGGCGTGGCACACAGAGGGGCTATTGGGCGTGGCACACAGAGGGGCTATTGGGCGTGGGACACAGAGGAGATATTGGGCGCGGCACACAGAGGAGATATTGGGCGCGGCACACAGAGGAGCTATTGGCCGTGGCACACAGAGGGGCTATTGGGCGTGGCACACAGAGGAGCTATTGGGCGTGGCACACAGAGGAGATATTGGGCGTGGCACACAGAGGAGCTATTGGCCACGGCACACAGAGGAGCTATTGGGCGTGGCACACAGAGGAGCTATTGGCCGCGGCACACAGAGGAGCTATTGGCCGCGGCACACAGAGGAGCTATTGGGCGCGGAACACAGAGGAGCTATTGGGCGTGGCACACAGAGGAGCTATTGGGCGTGGCACACAGAGGAGCTATTGGGCGTGGCACACAGAGGAGCTATTGGGCGTGGCACACAGAGAAGCTATTGGGCGTGGAGGAGCTATTGGGCGTGGAGGAGCTATTGGGCGTGGAGGAGCTATTGGGCGTGGCACACAGAGGAGCTATTGGGCGTGGCACACAGAGGAGCTATTGGGCGTGGAGGAGCTATTGGGCGTGGCACACAGAGGAGCTATTGGGCGTGGCACACAGAGGAGCTATTGGGCGTGGCACACAGAGGAGCTATTGGGCGTGGCACACAGAGGAGCTATTGGCCGTGGCACACAGAGGAGCTATTGGGCGTGGCACACAGAGGAGCTATTGGGCGTGGCACACAGAGGAGCTATTGGGCGTGGCACATAGAGGAGCTATTGGGCGCGGCACATAGAGGAGCTATTGGGTGTGGCACACAGAGGAGGTATTGAGAGTGGCACACAGAGGAGCTATTGGGTGTGGCACACAGAGGAGGTATTGAGAGTGGCACACAGAGGAGCTATTGGGCGTGGCACAGAGAGGAGCTATTGGGCGTGGCACACAGAGGAGCTATTGGGTGTGGCACACAGAGGAGGTATTGAGAGTGGCACACAGAGGAGCTATTGGGCGTGGCACAGAGAGGAGCTATTGGGCGTGGCACACAGAGGAGCTATTGGCCGTGGCACACAGAGGAGCTATTGGGCGTGGCACACAGAGGAGCTATTGGGCGTGGCACATAGAGGAGCTATTGGGTGTGGCACACAGAGGAGGTATTGAGAGTGGCACACAGAGGAGCTATTGGGTGTGGCACACAGAGGAGGTATTGAGAGTGGCACACAGAGGAGCTATTGGGCGTGGCACAGAGAGGAGCTATTGGGCGTGGCACACAGAGGAGCTATTGGCCGTGGCACACAGAGGAGCTATTGGGCGTGGCACACAGAGGAGCTATTGGGCGTGGCACACAGAGGAGCTATTGGGCGTGGCACACAGAGGAGCTATTGGGCGTGGCTTCCGAACACAAAAACATTTAACACAAGAATTCACTGTCTACAAAATGGGAACTTGTAACTAAGACCCCAGAAAAATCAGCTACAGCTGCGGGACCCCGGGACCCCCAACAGTTACCTATGAACGGAAAAGATGATGGGAACATCATGTACATCCCATCGCTGTATGTGGTGAAGATAATGGCAAAGTAGACGGCCATGCTGCCCCAAATGAAGAACTGGTTCACAGCCGTCCAATACGTGGTGTCCAGGCCGATCTGGAATGAGAGGAATGAGCTCAGCAGGAGAGCAGAGCTCCAATATTGCCAGGTAGCAGATGGGTGGAGCCTGTTTGAGCTGGGCACGTGGGTGGAGCCTGTTTGACCTGAGCACATGGGGGGTACTGATGACTCACCTGTGCGGACACCACGACCACCAGGCAAGTCTGGGCCATCAGAGCGAAGGACTGGTAGTCGGAGATGGCCCGGCCGTCATCCCTCACTGTATCATACATGGCACCGTACGGAACAAAGAACAGCACCAGCGAACTGTACACCCCAAGCAGGACACATTTGATAAACTCCTTGATGTTGAAGTAGCGGTTGCTCTGGCCGGGCTCGTACAGCTGGGGGTATTCCATGCTCCAGCGGTCATCCACATCCTGGGGTGGGGGAAAACAGACAGGTTAGAGCAGTGTTGAATTTATGCCTAGGCCAACTAGACTGCAGAGGGCGACAGCAGAGCCAGTGATACCATGGTTGGTGGTACATGGTTCCTCACTGCCTTCCGTGGCCCGCACAGATAACTGGGCTTATCACCAGTGCGCAATATGGTGCAGTGGAAAGGCATGTGGGGGCAATCTGGCACCGTGGAAAGGTTATGAGAGGAAAAAGGAAGGGGTGCAACAAATGAGGGTCGCGGGGGGTGTATGAATTTAGCCAGGTTTAGAGCAGCAAAAAAAACTAAATATCACTACTGGGTTAGAAACCAAAGTCAATCTAAACACTGCTTATACTGTGAAGGGAGAGAATAAAAAATGCCGAAGAATGATCTATCCATTGTATTAGCAGAATTGCAAGTGCATAAAATAAGATAAATATACGTTTTAAATGTGTCTGTGGCTTCTCCAGTTTATGACATTACCTAGGGCCTGATATGCAAATTACATATTTCCTATTGAAAATTAGGTTATTTGCATATGAAGCCCCAGCTGATGTCATAAACAGGAGACTCCACAGACACATGTAAAAGGTATATTCCTCTTATTTGACCCATGTCTCGGCTTACATTGGCCTCGTCAGTGCGGCAGATGTAACTGGAGGAGCAGGGTGACTCACGTACGTTTGGGCATACCCCAATAACTCATGGAGACAAAAAAAAAAGGGATGGGAGCAAAGACTCTCCGAGATTGCAGTACAACAGACTGTCCTATAGGATGCTACCTCCTCGCGAGTCACGAGTGATGCCCCTTTAATAAAAAGGCGCGGGATATGGCGTCTCTAGTAAAATGGATTTGGGGGGGGGGGGATTTTCAGTGTCTGATTTTCTTTTGATACACGGGTAACGGAGCCAGATTTACCCTGAACTCGGAGACTGTTGCATTTAGTGCTAGCATCAGGCGTTGTGAGATTCATTGGCACATTCCACGATAGACTCACTATTTAGGGCATTTAGTTCAGGCTAACTGAACAATCCCCGAACATACCTGGTCAAAGAGACTCATTCCCAGGACAGGAAGCGACGTGTAAACTAGATTATACAGCGTGATAAACCATTCATCATACACCGTCTGTAAAAATATAACCAGCAGGACAGGCCTGTCAGAGACACATCACTGACACTAGGGGGCAGTATAGACACACCACCAACAAGATACAAATCATAACCATATCACAGACACTAGGGGGCAGTATAGACACATCAGAACCATATCACAGACACTAGGGGGCAGTATAGACACACCACCAACAAGATACAAATCAGAACCATATCACAGACACACTAGGGGGCAGTATAGACACATCACCAATAAGATACACATCAGAACCATATCACAGACACACTAGGGGGCAGTATAGACACATCACCAACAAGATACACATCAGAACCATATCACAGACACACTAGGGGGCAGTATAGACACATCACCAATAAGATACACATCAGAACCATATCACAGACACACTAGGGGGCAGTATAGACACATCACCAATAAGATACACATCAGAACCATATCACAGACACACTAGGGGGCAGTATAGACACATCACCAATAAGATACACATCAGAACCATATCACAGACACTAGGGTGCAGTATAGACACATCACCAGCAAGATACACATCAGAACCATATCACAGATACACTAGGGGGCAGTATAGACACATCACCAACAAGATACAAATCAGAACCATATCACTGACACTAGGGGGCAGTATAGACACATCACCAATAAGATACACATCAGAACCATATCACAGACACTAGGGGGCAGTATAGACACATCACCAGCAAGATACACATCAGAACCATATCACAGACACTAGGGGGCAGTATAGACACATTACCAACAAAATTCACAACCTGCCCAATCTCTGGGCACCAACCACTCACCTGGGCCGAGAATCCACAGAAGAAGGCATACCAGAAATGAACCAATGTGAAGGTAAAGTTCTTGTAGAAGAAGTAGCGCAGGAACCTGCACATGCGAATGTAAGACCAGCGGCCGTGCACCAATAGGAGGCGCTGCAGGTACCGGAACTGGGCAAAAGAGAAGTCACTGGAAAGAACGGCCTGCATGCCCTCCTGCCCACTGATCCCCACTCCGATGTGTGCCGCTGGAAAGAGAAAAGTGGTTTATTCCACTCAAACCATTACTGTGCTTTGAGGGATCCTATTCCTGACACCAAAAATATTCTATTAATATTGTCCATTTAGTAACAATCCCCCATCAATCCTACAAACTGTCTACCACTGTTACCCCAGTGCTAGTGCTTTATTTGATAAGTGGCAAGCGGAAGAGAGGTTAACCAAGAAACACCTGGCAACGTGACCTCAAGGTTGACACCAAAAAAGATGGAATACACCTGGAACCAAATCAAGAGAATGGCCCAGGAAAGAGGACTGTGGCAATCTGCAGTTGGTGCCCCACACCCTGGCAGAAGTGATGCACATAAGTAAGTTTCTGGGTTGGCTCAAATCCAGCGACCATTATCACCTAAACATCTAGGCCCAAACCACCTGGACTTACTTTTAATCATGCTGACGTCGTTGGCACCATCTCCGATTGCTAGAGTCACCACCTTCTTGTACTTCTTCACCAGCTGCACCACCTGAGCTTTCTGCAGAGGGGTGACCCGACAGCAGATCACAGCTTGGCATAGGCACGCGGTCCTCAGGAGCTCAACCTCCATCTTCTCCTCCAGGGCATAGGCCTGCGGGACGACAAACAGATGTAAGGTTACTTTACATCAATCTACGTCTCCTGTATCACTGGACAGGCAACAAAGGAAGAAATATATTAAACTGGTGCATTAAAATGTAGGTCTGTTTAATTGAAAGATTGTATCAAGTGCAGACATTTTATATAAAAGAATACAAATAATGCAACTGATTGAGCCCTCTTTGCTCCTTACAGCTCTGTTAGGGGGCGGACATGTTGTTTGGAATCTTGGCTCTAATATATCAAATGAAAGAAGAGCTGATCCAACATGTCTGCCCCCGAAAGTTCTATACAGCCCAAAACAGGCCCAGTAAGGTACTTTAATTGTAATTAAAATATTCTATTTAAAATGCCTGCACTTGATGCAATCAGTTAATACAACGCACCAAGATCCTCAGGATCGCTAACCTACTACTTTGCTGAATGTTGTACATGTTTCACTTCTCTCGTAGTTTTACATTAAAAAGGATAAAAGCGGGGCTTCTAAATTCCGTGCCATCCAATGAGGAGGCTGGAGAGACCACTTGATTTGCAGTTTGAGGCAGTAGGAAGCCTGACCAGCTCTCTCTATTATCATTTGTGGGGCTCTGCTGGTGGCTGAGCACAGATTAGATGGGCTAACACTGCTACATACCAGGCTGTGCCCATTGATGATAATGCCGTACGTGTCCGCACCATTCAGGGCGTCGTCGGGAATAACTTGGGATCTCCTGGAGCCTTTTTTGATGAGAACATTCACCTCGTTGGTGTCCAGAAAGGAGTCTGGATTCATCTTCATTCTCGCCGACCTGAAAATAAATATAGCAAATGATAGCAGAGATTACTGGGAGCACATCTAATGAGCAGACCATCTAACGAGCAGACCATCTAACGAGCAGACCATCTAACGAGTAGACCATCTAACAAGCTCTGCACTGAATAGCAGAGCATCTAACTAGCAGAGCATCTATCAAGCTCTGCACTGAATAGCAGAGCATCTAACGAGCAGACCATCTAACAAGCTCTGCACTGAATAGCAGAGCATCTAACAAGCAGAGCATCTAACAAGCTCTGCACTCAATAGCAGAGCATCTAACGAGCAGAGCATCTAATGAGCAGACCATCTAATGAGAACCACTAAAAATAGCAGAGCATCTAACGAGCAGAGCATCTAACAAGCTCTGCACTGAATAGCAGAGCATCTAACAAGCTCCGCACTGAATAGCAGAGCATCTAACGAGCAGAGCATCTAATGAGACCCACTTAAAACAGCAGAGCATCTAACGAGCAGAGCATCTAATGAGACCCCCTTAGAATAGCAGAGCATCTTAGAGTCGGTCACTGAATAGTAAAGCATCTAACAAGTTGATTAGCAGAGCATCTCAACTCTAAGGAATTATATAAAGGGCAGAGCCTGCAGAGAACCAGTGAAATACGCAACATGTAGAGCCTTGTTAAATGCAGAGCCCTTCTACCCCCAGGATCTGCAAAATGCAGAGCACTTCTGATCATATGTGTAGCATGCAGAGGCTCTGGGTCGGAACCGCCAATGCATGACATGCAGAGCCTCATTTCTCAGGTGCTGTAACCATGCAGAGCTTCTCAGCCCCCAGATCTGTGTAACACGTATAGCCTGAACGTCTGTGTCTGACAAGGAGAGTCCCCTCCCTCCGCTAGGTACATATCCTGGGGCCTGGTGTGACAATTACCTCAGCTCCTCCAGCACCTCGGCTGGGCTGCTCCCCTTAATGATGAAGACCTCCTTCATCTCGTCCTGCAGCATGTTACACGAGTAGCCGATATTCTCTGCGGTTTCTGAGGGGATACAGACAGGTCAGGACCCAGACACTTCTCCTGTATCACCTCCCCACCATCACACTGTCGCTGCATCTCACCTTGCTTGTCTCCGGTCAGCACCCATATTTTAATGTGAGCCTTCGTTAGAGTCTCGATAGTTTGTGGGACCCCATCCTGTAACTTGTCTTCAATAGCGGACGCTCCAATCAGCTTCAAACAAACACAGGCCACAGTTATATTGGCTGCACCCCTGACCCTGCCCTGAAACCCAGCCAGCACTGAAACCCAGCACTGACACCCAGCACAGAAACCCAGCACTGACACCCAGCACATAAACCCAGCACGGAAACCCAGCACATAAACCCAGCACGGAAACCCAGCACGGAAACTCTGCCCTGAAACCCAGCACGGAAACCCAGCACGGAAACCCAGCACGGAAACCCAGCACGGAAACCCAGCACAGAAACCCAGCACGGAAACCCAGCACAGAAACCCAGCACAGAAACCCAGCACGGAAACCCAGCACGGAAACCCAGCACAGAAACCCAGCACGGAAACCCAGCACGGAAACCCAGCGCGGAAACCCAGCGCGGAAACCCAGCACGGAAACTCTGCCCTGAAACCCAGCACGGAAACCCAGCACAGAAACCCAGCACGGAAACCCAGCGCGGAAACCCAGCGCGGAAACCCAGCGCGGAAACCCAGCGCGGAAACCCAGCACAGAAACTCTGCCCTGAAACCCAGAGCAGAACCAAAGAGCAGAACAGCCTGGCAGTATGTAGGATGGATATACATGCACACACAATCCAATTCATGTAAAGTGCAGCCCGGCAGTATGTAGGATGTATATACACACACACAATCCAATTCATGTACAGAGCAGCCCGGCAGTATGTAGGATGTATATACACACACACACAATCCAATTCATGTAAAGTGCAGCCCGGCAGTATGTAGGATGTATATACACACACAATCCAATTCATGCAAAGTGCAGCCTGGCAGT
Source organism: Pelodytes ibericus (assembly GCA_036172795.1). Classification (NCBI taxonomy): domain Eukaryota; kingdom Metazoa; phylum Chordata; class Amphibia; order Anura; family Pelodytidae; genus Pelodytes; species Pelodytes ibericus. The sequence goes on along the minus strand of CM069860.1, from coordinate 216,522,113 downwards.
ATGTAGGATGTATATACACACAGACACAATCCAATTCATGTAAAGTGCAGCCCGGCAGTATGTAGGATGTATATACACACACAATCCAATTCATGTAAAGTGCAGCCCGGCAGTATGTAGGATGTATACACACACACACACACAATCCAATTCATGTAAAGTGCAGCCCGTCAGTATGTAGGATCTATATACACACACACACAATCCAATTCATGTAAAGTGCAGCCCGGCAGTATGTAGGATGTATACACACACACACACACAATCCAATTCATGTAAAGTGCAGCCCGTCAGTATGTAGGATCTATATACACACACACACACAATCCAATTCATGTAAAGTGCAGCCCGGCAGTATGTAGGATGTATATACACACATACACAATCCAATTCATGTAAAGTGCAGCCCGGCAGTATGTAGGATGTATATACACACACACACACAATCCAATTCATGTAAAGTTCAGCCCGGCAGTATGTAGGATGTATATACACACACACACACAATCCAATTCATGTAAAGTTCAGCCCGGCAGTATGTAGGATGTATATACACACAGACAATCCAATTCATGTAAAGTGCAGCCCGGCAGTATGTAGGATGTATATACACACACACAATCCAATTCATGTAAAGTGCAGCCCGGCAGTATGTAGGATGAATATACACACACACACAATCCAATTCATGTAAAGTGCAGCCCGGCAGTATGTAGGATGTATATACACACACACACACACAATCCAATTCATGTAAAGTGCAGCCCGGCAGTATGTAGGATGTATATACACACACACACAATCCAATTCATGTAAAGTGCAGCCCGGCAGTATGTAGGATGTATATACACACACACACAATCCAATTCATGTAAAGTGCAGCCCGGCAGTATGTAGGATGTATCTACACACACAATCCAATTCATGTAAAGTGCAGCCCGGCAGTATGTAGGATGTATATACAAACACACAATCCAATTCATGTAAAGTGCAGCCTGGCAGTATGTAGGATGTATATACACACAGACACAATCCAATTCATGTAAAGTGCAGCCCGGCAGTATGTAGGATGTATATACACACAGACACAATCCAATTCATGTAAAGTGCAGCCCGGCAGTATGTAGGATGTATATACACACACACACAATCCAATTCATGTAAAGTGCAGCCTGGCAGTATGTAGGATGTATATACACACAGACACAATCCAATTCATGTAAAGTGCAGCCCGGCAGTATGTAGGATCTATATACACACACACACAATCCAATTCATGTAAAGTGCAGCCCGGCAGTATGTAGGATGTATATACACACACACAATCCAATTCATGTACAGAGCAGCCCGGCAGTATGTAGGATCTATATACACACACACACACAATCCAATTCATGTAAAGTGCAGCCCGGCAGTATGTAGGATGTATATACACACACACACAATCCAATTCATGTAAAGTGCAGCCCGGCAGTATGTAGGATGTATATACACACACACACAATCCAATTCATGTAAAGTGCAGCCCGGCAGTATGTAGGATGTATATACAGACACACACACAATCCAATTCATGTAAAGTGCAGCCCAGCAGTATGTAGGATGTATATACACACACACACACAATCCAATTCATGTAAAGTGCAGCCCGGCAGTATGTAGGATGTATATACACACACACACAATCCAATTCATGTAAAGTGCAGCCCGGCAGTATGTAGGATGTATATACACACAGACACAATCCAATTCATGTAAAGTGCAGCCCGGCAGTATGTAGGATGTATACACACACACAATCCAATTCATGTAAAGTGCAGCCCGGCAGTATGTAGGATGTATATACACACACACACAATCCAATTCATGTAAAGTGCAGCCTGGCAGTATGTAGAATGTATATACACACACACACAATCCAATTCATGTAAAGTGCAGCCCGGCAGTATGTAGGATGTATATACACACAGACACAATCCAATTCATGTAAAGTGCAGCCCGGCAGTATGTAGGATGTATATACACACACACACAATCCAATTCGTGTAAAGTGCAGCCCGGCAGTATGTAGGATGTATATACACACACACAATCCAATTCATGTAAACTGCAGCCCGGCAGTATGTAGGATGGATATACACAGACACACAATCCAATTCATGTAAAGTGCAGCCCGGCAGTATGTATATACACACACACACACAATCCAATTCATGTAAGGTGCAGCCTGGCAGTATGTAGGATGTATATACACACACACACAATCCAATTCATGTAAAGTGCAGCCCGGCAGTATGTAGGATGTATATACACACACACACAATCCAATTCATGTAAGGTGCAGCCTGGCAGTATGTAGGATGTATATATACACACACACACAATCCAATTCATGTAAAGTGCAGCCCGGCAGTATGTAGGATGTATATACACACACACAATCCAATTCATGTAAAGTGCAGCCCGGCAGTATGTAGGCTGTATATACACACACACAATCCAATTCATGTAAAGTGCAGCCCGGCAGTATGTAGGATGTATATACACACACACACAATCCAATTCATGTAAAGTGCAGCCCGGCAGTATGTAGGATGTATATATACACACACACAATCCAATTCATGTAAAGTGCAGCCCGGCAGTATGTAGGATGTATATACACACACACACAATCCAATTCATGTAAAGTGCAGCCTGGCAGTATGTAGAATGTATATACACACACACACAATCCAATTCATGTAAAGTGCAGCCCGGCAGTATGTAGGATGTATATACACACAGACACAATCCAATTCATGTAAAGTGCAGCCCGGCAGTATGTAGGATGTATATACACACACACACAATCCAATTCGTGTAAAGTGCAGCCCGGCAGTATGTAGGATGTATATACACACACACAATCCAATTCATGTAAACTGCAGCCCGACAGTATGTAGGATGGATATACACAGACACACAATCCAATTCATGTAAAGTGCAGCCCGGCAGTATGTAGGATGTATATACACACACACACACAATCCAATTCATGTAAGGTGCAGCCCGGCAGTATGTAGGATGTATATACACACACACACAATCCAATTCATGTAAAGTGCAGCCCGGCAGTATGTAGGATGTATATACACACACACACAATCCAATTCATGTAAGGTGCAGCCTGGCAGTATGTAGGATGTATATATACACACACACACAATCCAATTCATGTAAAGTGCAGCCCGGCAGTATGTAGGATGTATATACACACACACAATCCAATTCATGTAAAGTGCAGCCCGGCAGTATGTAGGCTGTATATACACACACACAATCCAATTCATGTAAAGTGCAGCCCGGCAGTATGTAGGATGTATATACACACACACACAATCCAATTCATGTAAAGTGCAGCCCGGCAGTATGTAGGATGTATATATACACACACACAATCCAATTCATGTAAAGTGCAGCCCGGCAGTATGTAGGATGTATATACACACACACACAATCCAATTCATGTAAAGTGCAGCCCGGCAGTATGTAGGATGTATATACACACGCACGCAATCCAATTCATGTAAAGTGCAGCCCGGCAGTATGTAGGATGTATATACACACACACACACAATCCAATTCATGTAAAGTGCAGCCTGGCAGTATGTAGGATGTATATACACACACACACACAATCCAATTCATGTAAAGTGCAGCCTGGCAGTATGTAGGATGTATATACACACACACACACAATCCAATTCATGTAAAGTGCAGCCTGGCAGTATGTAGGATGTATATACACACAGACACACAATCCAATTCATGTAAAGTGCAGCCCGGCAGTATGTAGGATGTATATACACACAGACAATCCAATTCATGTAAAGTGCAGCCCGGCAGTATGTAGGATGTATATACACACAGACACACAATCCAATTCATGTAAAGTGCAGCCCGGCAGTATGTAGGATGTATATACACACAGACAATCCAATTCATGTAAAGTGCAGCCCGGCAGTATGTAGGATGTATATACACACACACACAATCCAATTCATGTAAAGTGCAGCCCGGCAGTATGTAGGATGTATATACACACACACAATCCAATTCATGTAAAGTGCAGCCCGGCAGTATGTAGGATGTATATACACACACACACAATCCAATTCATGTAAAGTGCAGCCCAGCAGTATGTAGGATGTATATACACACACAATCCAATTCATGTAAAGTGCAGCCTGGCAGTATGTAGGATGGATATACACACAGACACAATCCAATTCATGTAACGTGCAGCCTGACAGTATGTAGGATGTATATACACACACACACAATCCAATTCATGTAAAGTGCAGCCTGGCAGTATGTAGGATGTATATACACACACAATCCAATTCATGTAAAGTGCAGCCCAGCAGTATGTAGGATGGATATACACACACACACAATCCAATTCATGTAAAGTGCAGCCTGGCAGTATGTAGGATGTATATACACACACAATCCAATTCATGTAAAGTGCAGCCCAGCAGTATGTAGGATGTATATACACACACACAATCCAATTCATGTAAAGTGCAGCCTGGCAGTATGTAGGATGTATATACACACACACACAATCCAATTCATGTAAAGTGCAGCCCGGCAGTATGTAGGATGTATATACACACACACACACAATCCAATTCATGTAAAGTGCAGCCTGGCAGTATGTAGGAAGTATATACACACACACACAATCCAATTCATGTAAAGTGCAGCCCGGCAGTATGTAGGATGTATATACACACACACACAATCCAATTCATGTAAAGTGCAGCCCGGCAGTATGTAGGATGGATATATATACACACACACACACAATCCAATTCATGTAAAGTGCAGCCTGGCAGTATGTAGGATGTATATACACACACAATCCAATTCATGTAAAGTGCAGCCCAGCAGTATGTAGGATGTATATACACACACACACAATCCAATTCATGTAAAGTGCAGCCCGGCAGTATGTAGGATGTATATACACACACACACACAATCCAATTCATGTAAAGTGCAGCCCGGCAGTATGTAGGATGTATATACACACACACACAATCCAATTCATGTAAAGTGCAGCCCGGCAGTATGTAGGATGTATATACACACACACACACAATCCAATTCATGTAAAGTGCAGCCTGGCAGTATGTTGGATGTATATACACACACACACACAATCCAATTCATGTAAAGTGCAGCCCGGCAGTATGTAGGATGTATATACACACACACACAATCCAATTCATGTAAAGTGCAGCCCGGCAGTATGTAGGATGTATATACACACACACACAATCCAATTCATGTAATGTGCAGCCCGGCAGTATGTAGGATGTATATACACACACACACAATCCAATTCATGTAATGTGCAGCCCGGCAGTATGTAGGATGGATATACACACACAATCCAATTCATGTAAAGTACAGCCCGGCAGTATGTAGGATGTATATACACACACACAATCCAATTCATGTAACGTGCAGCCCGGCTGTATGTAGGATGTATATACACACACACACACAATCCAATTCATGTAAAGTGCAGCCTGGCAGTATGTAGGATGTATATACACACACACACAATCCAATTCATGTAAAGTGCAGCCTGGCAGTATGTAGGATGTATATACACACACACACAATCCAATTCATGTAAAGTGCAGCCCGGCAGTATGTAGGATGTATATACACACACACACAATCTAATTCATGTAAAGTGCAGCCCAGCAGTATGTAGGATGTATATACACACACACACAATCTAATACATGTAAAGTGCAGCCCAGCAGTATGTAGGATGGATATACACACACACAGACACAATCCAATTCATGTAAAGTGCAGCCCGGCAGTATGTAGGATGTATATACACACACACAATCCAATTCATGTAAAGTGCAGCCTGACAGTATGTAGGATGTATATACACACACACACACACAATCCAATTCATGTAAAGTGCAGCCCGGCAGTATGTAGGATGTATATACACACACACACAATCCAATTCATGTAAAGTGCAGCCTGGCAGTATGTAGGATGTATATACACACACACACACAATCCAATTCATGTAAAGTGCAGCCCGGCAGTATGTAGGATGTATATACACACACACACACACACAATCCAATTCATGTAAAGTGCAGCCTGGCATTATGTAGGATGTATATATACACACACACAATCCAATTCATGTAAAGTGCAGCCTGGCAGTATGTAGGATGTATATACACACACACACAATCCAATTCATGTAAAGTGCAGCCTGGCAGTATGTAGGATGTATATACACACACACAATCCAATTCATGTAAAGTGCAGCCTGGCAGTATGTAGGATGTATATACAGACACACACAATCCAATTCATGTAAAGTGCAGCCCAGCAGTATGTAGGATGTATATACACACACACAATCCAATTCATGTAAAGTGCAGCCTGGCAGTATGTAGGATGTATATACACACACACACAATCCAATTCATGTAAAGTGCAGCCTGGCAGTATGTAGGATGTATATACACACACACACAATCCAATTCATGTAAAGTGCAGCCTGGCAGTATGTAGGATGTATATACACACACACACAATCCAATTCATGTAAAGTGCAGCCTGGCAGTATGTAGGATGTATATACACACAGATACAATCCAGTTCATGTAAAGTGCAGCCTGGCAGTATGTAGGATGGATATACACACACACAATTCAATTCATGTAAAGTGCAGCCTGGCAGTATGTAGGATGTATATACACACACACAATCCAATTCATGTAAAGTGCAGCCTGGCAGTATGTAGGATGTATATACACACACACACAATCCAATTCATGTAAAGTGCAGCCTGGCAGTATGTAGGATGTATATACACACACACACAATCCAATTCATGTAAAGTGCAGCCTGGCAGTATGTAGGATGTATATACACACACACACAATCCAATTCATGTAAAGTGCAGCCCGGCAGTATGTAGGATGTATATACACACACACACAATCCAATTCATGTAAAGTGCAGCCCGGCAGTATGTAGGATGTATATACACACACACACAATCCAATTCATGTAAAGTGCAGCCTGGCAGTATGTAGGATGTATATACACACACACACAATCCAATTCATGTAACGTGCAGCCCGGCAGTATGTAGGATGTATATATACACACACACAATCCAATTCATGTAAAGTGCAGCCTGGCAGTATGTAGGATGTATATACAGACACACACAATCCAATTCATGTAAAGTGCAGCCCAGCAGTATGTAGGATGTATATACACACAGACACACAATCCAATTCATGTAAAGTGCAGCCTGGCAGTATGTAGGCTGTATATATACACACACACACAATCCAATTCATGTAAAGTGCAGCCTGGCAGTATGTAGGATGTATATACACACACACACAATCCAATTCATGTAAAGTGCAGCCCGGCAGTATGTAGGATGTATATACACACACACAATCCAATTCATGTAAAGTGCAGCCCGGCAGTATGTAGGATGTATATTCACACAGACACAATCCAATTCATGTAAAGTGCAGCCCGGCAGTATGTAGGATGTATATACACACAGACACACCGTCTAATTCATGTAAAGTGCAGCACAGCAGTATGTAGGATGTATATACACACAGACACAATCCAATTCATGTAAAGTGCAGCCCGGCAGTATGTAGGATGTATATACACACAGACACACCGTCTAATTCATGTAAAGTGCAGCCCGGCAGTATGTAGGATGTATATACACACACACACACACACAATCCAATTAATGTAAAGTGCAGCCCGGCAGTATGTAGGATGTATACACACACACACACACACAATCCAATTCATGTAAAGTGCAGCCCGGCAGTATGTAGGATGTATATACACACACACACAATCCAATTCATGTAAAGTGCAGCCCGGCAGTATGTAGGATGTATATACACACACACAATCCAATTCATGTAAAGTGCAGCCTGGCAGTATGTAGGATGTATATACACACACAATCCAATTCATGTAAAGTGCAGCCTGGCAGTATGTAGGATGTATATACACACACAATCCAATTCATGTAAAGTGCAGCCTGGCAGTATGTAGGATGTATATATACACACACACACACAATCCAATTCATGTAAAGTGCAGCCTGGCAGTATGTAGGATGTATATATACACACACACACACAATCCAATTCATGTAAAGTGCAGCCTGGCAGTATGTAGGATGTATATACAGACACACACACAATCCAATTCATGTAAAGTGCAGCCCGGCAGTATGTAGGAAGTATATACACACACACACAATCCAATTCATGTACAGTGCAGCCTGGCAGTATGTAGGATGTATATACAGACACACACAATCCAATTCATGTAAAGTGCAGCCCAGCAGTATGTAGGATGTATATACACACACACACAATCCAATTCATGTAAAGTGCAGCCCGGCAGTATGTAGGATGTATATACACACACACAATCCAATTCATGTAAAGTGCAGCCCAGCAATATGTAGGATGTATATACACACACACAATCCAATTCATGTAAAGTGCAGCCCGGCAGTATGTAGGATGTATATACACACAGACACAATCCAATTCATGTAAAGTGCAGCTCGGCAGTATGTAGGATGTATATACACACAGACACACCGTCTAATTCATGTAAAGTGCAGCACAGCAGTATGTAGGATGTATATACACACAGACACAATCCAATTCATGTAAAGTGCAGCCCGGCAGTATGTAGGATGTATATATACACACACACCATCCAATTCATGTAAAGTGCAGCCCGGCAATATGTAGGATGTATATACACACACACAATCCAATTCATGTAACGTGCAGCCCGGCAGTATGTAGGATGTATATACACACACACAGACACACAATCCAATTCATGTAAAGTGCAGCCCGGCAGTATGTAGGATGTATACACACACACACACAATCCAATTCATGTAAAGTGCAGCCCAGCAGTATGTAGGATGTATATACACACACACACAATCCAATTCATGTAAAGTGCAGCCCGGCAGTATGTAGGATGTATATACACACACACACAATCCAATTCATGTAAAGTGCAGCCCGGCAGTATGTAGGATGTATATACACACACACACAATATAATTCATGTAACGTGCAGCCCGGCAGTATGTAGGATGTATACACACACACACAATCCAATTCATGTAAAGTGCAGCCCGGCAGTATGTAGGATGTATATACACACACACAATCCAATTCATGTAAAGTGCAGCCCAGCAATATATAGGATGTATATACACACACACAATCCAATTCATGTAAAGTGCAGCCCGGCAGTATGTAGGATGTATATACACACAGACACAATCCAATTCATGTAAAGTGCAGCCCGGCAGTATGTAGGATGTATATACACACACACCATCCAATTCATGTAAAGTGCAGCCCGGCAATATGTAGGATGTATATACACACACACAATCCAATTCATGTAACGTGCAGCCCGGCAGTATGTAGGATGTATATACATACACACAGACACACAATCCAATTCATGTAAAGTGCAGCCCGGCAGTATGTAGGATGTATACACACACACACACAATCCAATTCATGTAAAGTGCAGCCCGGCAGTATGTAGGATGTATATACACACACACACAAAACAATTCATGTAAAGTGCAGCCCGGCAGTATGTAGGATGTATATACACACAGACACAATCCAATTCATGTAAAGTGCAGCCCGGCAGTATGTAGGATGTATATACACACACACACAATCCAATTCATGTAAAGTGCAGCCCGGCAGTATGTAGGATGTATATACACACAGACACAATCCAATTCATGTAAAGTGCAGCCCGGCAGTATGTAGGATGTATATACACACACACACAATCCAATTCATGTAAAGTGCAGCCTGGCAGTATGTAGGATGTATATACACACACACACAATCCAATTCATGTAAAGTGCAGCCTGGCAGTATGTAGGATGTATACACACACACACACACAATCCAATTCATGTCAAGTGCAGCCCGGCAGTATGTAGGATGTATATACACACACACAATCCAATTCATGTAAAGTGCAGCCTGGCAGTATGTAGGATGTATATACACACACACACAATCCAATTCATGTAAAGTGCAGCCCGGCAGTATGTAGGATGTATATACACACACACACAATCCAATTAATGTAAAGTGCAGCCTGGCAGTATGTAGGATGTATATACACACACACAATCCAATTCATGTAAAGTGCAGCCCGGCAGTATGTAGGATGTATATACTCACACACACAATCCAATTCATGTAAAGTGCAGCCCGGCAGTATGTAGGATGTATATACACACACACACAATCCAATTCATGTAAAGTGCAGCCCGGCAGTATGTAGGATGTATATACACACACACACAATCCAATTCATGTAAAGTGCAGCCCGGCAGTATATAGGATGTATATACACACACACACACAATCCAATTCATATAACGTGCAGCCCGGCAGTATGTAGGATGTATATACACACACACACAATCCAATTCATGTAAAGTGCAGCCCGGCAGTATGTAGGATGTATCTACACACACAATCCAATTCATGTAAAGTGCAGCCTGGCAGTATGTAGGATGTATATACACACACACACAATCCAATTCATGTAAAGTGCAGCCCGGCAGTATATAGGATGTATATACACACACACACACAATCCAATTCATGTAAAGTGCAGCCCAGCAGTATGTAGGATGTATATACACACACACACACAATCCAATTCATGTAAAGTGCAGCCCGGCAGTATGTAGGATGTATATACACACACAGACACAATCCAATTCATGTAAAGTGCAGCCCGGCAGTATGTAGGATGTATATACACACACACACAATCCAATTCATGTAAAGTGCAGCCTGGCAGTATGTAGGATGTATATACACACACACACAATCCAATTCATGTAACGTGCAGCCTGGCAGTATGTAGGATGTATATACACACACACACACAATCCAATTCATGTAAAGTGCAGCCCAGCAGTATGTAGGATGTATATACACACACACACAATCCAATTCATGTAAAGTGCAGCCCGGCAGTATGTAGGATGTATATACACACACACACAATCCAATTCATGTAAAGTGCAGCCCAGCAGTATGTAGGATGTATATACACACACACACACAATCCAATTCATGTAACGTGCAGCCCGGCAGTATGTAGGATGTATATATACACACACACAATCCAATTCATGTAAAGTGCAGCCTGGCAGTATGTAGGATGTATATACCCACACACACAATCCAATTCATGTAAAGTGCAGCCTGGCAGTATGTAGGATGTATATACCCACACACACAATCCAATTCATGTAAAGTGCAGCCTGGCAGTATGTAGGATGTATATACCCACACACACAATCCAATTCATGTAAAGTGCAGCCCAGCAGTATGTAGGATGTATATACACACACAATCCAATTCATGTAAAGTGCAGCCCGGCAGTATGTAGGATGTATATACACACACACACAATCCAATTCATGTAACGTGCAGCCAGGCAGTATGTAGGATGTATATACACACACAATCCAATTCATGTAAAGTGCAGCCCGGCAGTATGTAGGATGTATATACACACACACACAATCCAATTCATGTAAAGTGCAGCCCAGCAGTATGTAGGATGTATATACACACACAATCCAATTCATGTAAAGTGCAGCCCGGCAGTATGTAGGATGTATATACACACACACACAATCCAATTCATGTAACGTGCAGCCCGGCAGTATGTAGGATGTATATACACACACACACACACAATCCAATTCATGTAAAGTGCAGCCCGGCAGTATGTAGGATGTATATACACACACACACAATCCAATTCATGTAACGTGCAGCCCGGCAGTATGTAGGATGTATATACACACACACAATCCAATTCATGTAAAGTGAAGCCTGGCAGTATGTAGGATGTATATACACACACACACAATCCAATTCATGTAAAGTGCAGCCTGGCAGTATGTAGGATGTATATACACACACACACACACACACAATCCAATTCATGTAACGTGCAGCCCGGCAGTATGTAGGATGTATATACACACACACAATCCAATTCATGTAAAGTGAAGCCTGGCAGTATGTAGGATGTATATACACACACACACAATCCAATTCATGTAAAGTGCAGCCCAGCAGTATGTAGGATGTATATACACACACAATCCAATTCATGTAAAGTGCAGCCCGGCAGTATGTAGGATGTATATACACACACACACAATCCAATTCATGTAAAGTGCAGCCCAGCAGTATGTAGGATGTATATACACACACACAATCCAATTCATGTAAAGTGCAGCCCGGCAGTATGTAGGATGTATATACACACACACACAATCCAATTCATGTAACGTGCAGCCCGGCAGTATGTAGGATGTATATACACACACACACACACAATCCAATTCATGTAAAGTGCAGCCCGGCAGTATGTAGGATGTATATACACACACACACAATCCAATTCATGTAACGTGCAGCCCGGCAGTATGTAGGATGTATATACACACACACAATCCAATTCATGTAAAGTGAAGCCTGGCAGTATGTAGGATGTATATACACACACACACAATCCAATTCATGTAATGTGCAGCCCGGCAGTATGTAGGATGTATATACACACACACAATCCAATTCATGTAAAGTGCAGCCCGGCAGTATGTAGGATGTATATACACACACACAATCCAATTCATGTAAAGTGCAGCCTGGCAGTATGTAGGATGTATACACACACACACAATCCAATTCATGTAAAGTGCAGCCTGGCAGTATGTAGGATGTATATACACACACACAGACACAATCCAATTCATGTAAAGTGCAGCCCGGCAGTATGTAGGATGTATATACACACACACACAATCCAATTCATGTAAAGTGCAGCCCGGCAGTATGTAGGATGTATATACACACACACACAATCCAATTCATGTAAAGTGCAGCCTGGCAGTATGTAGGATGGATATACACACACACACAATCCAATTCATGTAAAGTGCAGCCTGACAGTATGTAGGATGTATATACACACACACACAATCCAATTCATGTAAAGTGCAGCCCGGCAGTATGTAGGATGTATATATACACACACACAATCCAATTCATGTAAAGTGCAGCCCGGCAGTATGTAGGATGTATATACACACGCACGCAATCCAATTCATGTAAAGTGCAGCCCAGCAGTATGTAGGATGTATATACACACACACACACAATCCAATTCATGTAAAGTGCAGCCCGGCAGTATGTAGGAAGTATATACACACACACACAATCCAATTCATGTACAGTGCAGCCTGGCAGTATGTAGGATGTATATACACACACACACAATCCAATTCATGTACAGTGCAGCCTGGCAGTATGTAGGATGTATATACACACACACACACAATCCAATTCATGTTAAGTGCAGCCCGGCAGTATGTAGGATGTATATACACACACACACACACACAATCCAATTCATGTAAAGTGCAGCCCGGCAGTATGTAGGATGTATATATACACACACACACAATCCAATTCATGTAAAGTGCAGCCCGGCAGTATGTAGGATGTATATACACACACACACACAATCCAATTCATGTAAAGTGCAGCCCGGCAGTATGTAGGATGTATATACACACACACAATCCAATTCATGTAACGTGCAGCCCGGCAGTATGTAGGATGTATATACACACACACACAATCCAATTCATGTAAAGTGCAGCCTGGCAGTATGTAGGATGTATATACACACAGACAATCCAATTCATGTATAGTGCAGCCTGGCAGTATGTAGGATGTATATACACACACACACAATCCAATTCATGTAAAGTGCAGCCCGGCAGTATGTAGGATGTATATACACACACACAGACACAATCCAATTCATGTAAAGTGCAGCCCGGCAGTATGTGGGATGTATATACACACACACACACACACAATCCAATTCATGTAAAGTGCAGCCCGGCAGTATGTAGGATGTATATACACACACACACACACACAATCCAATTCATGTAAAGTGCAGCCCGGCAGTATGTAGGATGTATATACACACACACACAATCCAATTCATGTAAAGTGCAGCCCGGCAGTATGTAGGATGTATATACACACACACACACAATCCAATTCATGTAAAGTGCAGCCCGGCAGTATGTAGGATGTATATACACACACACAATCCAATTCATGTAACGTGCAGCCCGGCAGTATGTAGGATGTATATACACACACACACAATCCAATTCATGTAAAGTGCAGCCTGGCAGTATGTAGGATGTATATACACACAGACAATCCAATTCATGTATAGTGCAGCCTGGCAGTATGTAGGATGTATATACACACACACACAATCCAATTCATGTAAAGTGCAGCCCGGCAGTATGTAGGATGTATATACACACACACAGACACAATCCAATTCATGTAAAGTGCAGCCCGGCAGTATGTGGGATGTATATACACACACACACACACACAATCCAATTCATGTAAAGTGCAGCCCGGCAGTATGTAGGATGTATATACACACACACACACACAATCCAATTCATGTACAGTGCAGCCCGGCAGTATGTAGGATGTATATATACACACACACACACACAATCCAATTCATGTAACGTGCAGCCCGGCAGTATGTAGGATGTATATACACACACACACGATCCAATTCATGTAAAGTGCAGCCCGGCAGTATGTAGGATGTATATACACACACACATAATCCAATTCATGTAAAGTGCAGCCTGGCAGTATGTAGGATGTATATACACACACACAATCCAATTCATGTAAAGTGCAGCCCGGCAGTATGTAGGATGTATATACACACACACATAATCCAATTCATGTAAAGTGCAGCCCGGCAGTATGTAGGATGTATATACACACACACACAATCCAATTCATGTAAAGTGCAGCCCGGCAGTATGTAGGATGTATATACACACACACACAATCCAATTCATGTAAAGTGCAGCCCGGCAGTATGTAGGATGGATATACACACACACAATCCAATACATGTAAAGTGCAGCCTGGCAGTATGTAGGATGTATATACACACACACACAATCCAATTCATGTAAAGTGCAGCCCGGCAGTATATAGGATATATATACACACACACAATCCAATTCATGTAACGTGCAGCCCGGCAGTATGTAGGATGTATATACACACACAGACACACAATCCAATTCATGTACAGTGCAGCCCGGCAGTATGTAGGATGTATATACACACACACACACAATCCAATTCATGTAAAGTGCAGCCCGGCAGTATATATGATGTATATACACACACACACAATCCAATTCATGTAAAGTGCAGCCCAGCAGTATGTAGGATGTATATACACACACAATCCAATTCATGTAACGTGCAGCCCGGCAGTATGTAGGATGTATATACACACACACAATCCAATTCATGTAAAGTGCAGCCCAGCAGTATGTAGGATGGATATACACACACAGACACAATCCAATTCATGTAAAGTGCAGCCCGGCAGTATGTAGGATGTATATACACACACACACACAATCCAATTCGTGTAAAGTGCAGCCCGGCAGTATGTAGGATGTATATATACACACACACACACACACACAATCCAATTCATGTAAAGTGCAGCTCGGCAGTATGTAGGATGTATATACACACACACACAATCCAATTCATGTAAAGTGCAGCCCGGCAGTATGTAGGATGTATATACACACACACACAATCCAATTCATGCAAAGTGCAGCCCGGCAGTATGTAGTATGTTACAGTATGAAGTCTTAGCACTGAGAGCCTCTCATTACAGTATGAGGACTCAGCACTGAGAGCCTCTCATTACAGTACGAGGACTCAGCACTGAGAGCCTCATTACAGTATGTAGACTCAGCACTGAGATACTCTCATTATAGTATGTAGACTCAGCATTGAGAGCCTCTCATTATAGTATGTAGACTCAGCACTGAGAGCCTCATTACAGTATGTAGACTCAGCACTGAGAGCCTCATTACAGTATGTAGACTCAGCACTGAGATACTCTCATTATAGTATGTAGACTCAGCATTGAGAGCCTCTCATTATAGTATGTAGACTCAGCACTGAGAGCCTCATTACAGTATGTAGACTCAGCACTGAGAGCCTCTCATTACAGTATGTAGACTCAGCACTGAGAGCCTCATTACAGTATGAGGACTCAGCACTGAGAGCCTCTCATTACAGTATGAGGACTCAGCACTGAGAGCCTCATTACAGTATGTAGACTCAGCACTGAGAGCCTCTCATTACAGTATGTAGACTCAGCACTGAGAGCCACTCATTACAGTATGTAGACTCAGCACTGAGAGCCTCTCATTACAGTATGTAGACTCAGCACTGAGAGCCTCTCATTACAGTATGAGGACTCAGCACTGAGAGCCTCTCATTACAGTATGAGGACTCAGCACTGAGAGCCTCTCATTACAGTATGAGGACTCAGCACTGAGAGCCTCTCATTACAGTATGAGGACTCAGCACTGAGATCCTCTCATTACAGTATGAAAACTCAGCACTGAGAGCCTCTCATTACAGTATGTAGACTCAGCACTGAGAGCCTCATTACAGTATGTAGACTCAGCACTGAGAGCCTTATTACACATTATGAGGACTCAGCACTGAGAGCCTCTCATTACAGTATGTAGACTCAGCACTGAGAGCCTCATTACAGTATGAAGACTCAGCACTGAGAGCCTCTCATTACAGTATGTAGACTCAGCACTGAGAGCCTCTCATTACAGTATGAGGACTCAGCACTGAGAGCCTCTCATTACAGTATGTAGACTCAGCACTGAGAGCCTCATTACAGTATGTAGACTCAGCACTGAGAGCCTCTCATTACAGTATGTAGACTCAGCACTGAGAGCCTCATTACAGTATGTAGACTCAGCACTGAGAGCCTCTCATTACAGTATGTAGACTCAGCACTGAGAGCCTCTCATTACAGTATGAGGACTCAGCACTGAGAGCCTCTCATTACAGTATGTAGACTCAGCACTGAGAGCCTCTCATTACAGTATGTAGACTCAGCACTGAGAGCCTCATTACAGTATGAAGACTCAGCACTGAGAGCCTCTCATTACAGTATGTAGACTCAGCACTGAGAGCCTCTCATTACAGTATGAGGACTCAGCACTGAGAGCCTTATTACACATTATGAGGACTCAGCACTGAGAGCCTCTCATTACAGTATGTAGACTCAGCACTGAGAGCCTCTCATTACAGTATGTAGACTCAGCACTGAGAGCCTCATTACAGTATGAAGACTCAGCACTGAGAGCCTCTCATTACAGTATGTAGACTCAGCACTGAGAGCCTCTCATTACAGTATGAGGACTCAGCACTGAGAGCCTCTCATTACAGTATGTAGACTCAGCACTGAGAGCCTCTCATTACAGTATGTAGACTCAGCACTGAGAGCCTCATTACAGTATGTAGACTCAGCACTGAGAGCCTCTCATTACAGTATGTAGACTCAGCACTGATAGCCTCATTACAGTATGTAGACTCAGCACTGAGAGCCTCATTACAGTATGTAGACTCAGCACTGAGAGCCTCATTACAGTATGAAGACTCAGCACTGAGAGCCTCATTACAGTATGTAGACTCAGCACTGAGAGCCTCTCATTACAGTATGTAGACTCAGCACTGAGAGCCTCATTACAGTATGTAGACTCAGCACTGAGAGCCTCTCATTACAGTATGTAGACTCAGCACTGAGAGCCTCATTACAGTATGTAGACTCAGCACTGAGAGCCTCTCATTACAGTATGTAGACTCAGCACTGAGAGCCTCTCATTACAGTATGAAGACTCAGCACTGAGAGCCTCATTACAGTATGAGGACTCTGCACTGAGAGCCTCTCATTACAGTATGTAGACTCAGCACTGAGAGCCTCTCATTACAGTATGTAGACTCAGCACTGAGAGCCTCATTACAGTATGTAGACTCAGCACTGAGAGCCTCTCATTACAGTATGTAGACTCAGCACTGAGAGCCTCTCATTACAGTATGTAGACTCAGCACTGAGAGCCTCATTACAGTATGTAGACTCAGCACTGAGAGCCTCTCATTACAGTATGTAGACTCAGCACTGAGAGCCTCTCATTACAGTATGTAGACTCAGCACTGAGAGCCTCATTACAGTATGTAGACTCAGCACTGAGAGCCTCTCATTACAGTATGTAGACTCAGCACTGAGAGCCTCATTACAGTATGTAGACTCAGCACTGAGAGCCTCTCATTACAGTATGTAGACTCAGCACTGAGAGCCTCATTACAGTATGTAGACTCAGCACTGAGAGCCTCTCATTACAGTATGTAGACTCAGCACTGAGAGCCTCTCATTACAGTATGTAGACTCAGCACTGAGAGCCTCATTACAGTATGTAGACTCAGCACTGAGAGCCTCTCATTACAGTATGTAGACTCAGCACTGAGAGCTTCTCATTACAGTATGTAGACTCAGCACTGAGAGCCTCATTACAGTATGTAGACTCAGCACTGAGAGCCTCTCATTACAGTATGTAGACTCAGCACTGAGAGCCTCTCATTACAGTATGTAGACTCAGCACTGAGAGCCTCATTACAGTATGTAGACTCAGCACTGAGAGCCTCTCATTACAGTATGAGGACTCAGCACTGAGAGGCTCATTACAGTATGTAGACTCAGCACTGAGAGCCTCATTACAGTATGTAGACTCAGCACTGAGAGCCTCTCATTACAGTATGAAGACTCAGCACTGAGAGCCTCATTACAGTATGAGGACTCAGCACTGAGAGCCTCATTACAGTATGTAGACTCAGCACTGAGAGCCTCATTACAGTATGTAGACTCAGCACTGAGAGCCTCATTACAGTATGTAGACTCAGCACTGAGAGCCTCATTACAGTATGTAGACTCAGCACTGAGAGCCTCATTACAGTATGTAGACTCAGCACTGAGAGCCTCATTACAGTATGTAGACTCAGCACTGAGAGCCTCATTACAGTATGTAGACTCAGCACTGAGAGCCTCATTACAGTATGTAGACTCAGCACTGAGAGCCTCATTACAGTATGTAGACTCAGCACTGAGAGCCTCATTACAGTATGTAGACTCAGCACTGAGAGCCTCATTACAGTATTCAGACTCAGCACTGAGAGCCTCTCATTACAGTATGTAGACTCAGCACTGAGAGCCTCTCATTACAGTATGTAGACTCAGCACTGAGAGCCTCATTACAGTATGTAGACTCAGCACTGAGAGCCTCATTACAGTATGTAGACTCAGCACTGAGAGCCTCATTACAGTATGTAGACTCAGCACTGAGAGCCTCTCATTACAGTATGTAGACTCAGCACTGAGAGCCTCTCATTACAGTATGTAGACTCAGCACTGAGAGCCTCATTACAGTATGTAGACTCAGCACTGAGAGCCTCATTACAGTATGTAGACTCAGCACTGAGAGCCTCTCATTACAGTATGTAGACTCAGCACTGAGAGCCTCTCATTACAGTATGTAGACTCAGCACTGAGAGCCTCATTACAGTATGTAGACTCAGCACTGAGAGCCTCATTACAGTATGTAGACTCAGCACTGAGAGCCTCATTACAGTATGTAGACTCAGCACTGAGAGCCTCATTACAGTATGTAGACTCAGCACTGAGAGCCTCATTACAGTATGTAGACTCAGCACTGAGAGCCTCATTACAGTATGTAGACTCAGCACTGAGAGCCTCATTACAGTATGTAGACTCAGCACTGAGAGCCTCTCATTACAGTATGTAGACTCAGCACTGAGAGCCTCATTACAGTATGTAGACTCAGCACTGAGAGCCTCATTACAGTATGTAGACTCAGCACTGAGAGCCTCATTACAGTATGTAGACTCAGCACTGAGAGCCTCATTACAGTATGTAGACTCAGCACTGAGAGCCTCATTACAGTATGTAGACTCAGCACTGAGAGCCTCATTACAGTATGTAGACTCAGCACTGAGAGCCTCTCATTACAGTATGTAGACTCAGCACTGAGAGCCTCATTACAGTATGTAGACTCAGCACTGAGAGCCTCTCATTACAGTATGTAGACTCAGCACTGAGAGCCTCATTACAGTATGTAGACTCAGCACTGAGAGCCTCTCATTACAGTATGTAGACTCAGCACTGAGAGCCTCATTACAGTATGTAGACTCAGCACTGAGAGCCTCTCATTACAGTATGTAGACTCAGCACTGAGAGCCTCATTACAGTATGTAGACTCAGCACTGAGAGACTCATTACAGTATGTAGACTCAGCACTGAGAGCCTCTCATTACAGTATGAGGACTCAGCACTGAGAGACTCATTACAGTATGAGGACTCAGCACTGAGATACTCTCATTACAGTATGTAGACTCAGCACTGAGAGCCTCCTTACAGTATGTAGACTCAGCACTGAGAGCCTCATTACAGTATGTAGACTCAGCACTGAGAGCCTCATTACAGTATGTAGACTCAGCACTGAGAGCCTCATTACAGTATGTAGACTCAGCACTGAGAGCCTCATTACAGTATGTAGACTCAGCACTGAGAGCCTCTCATTACAGTATGTAGACTCAGCACTGAGAGCCTCTCATTACAGTATGAGGACTCAGCACTGAGAGCCTCTCATTACAGTATGTAGACTCAGCACTGAGAGCCTCATTACAGTATGAGGACTCAGCACTGAGAGCCTCATTACAGTATGTAGACTCAGCACTGAGAGCCTCATTACAGTATGAGGACTCAGCACTGAGAGCCTCATTACAGTATGTAGACTCAGCACTGAGAGCCTCTCATTACAGTATGTAGACTCAGCACTGAGAGCCTCATTACAGTATGTAGACTCAGCACTGAGAGCCTCATTACAGTATGTAGACTCAGCACTGAGAGCCTCTCATTACAGTATGTAGACTCAGCACTGAGAGCCTCATTACAGTATGTAGACTCAGCACTGAGAGCCTCATTACAGTATGTAGACTCAGCATTGAGAGCCTCTCATTACAGTATGTAGACTCAGCACTGAGAGCCTCATTACAGTATGTAGACTCAGCACTGAGAGCCTCATTACAGTATGTAGACTCAGCACTGAGAGCCTCATTACAGTATGTAGACTCAGCACTGAGAGCCTCCTTACAGTATGTAGACTCAGCACTGAGAGCCTCATTACAGTATGTAGACTCAGCACTGAGAGCCTCTCATTACAGTATGTAGACTCAGCACTGAGAGCCTCATTACAGTATGTAGACTCAGCACTGAGAGCCTCATTACAGTATGTAGACTCAGCACTGAGAGCCTCTCATTACAGTATGTAGACTCAGCACTGAGAGCCTCATTACAGTATGTAGACTCAGCACTGAGAGCCTCATTACAGTATGTAGACTCAGCATTGAGAGCCTCTCATTACAGTATGTAGACTCAGCACTGAGAGCCTCATTACAGTATGTAGACTCAGCACTGAGAGCCTCATTACAGTATGTAGACTCAGCACTGAGAGCCTCATTACAGTATGTAGACTCAGCACTGAGAGCCTCCTTACAGTATGTAGACTCAGCACTGAGAGCCTCATTACAGTATGTGGACTCAGCACTGAGAGCCTCATTACAGTATGTAGACTCAGCACTGAGAGCCTCTCCTTACAGTATGTAGACTCAGCACTGAGAGACTCATTACAGTATGAGGACTCAGCACTGAGAGCCTCATTACAGTATGTAGACTCAGCACTGAGAGCCTCATTACAGTATGTAGACTCAGCACTGAGAGCCTCATTACAGTATGTAGACTCAGCACTGAGAGCCTCATTACAGTATGTAGACTCAGCACTGAGAGCCTCATTACAGTATGTAGACTCAGCACTGAGAGCCTCATTACAGTATGTAGACTCAGCACTGAGAGCCTCCTTACAGTATGTAGACTCAGCACTGAGAGCCTCATTACAGTATGTGGACTCAGCACTGAGAGCCTCATTACAGTATGTAGACTCAGCACTGAGAGCCTCTCCTTACAGTATGTAGACTCAGCACTGAGAGACTCATTACAGTATGTAGACTCAGCACTGAGAGCCTCATTACAGTATGTAGACTCAGCACTGAGAGCCTCTCATTACAGTATGTAGACTCAGCACTGAGAGCCTCATTACAGTATGTAGACTCAGCACTGAGAGCCTCATTACAGTATGTAGACTCAGCACTGAGAGCCTCATTACAGTATGTAGACTCAGCACTGAGAGACTCATTACAGTATGTAGACTCAGCACTGAGAGCCTCATTACAGTATGTAGACTCAGCACTGAGAGCCTCATTACAGTATGTAGACTCAGCACTGAGAGCCTCATTACAGTATGTAGACTCAGCACTGAGAGCCTCATTACAGTATGTAGACTCAGCACTGAGAGCCTCATTACAGTATGTAGACTCAGCACTGAGAGCCTCATTACAGTATGTAGACTCAGCACTGAGAGCCTCTCATTACAGTATGTAGACTCAGCACTGAGAGCCTCATTACAGTATGTAGACTCAGCACTGAGAGCCTCTCATTACAGTATGTAGACTCAGCACTGAGAGCCTCTCATTACAGTATGTAGACTCAGCACTGAGAGCCTCTCATTACAGTATGTAGACTCAGCACTGAGAGCCTCTCATTACAGTATGTAGACTCAGCACTGAGAGCCTCTCATTACAGTATGTAGACTCAGCACTGAGAGCCTCTCATTACAGTATGAGGACTCAGCACTGAGAGCCTCTCATTACAGTATGAGGACTCAGCACTGAGAGCCTCATTACAGTATGTAGACTCAGCACTGAGAGCCTCATTACAGTATGTAGACTCAGCACTGAGAGCCTCATTACAGTATGTAGACTCAGCACTGAGAGCCTCATTACAGTATGTAGACTCAGCACTGAGAGCCTCATTACAGTATGTAGACTCAGCACTGAGAGCCTCTCACCTTCAGATCCTTCTCGATTTCCTCATACAGCAAACACTGCTTTTCCTCACGGTTCTCCAGTGAAGTGCTAGCTTCATGGTGCCGCTTCTTCCAGTCTTCATAGTACGTCTTATCCAGGTCTTTATACGCGAGGACCAGAGTGCGCAGACCCTCACCGGCAAACTCCTGCACACAGAAACACCAAACGCACGCTTAAACTTCCTCCTTACCTCTGCTGGAAGGCTATTCCATGCACCCACCACCCTCTCAGGATAATAACTCTTTCTGACGTTACATAATGGAACATACAGGGTTAAAAGTGCAAAAGTGGAGCCGTCACTTATATCTCTACCTGCTGTATAATCCTCAGCCCTTGTTTGGTTCTTGGCCGTATGTTATGTTCAGCCGTACACGTATCCCATGCCTGCTTAACTCCTCCATCATGTTACCCACTTACATGAACAGTGCAGCTGAGCATCTGGCTAAAACAACCTTACAAACACTCTGTCAACCTAAACATTGCTTAAAGTGTGCAGAAAAAGTATGAAGACATATTATGTATACATTATATCGCAGAATATCATGAAGAAGCATCAATCATGAGAAATCTGTGTCTGTGGTGTCCCCTGCTGATGACATCACCTTGTGGCTTGATATGCAAATGAACTTTTCAATGGGATGGCTTCATTTGCATACAAAGCCACAAACTATAAACACTGAGTGTCTGGTCTATTTAGTCCGTACATTGAGGTGGTCTGTGGTGACTTCCTTCAGGTCTTCGCTAGACCGGTCCAGCAGTTCATACACAATCGTATCGGCTCCTTTACAATACAGGGTGAGACGGCCCTCGGGACTTTTAACTGCAAGCAGGAGAAGAAAGGATTACGCTATCGCCATTTATTTTAAGTTTAGACCAAAGTAGCCAAGCTGGAAACATTCTCCATTTCAGTTAAATACTGGCCTTAAGTTTGAAACTCCCTGGTCAATCCCCAGCTATTCTCTCTGTTATAGCTAAATCCCTATGTCTAAGGATAGTAAATTTACACCCAAAGGTAAGCAGTGCCAAAGTTGCAAAAAGTTTTAATAAATGTGCCTTGTTTTGCTGAATTATGCATGGGTTAAATGATCTTCCTATCATGCTCAGCTTAGAAGATATACCTGATATAGCAAAGACAGACGCTAAGCACTAGGACACTTGCTTTCTCTAGTGTCTGTTTGTGGTCATGTGACATGTGGGCAATCTGAGAAACGGATAAGGCCAATAGCAAAGGATGTCTGTCATGCTGACCGACCAGTAAGGGGGCTGCTGGTGGCAGGCCACACCTCCTCGGAGAGATTACAAATCTCCTATTGCTTGAATTCGTCTCTATATAGATATAACCAGTGATATCTTCTAGGTGGAACATGATAGAAACATCATTTAAAGAGTGATTAAATCAGGCGAACTCGGGCAATTTAAAAAAAAAGGAAATTATTTTAAAATATTGGCATTATACACTAATGTACAGCACGTCATGACAGCAACATACGTGTCATACACGACACATACACCTCGGGGTAATAATATGTTTTTTTATAATAATTTTCATCTAGAGAAATAAAAAGGTTGAATTTAATATTATAAAAAGAGGCGCTGTCCCTCAGAGCTGACAATCTATGTATACGGCTCACCGATCACAGACATCCTCTTGCGCTCGTTGTTGAAGTCCAGGATGGCCAGCAGCTTGTACACCTTGGTCTTCCCCATCTCCACCACCGTGATGGTCTCCGGGGTACGGGATCGAAAAACGAAGCCGAAGTTCCGAGCGGCGGTCACCAGAGCGCCCTCATCAGGAGACTGAGCTTGATACACCAATTCACCTGGAATTGGAAGACCAGATGAGGCCAGGGGGAATCCGCAGCCGGCGCCAACACTGTCCATGGCGGACCTTTCCTGGGCTTCGCGACAGACAGGGAATGGGGCTTCTCTTGGATAGTGACAATTTTCACACGCAAACATTAGCATGCAAGTCACACACGCTTAACACAGGACTGCGCCACTTTAGTGACCTCTAGAACATTAGACCGGATATTATCAAGTTCCCGCAAATTAATGTTCTAGGTCGTCCATGACAGACAATGACATAGAACATCATGTGATCAGCAGAGCATCACGGCTTAAGAAATTCTCTCTTTCGCGAATAAAGCCCTTAATATGAGTTAAACAAATATTTATTGTACTTATTTAAGATATTTATTGCTATCTTTTCTTAACTATCAAGATTCTGCAAATTGTACACGAATGGATCATTTTATCTAAACCCTCCCACATTAGCCGAGGGATTATTAACTCGACCCCCCCACCCCCCGCGCAGGTTGTCCTCATGTCTGCTCTCCTGCCCTTCTGACGCACTCACCTGGCTTCTTTTCCTCAGACATGGCTGTGTGACACAGGGCAAGGAGGCGGAAGAACTCGTGACTCGAAGGATCTTCGATTTTTACCGACTCGACCAGTCGGTGATCGTGGAAAACGAACTTGGGGTCAGCAAGTGGGTTGAAGGAGAAATCCACCTTTTCTGTGTACTGGGCAAGAGAAGAATAAAAATCAACAAACAAGCAGATGTTGGCTGTTGGGGTCATGGGTCAAGACGAAGAGACACCTGTAATATTGGAGAAGGCAAAGCTTGATTCGTTTACCTACCTCACTGATCTCCAGCCTGTTCCCAGCATAGTCGAATACATCTCCTGCAAGAAGACGGACAATGTGAGATAGGAGCGGGGGTTGCTATGAGAAGTTTCTGGTGTGAGGAAACATGGGCAACCATTTTAGATCACAGTATTGGATTACAATTCTCCGCCGCTCCCAATCTAGCGTTATCTGCACTGAACAAAGTGAGAATCCAAAGTCCTATACGAGAATAAAATGTTGCACACTGAGATTAACCACTTAGTGACAGCACTGTTTTGAAATATTTTGTGCCCTTCATGACAATGGCTTATTTAAAATGTCTGCGGTGTTTGTGTTTAGCTGTAATTTTACTCTTTCTAATTTAATGTACCCACACGTTATATTCTTTTTTTATTGCCATAAAAAGCCTTTCTTCGAGTACCATTATTTTTCATCAGATCATATCATTTAAGGGGGGAAAAAAACAAACACGTTGACCTGATAAATCTTTTTACACAATTACAAATGGTAAAAAAAAGACCTAATCGAAATTGTTTCTAATAAAAGTCCTCCATTTAGAAATATGCCATGTTTGCATGTTTTTCTGCAGTATTTTTGTAACTTTTAGGGCAATAAAACAAACTAGCATTTTTTTGGGTTCATAACCATTTTCTTCACCACAACCCTAATCATACCTCTAACCCTAAATCCAACCCTAATTCTAGCCTAACCCATCTGTAACCCTAAATGCAACCCCAACCCTAGATAAAAGATTCATTTTGTCTTTTTTCTTTTCTTTTCAATGCAATGTTGACTCTATGGTAAGTTTAGCGACAGAAGTGATTTCTGACCCCATCCGTCGCTCTTGCCGGATACACGGCAGTTCCATATTGGATGGCATGCTGCCATCCAATATGGCACCCGAGTTCACTCCGATAATCACTGTTTTCTGGGAGGCCAAATGATGATGTTGCATGATACCTCAATAGCAAAGCATCATAGCAACACCGGCTAACCCTGGCAGTGATCACTGATTGCTTCCTGTGTCGGTTTCACCGGAGGATGTAACAGATATTGTTATAAACTGACAGGTATCTGGTACATCCACTGTCGCAAAGGGGTTTAAAGGCTTTATACAAAATATCCAGGCGCTGGAGCAAAAACCTGACTGGATCAGGATTAGACATAACAGCGACACTATTTATATATAAACCCCATGGTGCCTCCCCTCCAGGGGGCGCCCGCCCGCCCGCTAAAAAAGAAAAAAAAAAGTTTAAAAAAAATGCCGGTAGAGGCACTGGATGGGGGAGATCAAAAGATCCCCCCTCACCAGCCCTCTGCTCGGCATTCTCTGCTTCGTCCGGGGAGGGGGCGGAGCTAACCGGCTCAGCGTTGTAGCTCCGCCCCCACTCCGGGAAGCAGAGCAGCATCTGCTTCACGGGGAGCCCCGGGCAGCATGAGATAGTGCTGCTCGGCTCCCCATGGCTGCATTAAGCATGGAGCCTGCATTAAGCATGGAGCCTGCATTAAGCATGGGGAGCCTGCATTAAGCATGGGGAGCCTGCATTAAGCATGGGGAGCCTGCATTAAGCATGGGGAGCCTGCATTAAGCATGGAGCCTGCATTAAGCATGGAGCCTGCATTAAGCATGGGGAGCCTGCATTAAGCATGGGGAGCCTGCATTAAGCATGGAGCCTGCATTAAGCATGGGGAGCCTGCATTAAGCATGGAACCTG
This sequence comes from Pelodytes ibericus, assembly GCA_036172795.1. Classification (NCBI taxonomy): domain Eukaryota; kingdom Metazoa; phylum Chordata; class Amphibia; order Anura; family Pelodytidae; genus Pelodytes; species Pelodytes ibericus. The sequence goes on along the minus strand of CM069860.1, from coordinate 216,494,605 downwards.
CATTAAGCATGGGGAGCCTGCATTAAGCATGGAGCCTGCATTAAGCATGGGGAGCCTGCATTAAGCATGGGGAGCCTGCATTAAGCATGGAGCCTGCATTAAGCATGGAGCCTGCATTAAGCATGGAGCCTGCATTAAGCATGGAGCCTGCATTAAGCATGGAGCCTGCATTAAGCATGGGGAGCCTGCATTAAGCATGGGGAGCCTGCATTAAGCATGGAGCCTGCATTAAGCATGGGGAGCCTGCATTAAGCATGGAGCCTGCATTAAGCATGGAGCCTGCATTAAGCATGGGGAGCCTGCATTAAGCATGGGGAGCCTGCATTAAGCATGGAGAGCCTGCATTAAGCATGGAGCCTGCATTAAGCATGGGGAGCCGAGCAGCACCTTCTCTTGCTGCCCATGGCTCCCCGTAATGTAGACTGTGCTCTGCTTCCCGGGGTGGGGGCGGAGCTACACCGCTGTGCCGGTTAGCTCCGCCCCCTCCCTGGATCCACCTTTTCAGGCAAAGGTAAGGGAGGGGGGGGGAGAGACAGAACAGGGGTTAGGGGGGGAGAGAGACAGACAGAACAGGGGTTAGGGGGGACAGACAGAACAGGGGTTAGGGGGGAGAGAGACAGACAGAACAGGGGGAGGGGAGAGAGAGACAGACAGAACAGGGGTTAGGGGGGAGAGAGACAGACAGAACAGGGGTTAGGGGGGAGAGACAGAAAAGGGGGAGGGGAGAGAGAGAGACAGAACAGGGGGAGGGGAGAGAGAGACAGACAGAACAGGGGTTAGGGGGGAGAGACAGACAGAACAGGGGCAGGGGGGAGAGACAGAACAGGGGGAGGGGGAGAGAGAGAGAACAGGGGGAGGGGGAGAGAGAGAGAGAGAACAGGGGGAGGGGGGAGAGAGAGAGAGAACAGGGGGAGGGGGAGAGAGAGAGAACAGGGGGAGGGGGGAGAGAGAGAGAGAGAACAGGGGGAGGGGGAGAGAGAGAGAGAACAGGGGGAGGGGGAGAGAGAGAGAACAGGGGGAGGGGGGAGAGAGAGAGAACAGGGCTAGAGAGAGAGAACAGGGGGAGGGGGGAGAGACCGAACAGGGGAGGGGTGGGAGAGAGACAGACAGAAATGGGGCAGGGGGTAGAGACAGAACTGGGGGAGAGAGAGACAGAACAGGGGACGGGGGGGGAGAGAGACAGAACAGGGGACGGGGGGGGGAGAGACAGAACGGGGGGGGGGAGAGACAGAACGGGGGGGGGAGAGACAGAACAGGGGACGGGGGGGAGAGAGACAGAACAGGGGACGGGGGGGGAGAGAGACAGAACAGGGGACGGGGGGGGGAGAGAGACAGAACAGGGGACGGGGGGGGGAGAGAGACAGAACAGGGGACGGGGGGGGGGAGAGAGACAGAACAGGGGACGGGGGGGGGGAGAGAGACAGAACAGGGGACGGGGGGGGGGGAGAGACAGAACAGGGGACGGGGGGGGGGAGAGAGACAGAACAGGGGACGGGGGGGGGAGAGAGACAGAACAGGGGACGGGGGGAGAGAGACAGAACAGGGGACGGGGGGAGAGAGACAGAACAGGGGACGGGGGGAGAGAGACAGAACAGGGGACGGGGGGGAGAGAGACAGAACAGGGGACGGGGGGGGGAGAGAGACAGAACAGGGGACGGGGGGAAAGAGACAGAACAGGGGACGGGGGGAAAGAGACAGAACACAGGGAGAGAGAGAGAGAGACAGACATGGCAAGGAAGAGGAAAGGGACAAACATGGGAAGGGAGAGATACACAAACATAGGGGGGTGAAAGAGACGGGGGGGGGGGGGGCACCACGGGGGAAGCCCGCACAGGGCGCCGGAACACTTAAGGCCTGCCCTGCTCCCCTCTGCGTACAGAACCCTTCAAAGATGGGGCCTGGTGGTGGGTAGTATCCTGAGAAGCCATTCAAATCCAAAATACCAACAGCAATGGACAAGTATTAGCAGGGGCGAGTGTGAATCCTCCGAGAATGGGCGGGCACCACTTGAGTAACCTTCTTTGGATGAGGGGGGCAGCAGAAGCCTCTGATTTCCTGTTACAATGCGCCAGGAAACTTGGTGGTCATTGTACGGAACCTTATCCGCAGTCCCATACCGTAAGAATTCCCATTGATGGAGCACTTGTTGAAGGTCATGATGTTCTGGGTAAGAGTGCCCGTCTTGTCGGAGAAGATGTACTTGATCTGTCCCAGCTCCTCGTTGAGAGTGGTGGTTCGAGCTTCTGCCGCAGTGTCCTTCTTGGGGTAATACATCTTCCGGTCCCAGTTAATGTAGAAACTGTTTCCCAGACGTATGATCTCCACACTGGCAGGAAAAAGCAAAAGGGGAGAAGAAGTCAGGAGAGAGAGGAAAATGAATAAACGCCACAGAAGAAATTATATTAGCACAAAATGTAGTGTTGACACCTCTGACATTATTATTACATGATACCGGACAGAGGCTCCCCGCAGACACCATGGAGTCTATTCACTGGAAGCATGTCACTGATGTAACTATACATGGTACAGGGACAGAACTGGTGAGATTCTCCTGGCCATGGATAATGGAGCGTTAAATCAAACTGTCACTTTATAACAATGCATTATACAGGACCAACTCTGTTCTTCTAGCAGGAGAAACTCCCCAGACCCTGCACAATGTATAGAGGAATATATAGAAGAGCTCAGCTGGCCATGGATAATGCAGAGTTACATCTTTACACACTGTCACTTTATAACAATGCATTATACAGGACCAACTCTGTTCTTCTAGCAGGAGAAACTCACCAGGCCCTGCACAATGTATAGAAGAATATATAGAAGAGCTCAGCTGGCCATGGATAATGCAGAGTTACATCTTTACACACTGTCACTTTATAACAATGCATTATACAGGACCAACTCTGTTCTTCTAGCAGGAGAAACTCACCAGGCCCTGCACAATGTATAGAAGAATATATAGAAGAGCTCAGCTGGCCATGGATAATGCAGAGTTACATCTTTACACACTGTCACTTTATAACAATGCATTATACAGGACCAACTCTGTTCTTATAGCAGGAGAAACTCACCAGACCCTGCACAATGTATAGAAGAATAAATAGAAGATCTCAGCTGGCCATGGATAATGCAGAGTTACATCTTTACACACTGTCACTTTATAACAATGCATTATACAGGACCAACTCTGTTCTTCTAGCAGGATAAACTCACCAGACCCTGCACAATGTATAGAAGAATATATAGAGGAGCTCAGTTGGCCATGGATAATGCAGTGTTACATCTTTACACACTGTCACTTTATAACAATACATTATACAGGGCCAACTCTGTTCTTCTAGCAGGAGAAACTCACCAGACCCTGCACAATGTATAGACGAATATATAGAAGAGCTCAGCTGGCCATGGATAATGCAGAGTTACATCTTTACACACTGTCACTTTATAACAATGCATTATACAGGGCCAACTCTGTTCTTCTAGCAGGAGAAACTCACCAGACCCTGCACAATGTATAGAAGAATATAGAGAAGAGCTCAGCTGGCCATGGATAATGCAGAGTTACATCTTTACACACTGTCACTTTATAACAATGCATTATACAGGGACAACTCTGTTCTTCTAGCAGGAGAAACTCACCAGGCCCTGCACAATGTATAGAATATATAGAAGAGCTCAGCTGGCCATGGATAATGCAGAGTTACATCTTTACACACTGTCACGATATAACAATGCATTATACAGGGCCAACTCTGTTCTTCTAGCAGGAGAAATTCACCAGACCCTGCACAATGTATAGAAGAATATATAGAAGAGCTCAGCTGGCCATGGATAATACAGAGTTACATCTTTACACACTGTCACTTTATAACAATGCATTATACAGGACCAACTCTGTTCTTCTAGCAGGAGAAACTCACCAGACCCTGCACAATGTATAGAAGAATATATAGAAGAGATCAGCTGGCCATGGATAATGCAAAGTTACATCTTTACACACTGTCACTTTATAACAATGCATTATACAGGACCAACTCTGTTCTTCTAGCAGGAGAAACTCACCAGACTCTGCACAATGTATAGAAGAATATATAGAAGAGATCAGCTGGCCATGGATAATGCAGAGTTACATCTTTACACACTGTCACTTTATAACAATGCATTATACAGGGCCAACTCTGTTCTTCTAGCAGGAGAAACTCACCAGACCCTGCACAATGTATAGAAGAATATATAGAAGAGCTCAGCTGGCCATGGATAATGCAGTGTTACATATTTACACACTGTCACTTTATAACAATACATTATACAGGGCCAACTCTGTTCTTCTAGCAGGAGAAACTCACCAGACCCTGCACAATGTATAGACGAATATATAGAAGAGCTCAGCTAGCCATGGATAATGCAGAGTTACATCTTTACACACTGTCACTTTATAACAATGCATTATACAGGGCCAACTCTGTTCTTCTAGCAGGAGAAACTCACCAGACCCTGCACAATGTATAGAAGAATATAGAGAAGAGCTCAGCTGGCCATGGATAATGCAGAGTTACATCTTTACACACTGTCACTTTATAACAATGCATTATACAGGGCCAACTCTGTTCTTCTAGCAGGAGAAACTCACCAGACCCTGCACAATGTATAGAAGAATATAGAGAAGAGCTCAGCTGGCCATGGATAATGCAGAGTTACATCTTTACACACTGTCACTTTATAACAATGCATTATACAGGGCCAACTCTGTTCTTCTAGCAGGAGAAACTCACCAGGCCCTGCACAATGTATAGAATATATAGAAGAGCTCAGCTGGCCATGGATAATGCAGAGTTACATCTTTACACACTGTCACGATATAACAATGCATTATACAGGGCCAACTCTGTTCTTCTAGCAGGAGAAATTCACCAGACCCTGCACAATGTATAGAAGAATATATAGAAGAGCTCAGTTGGCCATGGATAATACAGAGTTACATCTTTACACACTGTCACTTTATAACAATGCATTATACAGGACCAACTCTGTTCTTCTAGCAGGAGAAACTCACCAGACCCTGCACAATGTATAGAAGAATATATAGAAGAGCTCAGCTGGCCATGGATAATGCAGAGTTACATCTTAACACACTGTCACTTTATAACAATGCATTATACAGGGTCAACTCTGTTCTTCTAGCAGGAGAAACTCACCAGACCCTGCACAATGTATAGAAGAATATATAGAAGAGCTCAGCTGGCCATGGATAATGCAGTTACATCTTTACACACTGTCACTTTATAACAATGCATTATACAGGGCCAACTCTGTTCTTCTAGCAGGAGAAACTCACCAGGCCCTGCACAATGTATAGAATATATAGAAGAGCTCAGCTGGCCATGGATAATGCAGAGTTACATCTTTACACACTGTCACGATATAACAATGCATTATACAGGGCCAACTCTGTTCTTCTAGCAGGAGAAATTCACCAGACCCTGCACAATGTATAGAAGAATATATAGAAGAGCTCAGTTGGCCATGGATAATACAGAGTTACATCTTTACACACTGTCACTTTATAACAATGCATTATACAGGACCAACTCTGTTCTTCTAGCAGGAGAAACTCACCAGACCCTGCACAATGTATAGAAGAATATATAGAAGAGCTCAGCTGGCCATGGATAATGCAGAGTTACATCTTTACACACTGTCACTTTATAACAATGCATTATACAGGGTCAACTCTGTTCTTCTAGCAGGAGAAACTCACCAGACCCTATACAATGTATAGAAGAATATATAGAAGAGCTCAGCTGGCCATGGATAATGCAGTTACATCTTTACACACTGTCACTTTATAACAATGCATTATACAGGGCCAACTCTGTTCTTCTAGCAGGAGAAACTCACCAGGCCCTGCACAATGTACAGAGGAATATATAGAAGAGCTCAGCTGGCCATGGATAATGCAGAGTTACATCATTACACACTGTCACTTTATAACAATGCATTATACAGGGCCAACTCTGTTCTTCTAGCAGGAGAAACTCACCAGACCCTGCACAATGTATAGAAGAATATATAGAAGAGCTCAGCTGGCCATGGATAATGCAGAGTTACATCTTTACACACTGTCACTTTATAACAATGCATTATACAGGACCAACTCTGTTCTTCTAGCAGGAGAAACTCACCAGACCCTGCACAATGTATAGAAGAATATATAGAAGATCTCAGCTGGCCATGGATAATGCAGAGTTATATCTTTACACACTGTCACTTTATAACAATGCATTATACAGGGCCAACTCTGTTCTTCTAGCAGGAGAAACTCACCAGACCCTGCACAATGTATAGAAGAATATATAGAAGAGCTCAGCTGGCCATGGATAATGCAGAGTTACATCTTTACTCACTGTCACTTTATAACAATGCATTATACAGGACCAACTCTGTTCTTCTAGCAGGAGAAACTCACCAGGCCCTGCACAATGTACAGAGGAATATATAGAAGAGCTCAGCTGGCCATGGATAATGCAGAGTTACATCATTACACACTGTCACTTTATAACAATGCATTATACAGGGCCAACTCTGTTCTTCTAGCAGGAGAAACTCACCAGACCCTGCACAATGTATAGAAGAATATATAGAAGAGCTCAGCTGGCCATGGATAATGCAGAGTTACATCTTCACACACTGTCACTTTATAACAATGCATTATACAGGACCAACTCTGTTCTTCTAGCAGGAGAAACTCACCAGACCCTGCACAATGTATAGAAGAATATATAGAAGATCTCAGCTGGCCATGGATAATGCAGAGTTATATCTTTACACACTGTCACTTTATAACAATGCATTATACAGGGCCAACTCTGTTCTTCTAGCAGGAGAAACTCACCAGACCCTGCACAATGTATAGAAGAATATATAGAAGAGCTCAGCTGGCCATGGATAATGCAGAGTTACATCTTTACTCACTGTCACTTTATAACAATGCATTATACAGGACCAACTCTGTTCTTCTAGCAGGAGAAACTCACCAGGCCCTGCACAATGTACAGAGGAATATATAGAAGAGCTCAGCTGGCCATGGATAATGCAGTTACATCTTTACACACTGTCACTTTATAACAATGCATTATACAGGACCAACTCTGTTCTTCTAGCAGGAGAAACTCGCCAGACCCTGCACAATGTATAGAAGAATATATAGAAGAGCTCAGCTGGCCATGGATAATGCAGAGTTACATCTATACACACTGTGACTTTATAACAATACATTATACAGGCCAACTCAGTTCTTCTAGCAGGAGAAACTCACCAGACCCTGCACAATGTATAGAAGAATATATAGAAGAGCTCAGCTGGCCATGGATAATGCAGAGTTACATCATTACACACTGTCACTTTATAACAATGCATTATACAGGGCCAACTCTGTTCTTCTAGCAGGAGAAACTCACCAGACCCTGCACAATGTATAGAAGAATATATAGAAGAGCTCAGCTGGCCATGGATAATGCAGAGTTACATCTTCACACACTGTCACTTTATAACAATGCATTATACAGGACCAACTCTGTTCTTCTAGCAGGAGAAACTCACCAGACCCTGCACAATGTATAGAAGAATATATAGAAGAGCTCAGCTGGCCATGGATAATGCAGAGTTACATCTTTACACACTGTCACTTTATAACAATGCATTATACAGGACCAACTCTGTTCTTCTAGCAGGAGAAACTCACCAGACCCTGCACAATGTATAGAAGAATATATAGAAGATCTCAGCTGGCCATGGATAATGCAGAGTTATATCTTTACACACTGTCACTTTATAACAATGCATTATACAGGGCCAACTCTGTTCTTCTAGCAGGAGAAACTCACCAGACCCTGCACAATGTATAGAAGAATATATAGAAGAGCTCAGCTGGCCATGGATAATGCAGAGTTACATCTTTACTCACTGTCACTTTATAACAATGCATTATACAGGACCAACTCTGTTCTTCTAGCAGGAGAAACTCACCAGGCCCTGCACAATGTACAGAGGAATATATAGAAGAGCTCAGCTGGCCATGGATAATGCAGAGTTACATCATTACACACTGTCACTTTATAACAATGCATTATACAGGGCCAACTCTGTTCTTCTAGCAGGAGAAACTCACCAGACCCTGCACAATGTATAGAAGAATATATAGAAGAGCTCAGCTGGCCATGGATAATGCAGAGTTACATCTTCACACACTGTCACTTTATAACAATGCATTATACAGGACCAACTCTGTTCTTCTAGCAGGAGAAACTCACCAGACCCTGCACAATGTATAGAAGAATATATAGAAGATCTCAGCTGGCCATGGATAATGCAGAGTTATATCTTTACACACTGTCACTTTATAACAATGCATTATACAGGGCCAACTCTGTTCTTCTAGCAGGAGAAACTCACCAGACCCTGCACAATGTATAGAAGAATATATAGAAGAGCTCAGCTGGCCATGGATAATGCAGAGTTACATCTTTACTCACTGTCACTTTATAACAATGCATTATACAGGACCAACTCTGTTCTTCTAGCAGGAGAAACTCACCAGGCCCTGCACAATGTACAGAGGAATATATAGAAGAGCTCAGCTGGCCATGGATAATGCAGAGTTACATCATTACACACTGTCACTTTATAACAATGCATTATACAGGGCCAACTCTGTTCTTCTAGCAGGAGAAACTCACCAGACCCTGCACAATGTATAGAAGAATATATAGAAGAGCTCAGCTGGCCATGGATAATGCAGAGTTACATCTTCACACACTGTCACTTTATAACAATGCATTATACAGGACCAACTCTGTTCTTCTAGCAGGAGAAACTCACCAGACCCTGCACAATGTATAGAAGAATATATAGAAGATCTCAGCTGGCCATGGATAATGCAGAGTTATATCTTTACACACTGTCACTTTATAACAATGCATTATACAGGGCCAACTCTGTTCTTCTAGCAGGAGAAACTCACCAGACCCTGCACAATGTATAGAAGAATATATAGAAGAGCTCAGCTGGCCATGGATAATGCAGAGTTACATCTTTACTCACTGTCACTTTATAACAATGCATTATACAGGACCAACTCTGTTCTTCTAGCAGGAGAAACTCACCAGACCCTGCACAGTGTATAGAAGAATATATAGAAGAGCTCAGCTGGCCCTGCCTGAAATTATATGTTATCCAAAATACTCCAGGTTCCAAGCATTTCGGATAAGGGATAATCAACCTATACTGTAAATGTAAAGAATAAAAACTCAAAAAATTATTTATAAATTCTGTTAGCAGATAATCAAACATATGTGGAGATTAAGAGAAACTTGTGTTTCAGTCGTATCTGTTCTGTCTCTTGTTTATGACACAATGCAGTAGCCTGATATGCAAATTAGACATCTCAGAAGGTATTTCATTTGCATATTAATCCACATGGTGATGTCATAAACAAGAGACACATGTAAAACATATTTTTCAATTCAATTTGCAATTCTGCTAACACAAGGTTTGGATCATTTTGGGTCCCTCCTACTATAACCTGCATAACCGGTCAATAGAGTTATTGCTATAGCAACAGTCCCGCCTCTCTCTCCAAGCCCCTCCTCTCTCTCCAAGCCCCTCCTTGTCACTGAATTTAGAAGCCCCGCTGAAATTATAACGTAAAACTACTGGAGATTTGTAAATAGTTTTACAGTAAGAATAAGTATTATTCACACGTATTAAACACACGTTCACCATGGAGAAAACACACTAAGGTGTAACTGGAGCTTCACGTCCTTTGCATCCTTAGATCAGTTGAACTCTCACATGTTTGGTTCACCTTTAGGCCTCACCTGACGTAGAGAGAGATCGGCACCACGGTGTTCAGGATGATGACGTACGACCAGAACATCAGGAACCCTGAGAAGGCAGAGTTGGTAACGTCTACTTGCCACGGGAGGAAGACTTGGAAGTAATATCCTTGTTTATATTCCCAGATGCCATTCCCGATGGCCAGGACGATGCACATGGCAGCCAAGAAAACGAAAATCTGAGGAGACAAAAAAACAAGCAGGATTAATGGGAAACAAAAGAGCCAGAGAAAGTCAACAAAGGGTGGGGGGCAAACTGAACACCGGAGAGTAACACGCAACATACGTTATGGCGTAAAGGTGATGCCGGAGGTAGCAGGGGCATTGAATACATATCGACGCACACCAGACAAGCCACAGTAATCTTAAACTCGCAGTGCTACCCAACTGCAAAGGATTCTGGGTAGGAATATGCTGATAAGGTTAGCAATCATCACCTTTTTGCACTATATGTATGACCCCTTGGGGCAAATAATGCCCACGGTACAAGATGGCCTTTAAACATGGGACAGAGATGCTCAGCCAGATAATGCACGGAGGTTTTAAATGGGAAAATAACAATGAGGCTGAAGAAATGTTTAAATATTCTGAGCCTGTAGGGGGCGACATCATACTGATCCATGTGATCGCCCAAAGAGACAACACATACTGAGGGAATATACAAGACTGTAAACAGCTGTGAGCAAAAAAATACTTCTGTTTAATTTAAAGATTGCATGGAGTATATATATATATATATATATATGATTAGATAAAAGAATATAAATAAAGTAACTCACTGAATAATTATTTCTCTGTATAACTATCAGGGGGCAGACATGTTGTTTAGAATCTTTGCTCTGTATAGCTCTATCAGGGGGCAGACATGTTGTTTAGAATCTTTGCTCTGTATAGCTCTATCAGGGGGCAGACATGTTGTTTAGAATCTTTGCTCTGTATAGCTCTATCAGGGGGCAGACATGTTGTTTAGAATCTTTGCTCTGTATAGCTCTATCAGGGGGCAGACATGTTGTTTAGAATCTTTGCTCTGTATAGCTCTATCAGGGGGCGGACATGCTGTTTAGAATCTTTGCTCTGTATAGCTCTATCAGGGGGCGGACATGTTGTTTAGAATCTTTGCTCTGTATAGCTCTATCAGGGGGAGGACATGTTGTTTAGAATCTTTGCTCTGTATAGCTCTATCAGGGGGCAGAAATGTTGTTTAGAATCTTTGCTCTGTATTGCTCTATCAGGGGGCGTACATGTTGTTTAGAATCTTTGCTCTGAATAGCTCTATCAGGGGGCGGAAATGTTGTTTAGAATCTTTGCTCTGTATAGCTCTATCAGGGGGCGGACATGTTGTTTAGAATCTTTGCTCTGTATTGCTCTATCAATGGCAGACATGTTGTTTAGAATCTTTGCTCTGTATAGCTCTATCAGGGGGCGGACATGTTGTTTAGAATCTTTGCTCTGTATTGCTCTATCAGGGGGCGGACATGTTGTTTAGAATCTTTGCTCTGTATCGCTCTATCAGGGGGCGGACATGTTGTTTAGAATCTTTGCTCTGTATAGCTCTGTCAGGGGGAGGACATGTTGTTTAGAAACTTTGCTCTGTACAGCTCTAACAGGGGGAGGACATGTTGGTTAGAATCTTGGGTCAGATTTTCCTACAGCTGTGTAACCATGCACCCTTGTGCAGGCTCATCCAGGCAAATCTGTATCCTTATTGCTTTGATTTCTTGTTTATTATTTATGCTTATTCCTGCCTTGCCCAGTATTCCTGCCTTGCCCTGTAGTCCTGTCCTTGCCCTGTAGTCCTGTCCTTGCCCTGTAGTCCTGTCCATGCCCTGTATTCCCGTCCTTGCCCTGTATTCCTGCCCTGCCCTGTAGTCCTGTCCTTGCTCTGTAGTCCTGTCCTTGCCCTGTAGTCCTGTCCTTGACCTGTAGTCCTGTCCTTGCCCTGTAGTCCTGTCCTTGCCCTGTTGTCCTGTCCTTGCACTGTAGTCCTGTCCATGCTCTGTAGTCCTGTCCTTGCCCTGTAGTCCTGTCCTTGCCCTGTAGTCCTGTCCTTGCCCTGTAGTCCTGTCCTTGCCCTGTAGTCTTGCCCTTGCCCTGTAGTCCTGTCCTTGCCGTGTAATCCTGTTATGTTTTTCTTTCTGCCTGTCCTTATGTTTCATTCCAGGTTTTCTCTCATTCCCTCGGCCTTGTCAGTTTACTTCTATTTAAACCACATCCGTTTCTGTTCAGTCCTTAGTAGTACAGTCTACAGGTATTTCCTGTGTCTATTCCATGTATGTCTTTTAGATTTTATTATTTGTTTTTGCTTTGCTCATAGTATGTCTTAGTTAGCTACTTGCCTAATGTGGGGTACCTTGCCTAATGTGGGGTACCTTGACATGGTTGGCAAGCTTACCACTAATTGGCCAATTGGTTAACCAAACCCCCACCTTCACCATATTTAGTACTAGGATAGTTCCTGTATTTTGTTTGTTCCTTTGTATGTTTCTCTTGTGTGTCTTGTATTATTTATCCTTAGTTGGTTGGTTTCTTTTTTATCTTGCTCATGTCTTGCCTCTGTCCTGTAGCCATGCACTCTGTCCTGTAGCCCTGCACTCTGTCCTGTAGCCCTGCACTCTGTATTTCAGTTCTGCTCTCCCTCAGTTTTAGCTCTGCTTAGCTATCACCAGGGCCTGGTTGTGGCTGCAAAGACTTGGGGTCCCAAACCTCCAAGGGATTGCAGTTACCCAGCACCAGGTCCTGTGTCTCCACCCTGCACCGTAGCTCCTGATCTCAGGCGCTCAGTGTCTATTACCATCCAGGACCCCGTGCGTTACAAGCTGACATTCTAAACCACATGTCCCCCTCTGATAGAGATACATGGATCAGAGAGGGCCCAATAACATACTCTATTTGTATTCTTTCACTACGCCATTTCAATTTAACATGCTTACACTCTATGTAATCTTTCAATTAAACATGTCATTGTTTGGCGACAGTCCTTTAACATGTATATCTTGGCGGAAAGATGAGAGGTGATATAATTACTTATTTAATCATGTTGAAAAATGATATGTGTTAATTTATAAAATATGGTAGAAAGATTTAAATGCACAAAGGGAACCAGCGTGTTAATGGAGGACAACTAGCAAGACAAGAGGGGGCCGCCACTAACAAGAGGGGGCAGCCACTAACAAGAGGGGGGCAGCCACTAACAAGAGGGGGGCAGCCACTAACAAGAGGGGGCAGCCACTAACAAGAGGGGGCAGCCACTAACAAGAGGGGGGCAGCCACTAACAAGAGGGGGCAGCCACTAACAAGAGGGGGCAGCCACTAACAAGAGGGGGGCAGCCACTAACAAGAGGGGGCAGCCACTAACAAGAGGGGGCAGCCACTAACAAGAGGGGGGCAGCCACTAACAAGAGGGGGCAGCCACTAACAAGAGGGGGCAGCCACTAACAAGAGGGGGCAGCCACTAACAAGAGGGGGCAGCCACTAACAAGAGGGGGCAGCCACTAACAAGAGGGGGGCAGCCACTAACAAGAGGGGGCAGCCACTAACAAGAGGGGGCAGCCACTAACAAGAGGGGGGCAGCCACTAACAAGAGGGGGCAGCCACTAACAAGGGGGGCAGCCACTAACAAGAGGGGGCAGCCACTAACAAGAGGGGGCAGCCACTAACAAGAGGGGGCAGCCACTAACAAGAGGGGGCAGCCACTAACAAGAGGGGGGCAGCCACTAACAAGAGGGGGCAGCCACTAACAAGAGGGGGGCAGCCACTAACAAGAGGGGGCAGCCACTAACAAGAGGGGGGCAGCCACTAACAAGAGGGGGCAGCCACTAACAAGAGGGGGCAGCCACTAACAAGAGGGGGCAGCCACTAACAAGGGGGGGCAGCCACTAAGAAGGGGGGGGCAGCCACTAACAAGAGGGGGCAGCCACTAACAAGAGGGGGCAGCCACTAACAAGAGGGGGCAGCCACTAACAAGAGGGGGGCAGCCACTAACAAGGGGGGGCAGCCACTAACAAGGGGGGGCAGCCACTAAGAAGGGGGGGCAGCCACTAACAAGAGGGGGCAGCCACTAACAAGGGGGGGGCAGCCACTAACAAGAGGGGGGCAGCCACTAACAAGGGGGGGCAGCCACTAACAAGAGGGGGGCAGCCACTAACAAGAGGGGGCAGCCACTAACAAGAGGGGGCAGCCACTAACAAGAGGGGGGCAGCCACTAACAAGAGGGGGCAGCCACTAACAAGAGGGGGCAGCCACTAACAAGGGGGGGCAGCCACTAACAAGGGGGGGCAGCCACTAACAAGAGGGGGCAGCCACTAACAAGAGGGGGGCAGCCACTAACAAGAGGGGGGCAGCCACTAACAAGAGGGGGCAGCCACTAACAAGGGGGGGGCCGCCACTAACAAGAGGGGGCTGCCACTAACAAGAGGGGGCCGCCACTAACAAGAGGGGGCCGCCACTAACAAGAGGGGGGCAGCCACTAACAAGAGGGGGCAGCCACTAACAAGAGGGGGCCGCCACTAACAAGGGGGGGGCAGCCACTAACAAGAGGGGGCTGCCACTAACAAGAGGGGGGCAGCCACTAACAAGAGGGGGCAGCCACTAACAAGAGGGGGCCGCCACTAACAAGGGGGGGGCAGCCACTAACAAGGGGGGGGCAGCCACTAACAAGGGGGGGGCAGCCACTAACAAGAGGGGGCAGCCTCTAACAAGGGGGGGCAGCCACTAACAAGAGGGGGGCAGCCACTAACAAGAGGGGGGCAGCCACTAACAAGGGGGGGGCAGCCACTAACAAGGGGGGGGCAGCCACTAACAAGGGGGGGGCAGCCACTAACAAGGGGGGGGCAGCCACTAACAAGGGGGGGGCAGCCACTAACAAGGGGGGGGCAGCCACTAACAAGAGGGGGCAGCCTCTAACAAGGGGGGGCAGCCACTAACAAGGGGGGGGCAGCCACTAACAAGAGGGGGGCAGCCACTAACAAGAGGGGGGCAGCCACTAACAAGAGGGGGCAGCCACTAACAAGAGGGGGGCAGCCACTAACAAGAGGGGGCCGCCACTAACAAGAGGGGGCCGCCACTAACAAGAGGGGGCAGCCACTAACAAGAGGGGGGCAGCCACTAACAAGAGGGGGGCAGCCACTAACAAGGGGGGGCAGCCACTAACAAGAGGGGGCAGCCACTAACAAGAGGGGGCAGCCACTAACAAGAGGGGGGCAGCCACTAACAAGAGGGGGCCGCCACTAACAAGAGGGGGCAGCCACTAACAAGAGGGGGGCAGCCACTAACAAGAGGGGGGCAGCCACTAACAAGGGGGGGCAGCCACTAACAAGAGGGGGCAGCCACTAACAAGAGGGGGCAGCCACTAACAAGAGGGGGGCAGCCACTAACAAGAGGGGGCCGCCACTAACAAGAGGGGGCAGCCACTAACAAGAGGGGGCAGCCACTAACAAGGGGGGGCAGCCACTAACAAGAGGGGGGCAGCCACTAACAAGAGGGGGCAGCCACTAACAAGGGGGGCAGCCACTAACAAGGGGGGCAGCCACTAACAAGAGGGGGCAGCCACTAACAAGGGGGGGGCAGCCACTAACAAGAGGGGGGCAGCCACTAACAAGAGGGGGGCAGCCACTAACAAGAGGGGGCAGCCACTAACAAGGGGGGGCAGCCACTAACAAGGGGGGGCAGCCACTAACAAGGGGGGGCAGCCACTAACAAGGGGGGGCAGCCACTAACAAGAGGGGGCAGCCACTAACAAGGGGGGGCAGCCACTAACAAGGGGGGGCAGCCACTAACAAGAGGGGGGCAGCCACTAACAAGAGGGGGCAGCCACTAACAAGGGGGGGCAGCCACTAACAAGAGGGGGCAGCCACTAACAAGGGGGGGCAGCCACTAACAAGGGGGGGCAGCCACTAACAAGGGGGGGCAGCCACTAACAAGAGGGGGGCAGCCACTAACAAGAGGGGGCAGCCACTAACAAGGGGGGGGCAGCCACTAACAAGGGGGGGCAGCCACTAACAAGAGGGGGCAGCCACTAACAAGAGGGGGCAGCCACTAACAAGAGGGGGCAGCCACTAATCCAAGGGTCAGAGGTTTAAACATTACTTTATAAAGTATTACATTACTAAGATGGTCCTGGCTGCATGGGATAGCCTTCCCTCTGTATAAATCTAAGTTCTGCTTTGGTACCTTGGTGGTCTAAGCCAATCAAAATACAGCTAGAATTGAACCCTTGGTCACTGAGCAGAACTTGTATAGATGAGTATAAAATAATGGTAAGCAAAAAATGGGGTGGATGCACAATGTCACCAAGACGGCACTATAACAGCCTGTCCTGTAGGATAATACCTACTATAACAGCCTGTCCTGTAGGATAATACCTACTATAACAGCCTGTCCTGTAGGATAATACCTACTATAACAGCCTGTCCTGTAGGATAATACCTACTATAACAGCCTGTCCTGTAGGATAATACCTACCATAACAGCCTGTCCTGTAGGATAATACCTACTATAACAGCCTGTCCTGTAGGATAATACCTACCATAACAGCCTGTCCTGTAGGATAATACCTACTATAACAGCCTGTCCTGTAGGATAATACCTACTATAACAGCCTGTCCTGTAGGATAATACCTACTATAACAGCCTGTCCTGTAGGATAATACCTACTATAACAGCCTGTCCTGTAGGATAATACCTACTATAACAGCCTGTCCTGTAGGATAATACCTACTATAACAGCCTGTCCTGTAGGATAATACCTACTATAACAGCCTGTCCTGTAGGATAATACCTACTATAACAGCCTGTCCTGTAGGATAATACCTACTATAACAGCCTGTCCTGTAGGATAATACCTACTATAACAGCCTGTCCTGTAGGATAATACCTACTATAACAGCCTGTCCTGTAGGATAATACCTACTATAACAGCCTGTCCTGTAGGATAATACCTACTATAACAGCCTGTCCTGTAGGATAATACATACTATAACAGCCTGTCCTGTAGGATAATACCTACTATAACAGCCTGTCCTGTAGGATAATACCTACTATAACAGCCTGTCCTGTAGGATAATACCTACTATAACAGCCTGTCCTGTAGGATAATACCTACTATAACAGCCTGTCCTGTAGGATAATACATACTATAACAGCCTGTCCTGTAGGATAATACCTACTATAACAGCCTGTCCTGTAGGATAATACCTACTATAACAGCCTGTCCTGTAGGATAATACCTACTATAACAGCCTGTCCTGTAGGATAATACCTACTATAACAGCCTGTCCTGTAGGATAATACATACTATAACAGCCTGTCCTGTAGGATAATACCTACTATAACAGCCTGTCCTGTAGGATAATACCTACTATAACAGCCTGTCCTGTAGGATAATACCTACTATAACAGCCTGTCCTGTAGGATAATACCTACTATAAAGTAATGGCAGCCTCCTGTCTGCTATAACAGGCATCTTTCTAGGGTCAAGAAACATAAACATAGTCAAGTAGGATTAAATAAATAGGTTTAATATAATTCACTGGAGTTTCTACGAGACTCAATCTGAAGTAACGATCTAATTTGGGTTTTATTAGTAATCAAAAAACAACCCTGGCAGCAGAAATACTAAAATATCGACCCTGCGTGTGAGTCTGTCTGATATCCTTATTATGTCTATTCCAGCTTCAATTAATATCAATTTATTTATTTAATCTCATTGCAGATGGTCTCGAAGTTCTTATAACAGGGTCTACTCAATATCAGGATTAACCCCTCTCCCACCCACTATCTCAGGATTAACCCCTCTCCCGCCCACTATCTCAGGATTAACCCCTCTCCCGCCCACTATCTCAGGATTAACCCCTCTCCCGCCCACTATCTCAGGATTAACCCCTCTCCCGCCCACTGTCTCAGAATTAACCCCTCTCCCGCCCACTGTCTCAGGATTAAGCCCTCTCCCGCCCACTGTCTCAGGATTAACCCCTCTCCCGCCCACTATCTCAGGATTAACCCCTCTCCCTCCCACTATCTCAGGATTAACCCCTCTCCCGCCCACTATCTCAGGATTAACCCCTCTCCCGCCCACTATCTCAGGATTAACTCCTCTCCCACCCACTATCTCAGGATTAACCCCTCACCTGCCCACTATCTCAGGATTAACCCCTCTCCTGCTCACTATCTCAGGATTAACCCCTCTCCCACCCACTATCAGGATTAACTCCTCTCCCGCCCACTATCTCAGGATTAACCCCTCTCCCACCCACTATCAGGATTAACCCCTCTCCCACCCACTATCAGGATTAACTCCTCTCCCACCCACTATCAGGATTAACCCTTCTCCCACCCACTATCTCAGGATTAACTCCTCTCCCACCCACTATCTCAGGATTAACCCCTCTCCCACCCACTATCAGGATTAACTCCTCTCCCACCCACTATCTCAGGATTAACTCCTCTCCCACCCACTATCAGAATTAACCCCTCTCCCACCCACTATCAGGATTAACCCTTCTCCCACCCACTATCTCAGGATTAACTCCTCTCCCACCCACTATCTCAGGATTAACCCCTCTCCCGCCCACTATCTCAGGATTAACCCCTCTCCCTCCCACTATCTCAGGATTAACTCCTCTCCTACCCACTATCTCAGGATTAACTCCTCTCCCACCCACTATCAGAATTAACCCCTCTCCCGCCCACTGTCTCAGGATTAACTCCTCTCCCACCCACTATCAGGATTAACCCCTCTCCCACCCACTATCTCAGGATTAACTCCTCTCCCACCCACTATCTCAGGATTAACCCCTCTCCCGCCCACTATCTCAGGATTAACCCCTCTCCCACCCACTATCAGGATTAACCCTTCTCCCACCCACTATCTCAGGATTAACTCCTCTCCCACCCACTATCTCAGGATTAACTCCTCTCCCACCCACTATCAGAATTAACCCCTCTCCCGCCCACTATCTCAGGATTAACCCCTCTCCCGCCCACTATCTCAGGATTAACCCCTCTCCCTCCCACTATCTCAGGATTAACTCCTCTCCCACCCACTATCTCAGGATTAACTCCTCTCCCACCCACTATCAGAATTAACCCCTCTCCCGCCCACTGTCTCAGGATTAACCCCTCTCCCACCCACTATCTCAGGATTAACTCCTCTCCCACCCACTATCTCAGGATTAACCCCTCTCCCACCCACTATCTCAGGATTAACTCCTCTCCCACCCACTATCTCAGGATTAACTCCTCTCCCACCCACTATCTCAGGATTAACTCCTCTCCCACCCACTATCTCAGGATTAACTCCTCTCCCACCCACTATCAGAATTAACCCCTCTCCCGCCCACTGTCTCAGGATTAACCCCTCTCCCACCCACTATCTCAGGATTAACCCCTCTCCCACCCACTATCTCAGGATTAACTCCTCTCCCACCCACTATCTCAGGATTAACTCCTCTCCCACCCACTATCTCAGGATTAACTCCTCTCCCACCCACTATCTCAGGATTAACTCCTCTCCCACCCACTATCTCAGGATTAACTCCTCTCCCGCCCACTCTCAGGATTAACCCCTCTCCCGCCCACTATCAGGATTAACTCTTAACTCTTCTCCAGCCCACTATCAGATTGCTAGGCTAGCGAGAGGATTGTACCGTCAGGTGTTGGACGATGATCCCGCTATGCGGTCTCCACTATTGCCAAATAAATAAGAAATTGGATTTTTCCTTCGGGTCCAGTCTCGTAGAGCCTCCAAAAGTTCTATGGAAACCTATTCTAAGCTGTATAACCAGTTATGGCCCTGTCATCTCAACTGCCCCGTACTTACTGCCGGTTACCTGGTACATACCCACAGGACGAGGAGATTCATGAGCCGGTCGATACTGGTTCTTTTCAGAGTGGTTCTGCCGCTGTTCTGCATCAGTTTGGTGTCAGGCCCTACAAGGATGATGGGGTAGTTAGTGGGCCTGCTGGGACTCAGAGCCAGGTATCTACTACAATATAAACCCAATAAATAGTCAGGATCTCCAATGCTTATTAACATTTTATTTGTGCTTTTAATATAGACCCACAAAAGAAAAATGAGTTGTCCCTAGTGTGAGGATAAACTGGCAGCTACTTGTGATAGCTCATGCCAGTTTATTCTCTGACCGGCAGCTGTCATGATTCCCTGGGAAGGGGTGCTCTCTACTAGTGAGTAGAAAGAGACTCTCGTTTTTTGCATGGGCTCAGCCAAGGGGATAGTCATTAGAGATAGACCATGCTTTGTGCAGAAACAGACGAGTGGGGATGAGCCACCGCTCTGCTTGCCTGTGCATGCCTCCAGAACAGCTCTGCCTCAGCTCTGAGGCAGAGCTGAGAATAAATCCGCTTGTATCTCTAAAGATAAACACCAGGAGAAGGCAAGGGTATAAAAAACAGTAGGAGAAGGCAAAGGTATATTAAAAAAAAAACTTTATTTTTCCTTTAAACATTACAGACTGACCTGCGAAGATGACCATGCCGAAGCACCACTCTGTATTCCTCAAGGTGCAGCCACGCAGCAAGATCTTGCCATTATCCAAAGAGTATTTCTCGCCCTGGTAGGTCAGTGTCCCAGTGAAGGAGTCCAGCTTATTATTCGGAGCCTCACACACCACCTCCCCTGGAAACACAGAGAGCCAGCGTGATTACCAGAGTCTGTCCTCACTTCAGTGTTAAAATAGTAACAGAATGTGTACAGGCAACGCGTTTCACACTGGTCTACTGAACACGGATATGTAAAGTACAACTATAGCAGAAAATTACCTTGAGTTTAACTGAAAGATTGTATCAAGTGTAGACGATTTATAAAGAAATTATTTAATTAAAGAATACAAACGCGTTGCCTTTAAATAATAATTAAGTTTGTAGGCTACAGGAGGTAATTCAACTCAAGAGTCAGGGTGAACGTTTAATTAGGTAGAGACTTTCAAAGTGGAAAAAGGGATGTAACTCTAAACACATTTCGACACAGACATTGCGAGAGAGAATTCCAGGAAATTGAGAAGAGAATGTTAGACGTAAGACCAAAGAAGCCAAATTGCTATCATTTTCCCATTCAGTTTTTGAGACCCCACCCCGTGCCGACCTGTCATGAATGGGAGG
Organism: Pelodytes ibericus; assembly: GCA_036172795.1. Taxonomy (NCBI): domain Eukaryota; kingdom Metazoa; phylum Chordata; class Amphibia; order Anura; family Pelodytidae; genus Pelodytes; species Pelodytes ibericus. The sequence continues at coordinate 216,473,600 of CM069860.1, read as the reverse complement.
ATTTTTCCAACTCTGCTACTCTGGCCTTAAGTTTGAAATGATCTTTTCAATTGCTGCAATTCCCGCTTCCCATTTGGAGTTCTTCTTATATACTAATACAATATGTCATTGGTTTTCGTGCTCTTAGAATAGAATCTAAATTGGCAGATGCGTGGAAGGCTGGGCATCCCATAAAGAATGATCCCCCTTTCAGTTCAGTTTAACCAACCGTCGAATTGAGAGAGCTGTGGAAGGTTTTGGCCCATGTCTCCGGTAATTGTCAGAGATTGCTTCACTTTCAGGTTGGTCTCTCTGAAACAAGACACGAGAAGGGTTTAGATTGCAAGCTCTTCAGGAAACGGAATCTTCAGTCTTCACACAATGTGCATTATTGTACAGTATAAAACAATATTCCCAGCACACTGATAGAATTGCCATATTAGCTATAGTACTTAATTTACAATTGTAGATTAGTGTTATAACGATTATTTGTTGTAGAGGCGGCCATCTGGGTTCAGAGAGTTACTGATCAAAAATAAATAAATTCTGCCTTTAACGCATCAAATCCGTGCAGTCAGCTTCGCCCAGGAAATGATCGTGATGCACCCAAGAAGCTCAAGGAAAAACGAGCAGGAAGAGAATATATTGTGACTATTACTTTACCACTAATAATATTGTAGAGAGCTTATGTTAGTTCTGTGGTTAGAAGTAGTTTGCACTTCTGCCGTGTCTGAGACACTTACCCATCAAGCTCGGCTGTCTCTATGTAGATTAGGCTGTTGGGCTCACTGCTGGAGAGTAACATAAGATCTGCCTAAAGGAAAGACAGCAGTCATATACACATACTATGCATCTCTGCTATCCCGGAGCAGGGCCGGCGCCACCTTAAGTCTGCCTAGGCAGGCGCCGCGGGGGGGCGGGGGGGATGGGCTGGTCAGGGGCACCGGGTAAAAAAAAAAAATGCTGTTAGAGCTGGCTGGGGAGATGATCTACACGGCCGGAGTGGAGCACCCTGGGAGGGGTATATCTGTCCTGCCCGTCCGTATATATCTGTCCTGCCCGTCCGTATATATCTGTCCTGCCCGTCCGTATATATCTGTCCTGCCCGTCCGTATATATCTGTCCTGCCCGTCCGTATATATCTGTCCTGCCCGTCCGTATATATCTGTCCTGCCCGTCCGTATATATCTGTCCTGCCCGTCCGTATATATCTGTCCTGCCCGTCCGTATATATCTGTCCTGCCCGTCCGTATATATCTGTCCTGCCCGTCCGTATATATCTGTCCTGCCCGTCCGTATATATCTGTCCTGCCCGTCCGTATATATCTGTCCTGCCCGTCCGTATATCTGTCCTGCCCGTCCGTATATCTGTCTTGCCCGTCCGTATATCTGTCCTGTCCGTCCGTATATCTGTCCTGTCCGTCCGTATATCTGTCCTGTCCGTCCGTATATCTGTCATGTCCGTCCGTATATCTGTCCTGTCCGTCCGTATATCTGTCCTGCCCGTCCGTATATCTGTCCTGTCCGTCCGTATATCTGTCCTGCCCGTCCGTATATCTGTCCTGCCCGTCTGTAAAATCTACCGATGCAGCTGTACCATGGGGCAGGATGAGGGGCCAGCATTGCTTATGGTGTACAATTTAATGATGACTTTGTCACTGTTTACCGTTGTGCAGACATTTCCCCTGCTTTGGAATGGGAAGGGACTGACGACAAGTCTTCATGCCAGTGTCAGATATAATTAGGGTCACCATCATGCCCTCAAACAATGACGGCCTCTGGCCAATGTTTGTACCGGCCGGGTGTTAACCCCAGATGTGGGTGGTACAGATCCAACTCACCGTTACAAAGTTATTATTCTCCAGCTTGATGATATCCCCCACCTGCACATTCATCCATTTCTCACTGGTAAATCTGCAAAACAAGATACAGTTACTGCAAACAAGAAACACAGCTCCCCGCGTCTCTCCCCCGCGCCTCTCCCCCACGCGTCTCTCCCCCACGCGTCTCTCCCCCGCGCCTCTCCCCCACGCGCCTCTCCCCCACGCATCTCTCCCCCACGCGCCTCTCTCCCCCGCGCCTCTCCCCCACGCATCTCTCCCCCGCGCCTCTCCCCCACGCGCCTCTCCCCCACGCGCCTCTCCCCCGCGTCTCTCCCATGCGACTCTCCCCCGCGTCTCTCCCATGCGCCTCTCCCCCGCGCCTCTCCCCCGCGCCTCTCCCCCGCGCCTCTCCCCCCGCGTCTCTCCCATGCGACTCTCCCCCGCGTCTCTCCCATGCGCCTCTCCCCCGCGTCTCTGCCCCGCGTCTCTCCCCCGCGCCTCTCCCCCGCGCCTCTCCCCCCGCGTCTCTCCCATGCGACTCTCCCCCGCGACTCTCCCCCGCGTCTCTCCCATGCGCCTCTCCCCCGCGCCTCTCCCCCGCGCCTCTCCCCCCGCGTCTCTCCCATGCGACTCTCCCCCGTGTCTCTCCCATGCGCCTCTCCCCCGCGTCTCTCCCCCGCGTCTCTCCCCCGCGTCTCTCCCATGCGCCTCTCCCCCGCGCCTCTCCCCCGCGCCTCTCCCCCCGCGTCTCTCCCATGCGACTCTCCCCCGCGTCTCTCCCCCGCGCCTCTCCCCCGCGCCTCTCCCCCCGCGTCTCTCCCATGCGACTCTCCCCCGCGTCTCTCCCATGCGCCTCTCCCCCGCGTCTCTCCCCCGCGTCTCTGCCCCGCGTCTCTCCCCTGCTGGCAGATAACATGGACGGGTTAAATGTACTTACTGGCCTCCACTGAGGACGTGGACTGTCCGGTTGTTAACTTGATTGTCACTTTTATGCCGATACTGCAACAAGACAGACACGGTTACGTTATCTGACGTGAGATGCTTGAGAGTTACAGACACTGCGTCACTAGGACTGGCGAGGGTCCTCAGCTCACTGCCAAACTACAAGTCCCATGATGCTCAGCCAGCAGGAAGCTGCAAGGCTGAAAATGACAAGTACTGCAATATACGGTACGGCCTGTGAGCTCCCCAGCTGGGGTCACCCAATGATTGGCAGTATCATATAATGGGGTTTAATCATTAGTTCTGGCAAACACACTGCATGCAAGCAAAAAATCCTAAATTCACAGTGCTGCCATCACTGCAAGGGATTAACCCTACATATAGATTTAGGGTTAAGGTTAGAGTTAGGGTCTAGGTTAAAAGGTCAGTAGGAGAAAATGGTTAATAAAAAGCAACGTTACTTCCAGTTATTGCCCTATTACTTGAAAAAAAAAAAACGGAAAACATGGAAATATTGGTTATTTCTAAACTCAGGACAAATATTAGAAGTTATTTAGCAGGTATTAAAAGAAAGCCCTTCTTATGCAGAAATTACAGCTAAACACAAACACCGCAGCAGTGTTAAAATAGCAATTGTCACGAAAGGTAAAAAAATATTCAAAACACTAATGGTCCCTGAGGGGTTAAATGATTGGCACGAGGGCATGCTGGAAAATGTATTAGTAAGTTGAGGTGTATGCTATAAGGGGTATGGGATTTTGGTGAGTTACAATGGAAGGGTTTTTCAACCTACCCCTTCATTCAGTTCATGCAGAGTGAATCTCAGGAGAAGGGAGAGGAGCAGAGAGTGAGATTATCAGGTATTGAGTAGCACTGCAGAGAGATAGAGAGAATCCCAGGTAGAATGAAAGGCAGGAGAGCGGGGCATCCTCAGGAGGGAGCAGGAGAGTCCAACAAAAGGGAAGAAAAATTACAGAGAAACAAAACAGCAAGCGAGAAACTCAGCACCATTATACAGCGGGGCGGTGATCCCCGACACACTGGGAGCCATTTATAAAAGTCATTTCTCAGCCAAAGTTCTAAAAGTGATGTAATCAGCAGGGACGTTCCATGGGTTTCCATGGTTACTGCTCCATTTTAGAACTCGGTCCCCGAATCCTATAAATAAGCCCCTCAAAGAATCGGTGGTCAAATTCAGAACCATCGGGTTGCCACTTTTTCTTTAAAAAAAAAATAAAACATTTAAATACTGCCTGTGGTCCTCCGTGGACCATTACTTCAAACTTCAGATCTTTGTTCATGTGACAGAAGATTTTAAACAACATAACTGTGTTTAACCCCTTCCCACCTGTAGGGCCTTCTATACCAGCTTATCGCAGCTATTTTTTTCCTGCATTTTCTGTAATCCTGCTAAGTGTACTGACCATTTATTCATCATTTTACATTCTCTATGATCACAGAATCAGCACGGTTCAGGTTTAGAGCCTTTCAATACGTTGTAAATAGTCATTGAACAGAAGCCCAGTGTCGTAATACAGAAACGACAATGACATTAAATATAACAGCGGAGTAACATGGAGCCTTACGTAGTCATCGATGGCATCTTTTACAGCGGATACCGACAGCACCAGAATCAGAGGGACGACCGTAGTGAACCAAGACAAGGAAGACACTTGAGGGATTAGCTGCAGAGAGAGATTCACATCACACAGACATTATAATCAGTAATCAAAGCCATCTCTGCACCTCAAAATATAGTTTGGATCTATAAAAAGCAGATTCCCACGGACGTTAGGAAGGATGGAACAGAAAGGAGAAGGCAGTCAGCAATACAAGCCCGAGCCTCAGAGGAATTATACAATACGTCAGTGCTAAAGTAGAAGACAGAGCATAGAAGATGCTAAACATTCATAGATAAGTTTATATGGTGTATATACATTTTTAGGGTTTAATCTCGCTTTAAAGAGTCAGATTTCAGTTAATCTAAAAAAAAAAAAAAAATGTAAGAAAAGTTCCACTGCACCTATAAATGGTACCTATGTATGTTACTTTAACTAGTCTGCATTTGACATGACAACTGACGTGCTGCCAATGGAGGCCCAGTTCCTGCCCTTCTGGCATTTAGGGGTCTCTAGCCGGTCTAGGGGAAAGCAAGTGGCCTTGCTCTACCCCTGTATGGGGAGCAGGAGAAGTTATAGAAGATGAACGAGGTGGAGGAAATGAAGGAGGGGAAGCAAAATATGGAGGCAACAAAAGGAAAAACCTTGGCCATAACTTCATTGGTCAGATGGTTTGCAGTGTTGTATTTCTGACTAGGCCTGAGGCGGCGGCAAACTGGCAGGGGCGGCAAACTTGAAGGGGCGGCATCAGGCGGGAGGAGGTGATAGCAGAACCAGGGCAACTTTTGTTGGCGATACATCCTCCCTCACTGCCTTGAAGGGGGATGACAAATGAGGACTGGGGGTGCAAGAGCCTATATGCACCACTGGGGGCTTACCTGCAGAATGAGGAGGAACACAAAATAAGCATTGGCTACACGTTGGAACTGCTCAAAGAGGTTCAGGGGCAGGAACGTGAAGATATTGTACTTCGAGGTCTTGATTGCGTTTGTCTGGAAAACAGAGTGAAAGTTCCTGTAACATACTGTAAAATGCGTTAGGGGCTAGAGAAGATCAC